>JXCR01148663.1:142825-193140 GCA_002079205.1 Phalaenopsis hybrid cultivar | reverse complement strand
GGTTCCACTTTGTTGAGAATTACACTGCCCTCTCAGGTCTTAATGCAATTACAACAAATTTTAACACTACAACGGGCTTTTATTGTACTGTAAATGAAATGCAAGTAAAAACCATCACATTTATAATAGAAACTTCTTGAAGCATGCATCCCAATATCCTAAACATGAATCCTACTCATTGCAAAAAAAAGTAAAAGGAAAATAATGACATAGTCTTCTCATGTCATTATTTCCAAAAGAGAAGAAAGAGTAAGAGAAATACATCACAAAGCACAAAGAAAACATAACAAAAAATTTCATTAAATCAAAGCAAATCCACTAGATAAGTATTTAAAAAATCATAAGATAATGAAGAACACAATACTTAACTTTTTCTCCTTGAAAGAAAGATGAAAATCTCTCCGACAAAGTCTCTCACTGTTCCATGCAATGCTAGAACATTCCCTTACAGATTCTCTCAAAATCTCCTCACTAATCTCTCAAAAAATGTAGAAATCTATATTTCTACTCCTATTCTAAGATCTCTAAACATTCTCCTCATTTTTTCACTCACACACACCACTTTTTCTGACATAAAAGCACTCTATTATAGTGTAGGGATGAATTTCCCAAGAGATGCCACAAGCAACATTCCAAAAAGCGTCCAAATACATTGAATCCTCTAGAAATTTGCCCAGAAATGAGTCCAAACCCTCTCAGGTGCTATCAATGCCATTTTGGGCGTCGTCGACACCATTTTCATGTCTCTTTTTGCACTCTGGTGCCGTCGGTGCTGGTTCTGACGCCGTCAGAGCCCACCCTATGCAGCTCCACCATTTTGCTTCGTTTGGCTCTATTTTAGCTATGTTTTGCCCAGTTTCAGTTGTGTTTCTTTCTTAACAGATAGACCTACAAAATAAGTATGAAAATAAGCTTTATTTAAAATGTAATTTCATTAAAAAATATGTGAGAAGTGTAAAAGAGATTAAGCCTAAAGCATAGAAAGATATATCAAAATGTGTGAGGATAGAATTTTCTTTCTTGCTCATTTTTACTCCAAATTGCGTCATTTTTGCTTCTTTTTCTCCAAAACTCCATTTCATGTACCTGAAATGAAAAAATATACAAAATGTTTTCATTTAAAGTGCAATATCAGTGAAAATCACCAAATATAGGCATTAAAAACATATGAAAAATTGAACAATTTTTAGGCGTATCAAAATCCCTCAAACTTAAATGTTACTTGTCCTCAAGTAACCCTTTTACAACATAAAAATATGACTTAAGATAGATATTAAATTATAAACTTCTATACTTTAGTTTAGTAAATAAAATAGGAAAATTTAAGAAAAACCTTTAATAACTTAGATTCAAACTCTAAGTCTAAGAATACTTAGTAATCAAATTTAAGATTTCTAAATTTTTTCACATTTCAAGAAGAATTGCAATTTTTCATATTAAAGACACTTAGAACATTCATATGAAAAATAACTTCATGAAAACTTTACTAGTAATGCTATTAATACTCCAATACAAGTTTAGAAAATGTAACAAAGCCTTTTCCTTAAGTTGATTCAAGTGAAGCCAATTTTTGATTAAGCATCTCCTCAAGCTTCTCCTCACTCATTTTTCTTTTCTTTTTTTCATTTTTTTTCTTTTTCTTTTTCTTTTTCTTTTTTTAGGATCTTTTCAATCCTTTCTTTTCTTTTTCTTTTTAAAGTGAGGATTACCATATCTGGATAACCTTTATTAATTTTGAAATTCACCATCCTCTGCTTAAATATAAAACTCCTTACCTTTATTCATTTTATAAATTCATATTAGTTTATGATTTTTCATAAATTTTCATTCTTTTCTTCTTACATGAAACTCTAAAATTTTTAATACTCAAAAGAAAACAATTTCTTTTATTTTAAATAGAAAAACATAGTCTTATCCTTTCATAGCAAATATCTTTAACTTTAGAATTAATTTTCATTATTAAAAACTTTTAAATAAATTTACCATAATATTTACAAACATAAATATAGTCATTTAAAGTTAAACTCCAATATTCAAGGTCATTTTAAATTAATTTTAAAATTATAGTTAATTGAGGACAATAAAATTTAGTTTGTTTCTTTTCAAAAGAAAAATTTCTTTTCCCCCAAACTTGCATTTTTAAGTATTTTACCCTTAATTCCATAAAATGTAATAGGAAGAAAAATTAAAAGTTGAATCTACTTACTACTACAACATCATATCAAATTCATATACATTCATAATCAGGATAGAATGATTGCAAAAGAAAGTAAATCTAGCCTAAAACATGCTTGTAATAATATTAAATTTAAAGGAAGTATACTCACTTTAAAATTTTATTTTTCTTCCTACCCCTAAACTTTATTTTTAACATGTATAGCATTTAGTACAAAAGATATAAGTAGGAAGAAAAATAGTTTAGAAATTCTATCTACCACAAATGTCTATAAAAAACATCTACAATTATTTTTCGGGATAGAAAACATGTAGTAGAAAGTAAATCTAACTTAAACATGCCAGAATGAAATTAACTAAACAAAAGTCTACTAGCATAACAAGTATCAGCATAGGAATATAAAAATATTCTTCAAGTCTTATATAATATGTAACACAAACACAAACAAACAAAATAAATGAGGTCATTTCTTTCTTTAACTCATCGCATCTCACTAACTTACTTCCAATTTCTAACGGAATCACTACACGGATATATTGGGTACTTATAAATAATTTTATTCCTAAATATAAGATTATCCCTGATATATTGGCTAGCAAACACCAACCTCAGGTGTCACCATATTTCATTAATTAAGCACCTCGAACAATTATAAGAATAGTATAAATTTCATCCACATGTTACTCATCAAATATGTTAGCTATTTTACCAAATGAAAACAAGGTCAAAGAAAGGAAGTAACAAAATTGAGATAGAATTGTCACAGTTAAATTCATAATGTCTCTTGTAAAACTCAAGTCCGGGTGAGACCCAAGTTGTAGTGGACTTGTTACTCCAACTAATACAAGAGAACATAAAATCTAGCCATAATAAGAAGTTAAAAAATCACTCCTCTCATAAAACACAAAAAGCAAATCAAAACCACTAAAATCCAAACATTTACCAATCATCAATCAAACCGATCAATCCACACTAAAGAAAACACAATACAACATTAACAATTATAACTCTTAAGCACACTAAATCAAACCACATTGATAACTATGAGTTGCCTCCCATAAAGCACTTTGTTTAACGTCGCTAGCTCAACAAACGATTCCACCTGGATCAAAATTCCAATTAAGTAAACCTTGATTAATCACCCTGTCTTTTACAGATCCAGGGATTCCTACAAAGTCCTCGAATTTAAAATTTTCTTTTAGCTCTTCCTTTTCATATTGATTCATATCATTTTCTAGATCTAATATTCTTCTAGTAATTTTATTAATTTTCATATTAATATCGTTCTTAAAATTTATAAGAAATGGATCTTTATAAGATAATTCAAGATCTCCAAAATTTTGGATTAGATTCTCTTTAGACAATTCATATCTGGATCAAATTCTACTAGATTGCTCTTCTGTTTCAAGTTATCTTCTAATTTTTCCCCTTATTATTGAGTAAATGGTGGAGGTGACCTTTCCATATTTATCTTAGTTGAGGAAATAGGTTTTTCTATTTCCTTAGGAAATTCTTTCATTGGTCTTTCAATCTCCTTATCTGCATTTCTCAACTCAAAGTTCATTTGAAACATATCTTCAAATTCTCTTCTAAAGATTTGTTTGATAACTTTATATTGCTCATCGTTCATCTGCTTAAGGTTTATCTCAAGGTCACTAGGTAGAATCTCTGGGGTGTAACCTGTTAATCACATTAATAATGTACCCCAGCATCATAATCTCATTCATTTTATCTGTATACCACGGAATATGCCATTCAGTGATGTTGAATAACACTTTCGTAAGAGATCTTTTACTGATTTCATCATTCAATTCAAGTTCATCTTATGATTGAGTCGATTATGAAGATATAAAGACAGGTGGTGTAGATGAATTCTCTTAATAAGCAAGCTTTAAAATTGTATGGGGTATATTAATTTTAAGTTCATGAGATTTTTCAACAAATGGAATTAAAAGTTTACTATTTTCGGTAATGTCTATCTTTTCACACCTCTCCTGAACATACATATAGTCTTCTTTAAACAACATTTTAGACTCATCATGAAAGTCCATTTCGATCCCATCTGTTAAATTACTCTCAAATCTTCTTTGGAAATGGTCTTTACTTAGATAATAAATTTCATCCCTCTAAAAACAATCATCATCTTTTCTCTTAGCTGGATATTTCATAGTCTTTAACACATCAAAAGTGTCTTCATGGTCATTAATATTCATAATAAACTTTCCTTTTTATGCATTTATCACAGCTTGTCAAGTAACAAGAAAAGGTCTCCCCAAAATAATAAGATTTTCTTTATCTTCCTTCATATCTAATACAATAAAGTCCATATGAAAGATAAATTTATCCACTTTAACAAACACGTCTTCTATAATCCCTTTTAGATAAATGATAGATCGATCAACTAACTGAAGGGTTACAGTAGTGAGAGAAATATCAGCTAAACCAAACCTTTTAAATATAGATAGAGGCATCACATTAACGCTCGATCCTAAATCACATAAAGCTTTTCTACATAATCTTTCTCTAATTGCATAAGGAATTGTAAAGCTATAAGGATCTTTAAGTTTATGAGGAAGCTTTTTCTGAAGTATAACGGTGTAGTCCTCACTTAGTACAGTTGTCTCATAATCCCCAAATTTTATTTTCTTATTTAATATCTCCTTTATAAACTTTACATAATTTGACATTTGTTCCAAAGCTTCAACAAAAAGAATATCTATCTCTAACTTCTTAAGTACTTCCATGAACTTTGAAAATTGTTCAACTCTTGATGTCTAAGTCTTTGAGAAAATAGAGGTGATGGTTTTTCTAAATTGGTTTTAATTGGAGATATTAAATTTTCCAGACCCTTAGAAACATGTTCTTGAGAACTTCTAGTTTTCTTTGTTTCTCTCTCAATTTCTTTCTCTTTTTTAAATACATCATCTATCTCTCTTCCACTTCTTAATTGGACAGCTTCTACCTGTTCATTATTGTTCTCTTTAGGGTTGATCTCAGTGTTGCTACGAAGTGTTCCTTGAGGTATATTGCTAAGTGAAATAACAATTTGTCTCAGTCGATTCTTTATGTTTCTAATTGCAACATTTTGACTTTACAACTGGTTTCCCATTTGCAATACCACATCTTCCATAGACATCTTCTTATCCTCAAAATCTTTGTTAGAGTCCAATGAATATGAACGTCTATAATTTGTGTTCCCCTATTTATTCCAACTTCCATTAGGATTTGCATGATTATTTTCCCATTGTTGCTTTCTACCCCAAGTAGTGTGATTCCAGTTAAAATTAGGATGGTTCTTCCAAATTGGGTCGTGAAAGCTAGAATAAGAGTTGTTTATGGTATTTAAAGTCTCATATGATAAGTTAGAATCAATCATATGCCCTGTTGACCTCACTTTTGGTTGAGGTTCAGTTTTTCCTCTTTAGTAGCCTAAGGTCTAGCCATATGACTTGACCTCACTTTTGGTTGAGGTTCAGTTTTTCCTCTTTAGTAGCCTAAGGTCTAGCCATAGTGACCTCATTTTTGGTTGAGGTTTAGTTTTTCCTCTTTAGTAGCCTAAGGTCTAGCCATAGGACCTCACTTTTGGTTAGTGTGCTTGCCCAACACACCCCACCTATTGGGGGTCCATTTATTGACCTCACTTTTGGTTGAGGTCTCCTCTTTAGTAGCCTAAGGTCTAGCCATAGGACTTTCCTATTGACTATTCTTAGAAAACTATCTTTAGTAGCCTAAGGTCTAGCCATAGGACTTTCCTATTGACTATTCTTAGAAAAATAGACCTTTAGTAGCCTAAGGTCTAGCCATAGGACTTTTCTATTGACTATTCTTAGAAAACTAGAAATGGAAGCCTCACCATTATTAATTCTACACTCTTCTCTACTCAACTTGGAGTTCCACATATGTGGGGTCACTATAGGGGACACTCAAGATGAGTCACCCTTAGGACTGCCGGACCTTAGGTTTGACCATGGTTGTTGGTCTAGGGCTAAGGAACCCACTTGCACTCACAATCACTCACTACCCTAAACCCAGAACTTCTAGGCTTTGGTCCTATGATACTTTTGGGAGACTCCTGTAGGTGGTTCCCATAAATCCACTAGCCCTTGGCTAGGGTTTAGCTAAGACCACTACATAGAGGACCCAAAATGGGGTTTCTATTGGTCCATGGCTTATTGATGGTGGTTGGTACTCCAACTCTACCAAGATACCCAACCTAGCCTTTTGCCCCTAAGTTCCCCCAAATTACCTAGATACATTTAGGACCCCAAATTTGGCCAAAATTTCCAAATCTAGCCAAAATACCCAACTTGGTTCAAAAATCATTTCAAACACCTTGAAAACACCCTAACTACCAAAAATCACTAAAATTGGCCAAATTACCAAAATACCCCTCCTTACCCGAAAAATCCAAAAATTCCAAAAAATCCCAAAATTCCCAAAACCTCCCAAATATGCCCAATTTCATTTTTCTCAACTATCACATGACCCAATTTTGCCAATTAGACCATCTTTGATCAAAACCCTCAAATTGCCCTTTAAAGGCCCATATTTTCCTCAAATTACCTCAAATGTCTAACCAATTGGTCTCAATTTACCCCAATTTCAATTCTAAATTCAAATCCACCCTTGATATGACCAATCTAGACCAAATCCAAGCTCAATTGGTTCATCATTTTGACCCAAATTTTGATTTAAACCAAAAACCCAATTTTGGCCCTATGACTTGGTTCCACCAAATTGAACCCATAACGTACTCAATTAGCCACAATTTATGTTGAAAAATATTCATAACATCCCATACATTAAAATTAACCTTCAATTGTCCTTGGTGAGACCTTAATTTCATTCGATTTCAATTTAAGTCCCAAAAGCCCCAAATTTGCCTCAAATTGGCCATGTCTCAAAATCTCACCAAATTGAGGGCCTTAACCCCAAAATTTCCACTCTATCCCTTCATGAAAAATATTCAAAACATCTCCCTTGGTCATTTGAACCATTCAATTTGGACTTAGCCCAAGGCTAGCCCAACCTAGCCCAATGTCCAGCCCAACATACCCAAAATTGACCAAATTCCAAAAATCTCTCAAATTGACCTACCAATTGAACTCAAAATCACTTCAACCCTTCACCAAAATCTTCATAACAGTCAACTACACAATGTTGATCAATCAATTAGGCCAATTGACATGGCTAACTTGGCCTAAACCCAAACTTTGATTACTTGAAGCCGCATTGAACCTATGCATTAAAGATGACCTAACTACCCCAAAGTCATCAATTTAACTCCACCTCAGCCATTGGTTAGACCCCAAGACTGAGCCAAAACCCATATGACCACCTAAACTAAGCCATGGACCAAAATTCCCCCAAATTAAAGGATTTTATTTCCAAAAATGCACATGTTTAATATACCCTTACCAAAACTAAACCTCTATGCATTAAGTTGCTTTGACAGATTCCACTAGATGCCCTAAGCACCTAGCCACCTCCCCCTGCCATGGTCAATCGGCCTAGTCACCAGAGTAGCTCAAAACCAAGAGCCACCCCATGGAACATCACCCAAATCAAACCTAGAGGCCAGCTCAGCCAAACCAAATTGTAGAGCTCCTCTGCCCTCCACCTAAGCACCACAATGCACCCAAATTTTTGCCCTGAGAACCACCCCATGACCATTTTTATAAAAACTCACCTCTACGACCATGGGAGGTGTGCTGAAAATTTCTTAGAGAGAGCCCCCCAAACTTCTCACAGAGCTTCTCTGAGATCCCCTCAATGTAATCTAACCCTTTTCCCCTACTGAATTCCACTATGGAAGCTCAATTTTAAGCTCAAACCTCTGCCAAAAAACCAGGACAGAGCTCAAAACTCTTCCACAGTCCACCAAACTTCAATTACTTGTGCCCACAGCTTCACAACCAAGAAAGAAGCCAATGACCCATAAAATCCCTTTTCCACAGAGCCTCTAACATAACTCTAGACCAACACCCAAATCCGGCCGTGATCAAAATCATATCTATGCCTCACACCAAGAGCAGAGACTCAATCTCTAGCCTCTTTGGATCATAACGAACGTGCCAAGACCCTCTGATCAAAGCTTCACTTCTCAAAACAAAGGTATAAAACTTCTCTTCCTCCCGAGCCCATTTTGATTCTCCATTTAATTAGGCTTAATTTAATTACATGATTATCATATGGATGTGTTCGTCTTACTTTGACGAGTCCATAGGATCAAAACCAAAGTGATTTGTTAAGTCTAGGCTGAGATCTTAAGGTTTTAGTGTGGACGGTGACGGGATCACTCCATCGTGGATGATGACGGGGAGCCATTGGATCAAGCGTGCTTCAAATGGACGAAGGAGATCAAGTCAGTCAGTGCTTCGGAACAGAAACCGTGGGCCGAGTCAGCACCTACGTGGATGGTGGTGTTCAACTAGAGCCCGCCACACGTGCCTTTAGAGTTGCCTAGGATCTAGTCAGAACGCGCTGTTTGAATAGATAAATAGGGTTTTTCCTTATTTACTTAAATACCCCTAACTTAAAAATTCATATCTTGGTGTAGAAAAACCACAAAAATAAAATAAAAATACCCTCCTGCTCAGTGAACAGAGGAGAATAATGTGGAAATAATTTTAAGTCCATTTGATGCATATTTTATTTTTAATTAATTAAACACTGATTTGAATGTTTTAATTCTCCATGCATGTAGGAACATTATCATGGCTTGAAATTTTAGCATGTTGTTGCCTCTATAAAAGTTAGAGGAGGTTCTTAGACAGAGATCCATATTTTTCAAGTTTGTGTCTTCTATTCGCATCAATTAATCATGATAATTAGCATGTCGATTTGAAAATTCCAAGAAAATTTTGGAAGGTTTACTATGACCAGAGAACCCTTAGAAAATTTTTTCATAAATCAAGTCATTTAAAATGCACATAATCTTCACAAACTCTAAATAACTAAGATAATTAATTTTGAGAAATACAAAGAAAAAAATGACTTGATTTTTGATTTCTACTATTTTTTAGGATCTAGAGAATTCACCTTAAAAATTTCAAAGCATTTTAAGTTCATTTGATAACTTAAATTGATTTTTCAAGTTAATTAACATTTTTTGGCAGAAAAATGATTTTTAAAAATCAAAATATAACTTGAAAAATTATAAAACTTATTTTTTTAAGTTCTCTCTGATCAGGGGTATTTTATAAAAATAAAATAATATTTAAAATAAAAACTTGATTTTTAGCTTATTTTAAATATTTAAATAATTAAAAATTCCTAAAAATCACAAAAATAATAAAATTCATGGAAATGTTCTAAATTATTTCCTAAGCACTTAAGAACAATTGAAATATTTTTCCTGATTTCATAAATAAAGATATTGAATTTTAAAGCTTAAAAATAATTTTTAAAGGCTAAAATGGGTTTTCATTAAAATAGATCCAAAAAATCAAATAAAATTCAAAAAAATATAAAATCTTCTCCTCTAAGTTCTCTAACTTTAGAAGGGGAAAATATTTGCGTACATAAGATGTACGCAGCGCTGCGTACATCAGAGGTTATTCAGGGGATACAGAGGAGTTATATCCGGGTTATACCCCCATGTAACCTCTGTGTAATTCTCTTGTAACCTCCGTGTAACTTATTTGTACCCATGAAATTACATAAGCGCAGAACTCATTCGTAGGTTACAGGGAGGTTACATAGGGGTATAACCCCGATATAACCCCCTGTACCCCCTGAATAACCCCTGGACGTACGCAGCGCTGCGTACATCTTATGTACACAAATATTTTCCTTTAGAAGGACTTTTAAAAAATACAAAAAACTAATTTTCCCCATTTAAAATATTTTATATTTATTAAATACCTCAGAACTTAAAATAATTCTTAAAATTTAAATAAAACTCAACAAATCATGATATTTGGTCCAAATGCTTCTCTTTTCTAAGCCTACCTCTTGTAAAAATTTCAAGGAATTAGAATTTACCTTGGTCAAGTTAGGAATTTTCTTTAAAAAATCCTATTTTTGCATGAAAATAATTACAAAATAAATTAAATTTTTAAAAATCACATTTTTTCCTATGATGTCTTAATTGACCCATGAATGAGGTAGGATAAAAATTTCAAAGTCATTTGAATTGAATTTGACAAATTATGAAGTGTTAGACCCTTAGGGGCAAATGTGTAATTTTGGAGATTTCGCCTTAATTAACATTTAGGCTTAATTTAAAGAGGGAAATGGGTAACGTCTGATCTTAATTTGGATGTTTGAAACACAAGGACTTAATTGGTAGAAACTATCCTCACTTTCTTAATTGAAAAGATAAGTTAATAAATTTCTAAATTATTAAAATTTGGGAGATTATTAAAATAAAATGAACCTAAGATTTAGGGGTATGACTTTTGAAGTTAATAATTAATCAATTTATTATCCCTATTTTAATTTTCAAATAAAATTCAAATCATGAATCATGACCACCTAAAATTTAACCTTTTCAATATTAATTAAGACACTCACTTAGGTCTTAAAGGCTAGTAGTGACTAAGGCTAAATCAAGACTGATTAAATGAGGATTAGAAAAACAAAACATCTTTTAAACACTACAAGCTCAATTAAGATCAAAATTTGGTGAAGTGTTCTAATAACACTAACTTACCTCTTTAAGAGTCTTCACGCGCATAATTTTCAAAATTAAATTACATATGATAATTACCTTACTCGTAAGGATAATTGATACATCAATCCTCACTGAGCACTAAGGGTAACAGGATGAATTATTAAGCAACATAATAAGTTTAAACGAACTCAAGATTTTCCACCGGGCAGTGAGAGAGTAGCACGGACCTGCTTCTTTCTCTAGATCTGTTGGATACCTTAGAGATCTATTAAACTTAATATATTTTGCTTGATAACCTCATCCTTAATTAAACTCTTAAGGACCCACCAAAATATGACATACGGTTAAGAAAATTACCAAAACCTTACCTTTTTGCCTCTACATGAACTACCTTAACATGTCTTTTAAGTTTCAGGTGGTGAAACAAGAAGACTCGCTAGGTACACTTTTACTGTTTTTCAGCATTGTCTTTCTTGTACTTTCATATTGTACTTTTATACCTGTAAATTTGCATGCTAAACAAAGAAGCCACCCTGTATGAAAACTAAAACTATCAGGGTAGCCATAAAACCAAAACTAAAATCAACTAAGATAAAATTCACCGCCACAACATTCAAAATATAAAACAACTCAAAATTTAATCACAAACATCACAAAAAACTACAACTTCAACTAAATTAAGACATCTCTATCGGATGATCGGGAATCCCTCAGAGAAGGTAACCTATGGTTGCTAACGAGGCTTCCCATGGTCTAAATGAAATTACGGAACTCATTAAGTTGAGAACTTATTAAGTTGAGTTTAGTAAGTTCATTTGGACTAAATGAATCCAATTGAAAATAGTGGTGTCAGAACAAGAGAACCGTATGATCCTAACCGCTGTCGCTCTAATCAACTTTAACATGCTGCCATAAGATTTAAAGAACTTCAACAACTGGTGTCGCTCTAATCAACTTTAATATGCCCTCTATAAAATTTAAAGAACTTCAACCGTAACGGTGACGCTCTAATCAACTTTAATATGCCCTCATAAAATATAAAGAACTTCAACCATAGGAACCACCTGATTTGACATCATAACTTGACACACTAGAAAACTCAAACTCGTCGCGGCAAGGAGCTTAGAGCTAGCATGGTGGGCAACATGGTCATCTTCAACACCAAAACCTGTCTTCCCTAGCTAAACCAATCTCCCTTCCTTAGACTTAAGAAACAAAGCCATAGGACTTCGAGGTTTCTTGCTTATGCAACGTAAATCCTCTTCTTATCTTAAGGCCTTTGTATAGCCTTACTGTACATAAGCCCTAACTCGTCTTAGGATTCCGAGGTTGTCGTTTGTCACGACCTAAATCCTCACATCATTAGGATTCCGAGGTTGTCGTTTGTCATGACCTAAATCCTCACATCTTTCAGGCTATTTGTGTGATAGTTAACTCATCTTAGGATTCCGAGGTTGTCGTTTGTCACGACCTAAATCCTCATATCTTCCAGGCTATTTGTGTGATTACATCTTCCAGGTTATTTGTGTGATCGTTTCACATGAATGTAAGCCCTAACTAATAAAATTGGCAGGATGAAACATCTAAACATTTCTCCTTAAAACTAAAGCCAAACATTAGAATAGCTTGGAAAGTCACAGAGGTTCTCCTCTGAATTCATGACATCCCCTAGTTCTTCCTTCTTTGGACTCTACAACAAAATGTTCCAAATTTGAACAAATCCCCTTTCACACCTCTATGTCCGATCTCATTGAAAAGTCCTACCCTTTGAAACTTTTTGAAGATAATATTTCCTCAATTTTATTGAGAGACTTCTTAGGTGACTTTGGTCATTTAAGATGTAATAAACTATGGAGGCTTGCCCTTATAAGAAGCATGTACGAACCCAGCTTAATATAAACCCTATTTAAATCTTTACATTAAATAGGGGAACTTGTCGGCAAATATAAAAGTTTCGCAGATCAAACAGATGTCATATATTCCTTAGTTTATTTGATCGAGCCTCATATTCAAATCTTGTGTTTATCCTTCGGGATAGATATAGGGTTTAAGGTCTAGTGCTCTTTCATTTAAACTATGAAAAATATGGGGTCAGTTTGATTTCATATTTTTTACTAAAACTAAATATATATGTAAATTAAACATCCTTCCGAAGCGGGCGATGAGATTTTGATTCCGGTGACCGACAGCTTCTTACGGGCAACTCTAACCAAAAATAGCACCGACAACTTCTGGCGACTCTACTTGGGACAAGCTTTTCTCTCCATATAAATCAAGAAATATTATCTTCACACCATCAAATATGTCCATGTCCCTCTTGGACCAAATTACCCTTCTTCCGTTGGCATACTTTACCCATTTTTGCTTGGGAAAGTAAAACTAACTCTATGGAGTTCAGGACTAGCTGTTCAACCATCATTGAACAGAGGGGTTCAGAAGGCCAATAAGGCCTTTTTAAATTTTCATGTGGGATCAGACCCCGAGTAGGTGTGTCGGTGGACTAGTTCCACCTGGGCGTTGTCTGTCACTAAATTGGTCACGCACTGAGTCCTAAAATACTTCACATCTCCTTTCCAAATTTGATTTGCTATTTGCAAATTAAACCAAATCGTGTTGTGTTGTGCGCGCTTTGAAATTTTCTTATACTGATGAAATTTTACACTTTTTCTTAAAACAAGATTTTAAAATATCCATAAATTAAGATCCATCCGGTCTACAGATCAACCTCTACGTTCAATGCTTGCACTAAAAATTACGAGGTTTTGGCCATATAGCTAACCCCAAAACTTTTTGTTTTTAAAGCCTGCTGCAATGATCTACCCAACACTGACCTTTTCCTGCAACCTGCCAACAAGTCACGAAGCCCGTAACCTCACTCGTACCATCAAATTTAGAGCCAGATTTGAAGATCTCGAGGTCATCCTTGGGAAAGCCTCATTTGTAGTGATGAAGATTGCCGCACCAGAAAAACAGGAACCATCTGTAGAGTTCAGTCTAAACTGCCTTCAATACTTCCCTGCCTCCAAGAAGTCTAAAACTACTGCCATTGTGGCACCCGCTAAACCTACTAGCCCCGTGCTACTAAGAGGAAAGAAGTATTGATTATTGAGGATCCAACTGAGGGATTAACTGTTCCACCACCTGTGTTTGAGATCAGATCAAGTTTGAGGACTGTACCGCTGAACCAAACTCAAAGGAGGAATTGTAATAAAAAAGTTCGGAGGGTCATTAAAGCCCAAGATCTCAAGGAGACACCCGTTGAGGAGGAGCCTCATCAAAATGAAGAAGTGTTACCGAAAATCTTTTCACTCCTACAAGGGAGTAGATTCCATCCTCTGACGAATACCGATGGATACGAGAGTATCCGGAGAATCACTGCCGCATTGCCACCACTTCATGGACACGGTGAAGAGAGAAAGAAGTTCACTCCTATCACTCGAGTTAGTGCAGCTTTCAATAGGCTTGCTACCAAAGAAGGACATTCAGTTAGCAAGTTTCTTAAATGAGTGGGAGATGCAACTTCCCATCGCATGAAGGAAATTTTGAAGGACGTCAAGTTCGCCAGACAGTCCCACAAGACTAATGGAGTCCCATTTGATTCCATTTAGGGAACAGAGTTGATATCACAGTGATTACTACTGATTACACTGCCACCAGGACCACAGGCCGTCTATCGGTTAAGTCGAGATCAGGTCCAAAAATCTTACCTATCACCCATTATGGAGATATTCCTACATTCCCAAAGGTAAAGACGAGACGATTACCTGACACTGTAGCCGGTCTACACCACGTGGAGCATACTTTCCCTCAACATACCTATGTTTCTACTAAAACACTCCGTCTTGAGACATCGTCGTTGAAAACGAAAAAGGTATGGGTACCCAAGGTCGCTGCACCGATACGGTCCAGTGAGCCTGCGGGATAGGAAATGAAACCCGGATCTGAAATATCTTAAATTGTTGCAACAATAGCCAGCGAGATGGAGGAAGAAGTAGAGGATGTCCATCAGACCTCCAGATCTTAAAGCGATCAAGGAATCAATAATTGAAGAGAAAGTTGAGAAACTCAGGATCGAGATTTCTGAATTAGCTCAAGAGCACGGAGTTGCCGTCGATAGCGACGATGAAAATTTTGATTACAATGATTACTTGGAGGAAGATTTCATGGATTTCCATGTAATTAAAACAAGAGCCACCACGTCTGTGCACGAGGCTCAGTCTCACACCAAAGAGAACGCCGTAGATGAACTGAGTAGGGCTGTCCTCCTTAGGGAGAGCAAGTTAGTCTATTGGAGAAAAGAATAGAAGAGATGACCGCTATGACCGCTATTCAGGGTAAATCACAAGCGCCACAATTGGTTTCTCTAGAGATCAATCAACCAGAGATCATACACATCACATATGAAAGATGAGAGGTTGGTTCAATAAACAGAGATGAGGAACATAGAAAGGATTCTCCATCAAGTGCCATGCTAGAAAAGGAATTCAAGCAAATGGTTGAACAAGTGAGAGACGCATTAACCCAATCTAAGGGTGGTGCATTGGCTCTAAAGGGTAGACCTTACCTAGAGGAATTCGATGTCGTGCATTTTTGTAAGGGTTTCGTGGCCCCAAACAAGATATTCAATGGGACTGAAAATCTCATACATCATATAGCACATTTCCGAGCCAGCTGTGGCAACACGAGAAATAGTGAAGCTCTACTCTTCCAGCAGTTCATCAGCAGCTCTTCAGGAATTGCTTTCGATTAGTACGCTAACTTGCCCAACGGGTCAGTCAAAACAATTTTCGAGTTGGAACAACTTTTTGTGAAATGATTTGCCGAAGCGTAACATCATGTATCTATTGGAGGGCTCATGATGGAAAAGCAAAAGCCTAGCAAAACCTTGGCAGACTATATTTTGAGGTGGAGAAACCTTAGCATGAAATGTGAACCTTCAGACCTTGACAGGCTATATTTTGAGGTGGAGAAACCTTAGCATGAAATGTGAACCTCAGCTACAGGAACATCAAATGTTGAAATTCTACTCAAGAGCATTCATGGGCCAGTAGCTTTCATGCTTAAGGGACTCACCATCAGATCCTTCAAGAAGCTACTCAGTAAAGCCAGTAGTCTTCAAGAGGAAATTAAGCACATGTAGCCACACGAAAAGGCTAAGGTGACTAGAGTGTTCAAAAAGAAATCAGGAGTAGTAGCAATTGTTGACAAAGGAAAGAAATAAAAAAAGATATATGCAGAAGAGCCTCACTAGTCTTCGTCACAACACTCTCAGAAACTGAATAGTCAATCCAACCAGCGACCACCTCAAGAGGGATCACCGCGAATAGGGGATAAGAAAATGTCCCTGTCAGAGCGACGTAAGACGGTGTATTATTTCCAAGATGAAGCTATACCTAAAATATTCAGAAGTCTGATGAAGAATTCAAAGTTCAAACTACCATATCCAAAGAAGCCCGAAGTGGTGGATAAGAAGAATGAATCAAATTATTGCCCATACCACCGGTTGCTTGGGCACACTATAAAAAAATGCTTCATCTTCAAAGACTGGCTTGAGAGGAACCTTAAATAAGGGAACATAATAATCCTGAATGAATATTTAAAAGGACCTGAAAAAGGGTTCCATAAATATGATTTCAGCCAAGCCAATCTTCCCAATCGATTTGTATACTAGAATAGATGGATGGAGTACAAATTAAGATGAACTCAAGAGGGTCCTTAATCAAATACAAGATTCATCGAAACAATCTTCTGCAAATACCGAAGAAGAATGGAGTGAGGTCTGGAGCAAATCATCCAAAAAATACTGAACAAGATTTAGTCTGCATCAAAACAAGACTTCATTCAGAGTCCGCAACATACTAAGCCTGAGATGAAGGTTTCTTCAGGAGATCCATCATCTTCAAGGAAAAAGAAGAAGAAGAAAAGTGTCACTACAAAAATTGATAGCACGAGGGGTAAGATAGGGGTTGCCTCTACTAGATTAGTTGTCTCATATTTGGGGAAGAAAATCCTCGAACCCATGACTTTGTATGATTATCTTTTTGTCTCTCTAGGGTCTTATGAATATAATGATTGTGATTTCGGCTACATTTTAACTATTTTTAGTGATAACGTAACTGGTCATGCCCGATCTAGGTTTGATCTCGATCCCCAAGACGATCCTCAAATTGTACTCGAGTCTGATGAACTCTTTGTTAAGTCCAAAAAAAACATCAATGACACGGCTTATGACAGCACTGACAACAAGGAGCCAGTTCTCGAGCATCACGGTACACTGCTTACCATCAACTTAGATCTTTCCAGCAAAGAGGAAGAGACATCGGAAGATTCAACAATGATATGTCAAGAAGAAGAAATCACAGAAGTTAACTTAAGGAGCAGAAAAGTGTTACCACAAAGAATAGCTCCAACAGACAAAGGAAAACAAATAATGACCCGAGAAGAGATACCTTCACCTCCACCAGTGGAAACACCACATAATCAAGATAAAATTGGAGGATCATACAAGGTAGACCACAACGTGCTAGCTCATCTTAGGAAGTTGCCAGCCTGATAAGCATCTACGACGCTCTAATCTTATCAAAGGAGATGAGAGAGTCTCTGGTTACAACTTTGCTTGACCCAAAAATTTGCTTAGCTCAATTGGCCAGCACATCCTCAGATGAAGTTTGTTCATTGAAAGAACAACCTGGGGTAACCTTCACAGACGAAGACTTGCTACTCAGTACCGCCAACCACAATCGTCCGCTCTACATCTCCGTTAACATCGACAGATTTGTGTTGTCCAGAGTTTTAGTAGATCCTAGTGCATCTCTTAACTTGATGAGCCTACAAACATTGGCATATTTGGATATTGAAGCTCAATAGCTTAAGACCAATAAGATGATGTTAAGAGGATTCAACCAAAAGGGAGAAAGAGCTCTCAGATCAATTACATTACTTATGAAGGTTGGAGTACTCGTGACAATCGCTAAATTTCATATCATCGATGCCGAGACCTCTTTTAATGCTCTGTTGGGTCAACCATGGATTCATGAGCACAATATGATTCCGTCATCTCTACATCAGTGCATCAAATACAGCAAAGATGGTCAAGAAAATTGTATCAAAGGAGACCTACAACCATTTTCAATACTTGAAGTTGGTATCCATGAAGATGCTGCCTACTATGCGCCTGCAAAGAGGACTGTCTTCTCTCGTGAAGTTATCGCAAACAAAGATGACGATGCTGAAGAATTACAAAGAGGAGGCCATTCAACTCCACTTCAATGATCTTTCACCACTCCCTTACAACAAGCTGATGAAAGTTCTTTTAGTTCGCGCACTCGAGGAAGGATTAATTTAATCATTGAACGGACTAGGCCAACCATCAACATTGGTAATGAAGGCAGTTATGAGAGATAATGATGATAAGATGGAAGAGACCTCAATACGAGATATCCTTAGAAGATACAGAAAAGAATGAATACGAAACAATGTATGTTCGGATAAACCACAATGTGAATACTATGATCTTTACTCTGATTCTCCCTCAAAAGGTCGAGAGTTTAGAGGTCAAGGAAGTTCGTAGTGTTGGTTCAAAGCCGATCAAATTTTACCACGCTTCTTCCTCTACTGAGCTTGAAAAACCGTTTAGAGGTCAAGGAAGTCCATAGTGTTGGTTCAAAGCCGATCAAATTTTACCGGATAAACCACTATGTGAATGTTATGACCCTTACTCCGATTCTCCCTCAAAAGGTCGAGAGTTTAGGGGTCAAGGAAGTCCGTAGTGTTGGTTCAAAGCCGATCAAATTTTACCATGCTTCTACCTCTATTGTAAGTCCCATAGTGTTGGTTCAAAGCCGATCAAATTTTACCGTGCTTCTACCTCTACTGAGCTTGAAAAACTTGTAAATTTGGATGATGATTCTATTAAATTAATAGGATTACCTTTCGGTTACTTCTCGCCATGTGTTCAAAAGTTAATTCAACAGGGACACTTACTAAAACAAATGCCAAGAGATAAATTTCAACTTTTTGAAAAATTATGGAATGGTAAAAGTTGAACTCCAAGTTCAAAAGAGGGTCTCAGATTTGATACAGTCAGACCGGTCGGTGATTCTGAATTTTGTATAGTTGTTACCGGTCAGTCAGAAGAGGATTGCCTCGATATAGAGGATGACTCTACTGATCAACCAATAGAAGATGCTCCGCCAGAATTTGAGGAGGAAATTAAATCTACCGTTGATGAATTGAAAGAGATTAACCTCAAGACTGAAAAATGACCCGACCTACATCTATAAGTTCTCTACTAAACGATAAAGAATCTACAGAATTGATCAAACTATTAACAAAATTCAAAGATTGCTTCGCATGGAGCTACGATGAAATGCTAGGGCTGTCAGTAGAAGCTGCAGTCCATAAACTCGTGATGGACAAGAATATAACCCCAGTAAAACAAGCTCCCAGGAGAACGCACCTCAAAATAAAACAACAAGTCATCACCGAGGTGAAGAAATTAATAGACGCAAACTTTGTAAAAGAAGAGCAGTACCCCATATGGTTGGCTAATATTGTACCTATTAAGAAGAAAAATGGACAAATCCATGTTTGTGTCAACTTCAGAGATTTGAACAATGCATGTCCAAAAGACAAATTTCCACTACCCATACTAGAGATGATGGTGGATATTGCTTCAGAACATGAAATTTTCTCCTTCATGGACAAATCATCGGGATACAACAAAATCAAGATGTCTTCCGAGGATGCAGCACTTGCAACCTTCAGAACACCGATTGGAATTTTCTGATACACAGTGATGTCGTTCGGCCTAAAGAACGTCGGAGCAACATATCAGCGTGCGATGACAAATATTTTTGATGATCTCATTCACAATAAAGTAAAATGCTATGTAGATGATTTGGTCATCAAAAGTAATTGAAAAATAGACCATTTGTACGATTTGAGGATTGTGTTTGAATGGTTATGACGATATGACCTTGAAATGAATTCCTTAAAGTGCGCTGTTGACCTCATTTTTGGTTGAGGATTAGTTTTTTCCTCTTTAGTAGCATAAGGTCTAGCCATAGGATTTTCTTTTTGACTATTCTTAGAAAACTAGAAAAGGCACCCTCACCACTAGAAATTCTAAACTCTTCTCTACTCAACTTGAAGTTCCACATGTTGGTCTCAACCTCTAAATACTTAGTAGGTAGGGTCACTATGGGGGAAACTCAAGATGAGTCACCCTTAGGACTACATAATCTTCTCATGCCACTATTTCTAAAAGAGAAGAAAGAGTAAGAGAAACACATCACAAAGCACAAAGAAAACACAACGAAGAACTTCATTAAATCAAAACAAATCCACTAGATAATTTTTTACAAAATCATAAGATAATGAAAAACACAATACTTAGTTTTTCCTCCTTGAAGGAAAGATAAAAATCTCTCCGACAAAGTCTCTCGCTGATCCATGCAATGCTAGAACATTCCCTTACAAATTCTCTTAAAATCCCCTCACCAATCTCTCCAAAAGGTAGAAATCTACATTTCTACTCCTATTCCAAGATCTCTAAATATTCTCCTCATTTTTCCACTCACATACACCACTTTTTTTGACGTAAAAGCACTCTATTATAGTTTAAGGATGAATTTCTTAAGAGATGCCACAAGTAACCTCCAAAAAGCGTGTAAATACATTAAATCTTCTAGAAATTTGCCCAGCAATGCATCCAAACCATCTTGGGCAATGTCGGCGCCATTTTTGGTGCCTTCGGTGTCATTTTCACATTGCTTTCTACACTCTGACGCCATTGGCACCCACCTTGCGCAACTTCATTTTGCTTCATTTGGCTCTGTTTTAGCTTTGTTTCACCTCGTTTTAGTTGTGTTTCATTCCTAATTGATAGACCTACAAAATAAGCATGAAAACAACCTTTCTTTAAAGTGTAATTTGATTAAAAAATATGTGAGAAGTGTCAAAGAGATTAAGCATAGGAAGACATATAGAAATGTGCCAGGACAAAATTTTCTTTCTTGCTCATTTTTGCTCTAAATTCCACCGTTTTTGCCTCTTTTTCTCCAAAACTCTATTTCCTGTATCTAAAACAAAAAATATACAAAATACCTTCCTTTATAGTGCAATATCATTGAAAATCACCAAATATAGGCAATAAAAGCATATGAAAAATTGGACATTTTTTTTAGGCGTATGAGGTATTTTGGGAATTTTAGAAATTTCGCAGTGTTTGTACAGTTTGAGTGGTTTGAAATGGTTTGTGATGGTTTTTGGATAAAATTTGAGGATTTGGGTAATTTTTAGAAAGTTAGAGTGTCATGAGTATTTTGGTAATTATGAAAAAGTTTGAGGCAAAAAGACCAAAATTGGGAATTTATTTAAAATTGGGCTTCAATATGGAATTCAACCATAAAACAACCCTTATGGTGCCATGAGACTAAGGAAATCTCATTTTAGATTCTACATGTTTTGGTCTTAGCCATTCTAGCCCCATTAAGGATTTGAGGGATCACCCACATGAGTTTCCAAAGGAATAGAAAATCAGGCTAAGCGTGCTTGGTTTAGGATTTTAGGTAATGAGTGAAAATGAGGGGTTCAAGTGTGTGTGCAAGACTGACCAAAACCACACCACCTAGAGCCAACCCTTAGGCCAGACAGTCTTATGGGGACTCCTCTTGAGCTTCCCCATGCTTGGCTCCATCCTACTAAGTACTAGAGGTTAGAACCAAACATGTGAAACTTCAAGAAGAGTAAAGAAGTGTTTATAATTTTTAATAGGGTAGGTCTTCATTACTAGTCATCTAGGATAGTCAATAGGAAAATTCTATGGCTAGATCCTAGGCTTCTAAGGAAGAAATACTAGACCTCAACAAAAAGTGAGGTCAACAAATGGACTCCCAATAGATAAGGTGTGTTAACCGAGCACACTGCACGTATTGGTGTTGGTTGAAGAGATCAATAAAATAACACAACTATATAAGCCAACATGCTTAGAGCTGAACAGAAAGAGAGTGAAAAAGGTTCCCACTGGGAAGTAGACAGAAACTTTCACTGGGGATCAGCTGGTGTACCTTCGAACAACCATCCTTAAAAGTGGATTTCAAAATTGGAAAAGTGATTTCGTGCTTGCTTAACCCAGATTAAGAGTTAGCTTGCGGATTCACAGAGACAACCATCAATGAAAGTGACGGTCATAGCGAATATTCAATTCAATGTTTAATTTTTAATTTGATTACAGTTACAAATTTAATTTGATTTTGATTTCAAGAAAATTTTGAGAATTAAGAAAACGTGGAGAGACTGGGTTGAGCAAGAAAGCACAATGATTCACATCCAACTCAAAAGACCGATTGTGGAGATGGGGTGTTGATGGCGGGTAGATTTAGTAAGTAAAATTTGCAAATATTTTTCAATAATAAAAAATTACACATGGCAGATATATAATAAATATGTAATATAATCCCAAGAAAAACAACTTTTAAGAAAATAGTTTATTTTTAAAACTCTTTTTAAACTACCAAATCCTTGTTAAAATCAACACAAGTATACATATTACTCAAGTAATAAAGGGCTCTAATGGAGTCCAAGATATCAATCCTATAAGGAAGTTGGAAAATCCTTTAAGTAAGTTTATGAAATTATTTTATAATTAAAAAATATAAAATTAAAAGTAAAGTGCGATGTTTGAATATTAACTATTAAGGTAAATTCTATATAAAATGGAGTTGAAAAACAAAGTTATCTAACTAAGAACAAAACTTATAAAAGTAAAATTACGAAAACTAAAAAAAGTTTTTGTTTTGACGGAAAGTTCAAGTTTAAGAAAGCATCCTTGCCCTTTACAATGAGTAAATGGTTTGTGAAAAAATTGAAATCATTTGAATATAAATATATAAACTGTTTTGTGCTAAATAGGAGCAATCCTATTCTTTACCCTCTTCCGAGTGTTATAAAGAACAAAGACTAATCCAGATTTTGGTGCCTAATTCTATGGTTAGGCTGGAAGGATACTGGCCACCACTCTAGAGCTCTCATTACTCCCTCACCTAAGGGCTAACAATCTTGCATCAGTTTCCATTCAACTGGAGAAAATTGGTGATTTAAATCTGTCACCTTAAAATGTTTAATTATGCATCCAACAAACTATATTTCCCTATTTATTTGAACTAAATCCCATGGATGACATACTCTCCCATGCAATCAAATGTGATTCTCCCTATGTTGTAGAAATCATATCCCTTTTTAGAATATATTTCCCTCAACAAGTTTTAACATTTCAATTGGATAGATCAAAAAGTTAATGAAGATAGGAGTTCAAATCATCAAAAATTATTAAAATTTAAAACCATAGAAAACAAAATAAATTCTTCAAAAAACCATATCTTAAAGTAGGGAGAAGGATAAAGAAGACTACTCAAAAATCATGAGAAGGATACAACAAAACACGGAATTCATATATAAGAACAAGTTTACAAAACAAAAGAAATAAAAATACATCTTATCTCACAATCCTTCCTAAGTAAATCCGTAGAAGTTCTCTCCAAGCCTTTCCTTCTTTACATTCCCACTCAATTCGCTCTTAGATGTATAATGAAGAAGAAATCTCTCACCTTACCTCTCCTCTTACAACACGAAGAAAATCTCATCTTCTCTCCTCTTGCCTCTCGTACTAACTCTCTCTCTCTCTCCCTTTCTCATCTCCCTTTTGACTCTATGAAGTATTCTTCTTTATTTTAGGCTGCCTCCTTTGAAAAGA
This sequence comes from Phalaenopsis hybrid cultivar, assembly GCA_002079205.1. Taxonomy (NCBI): domain Eukaryota; kingdom Viridiplantae; phylum Streptophyta; class Magnoliopsida; order Asparagales; family Orchidaceae; genus Phalaenopsis; species Phalaenopsis hybrid cultivar. Next base: position 169,593 of record JXCR01148663.1, on the reverse strand, counting down.
ATTCCATTCCCTCCAAAAGTCAACTCTTTTGAATTCAAAAGGTGTCATTTGATCCAAGAGACATATCCCTTCTTAAAAGAACTTTCCAAAGTATCTATATGCATTGAATTACTCCAATAGGTGTGATAGAACAAGTGTCCCTTTAAAAATTTGTCCAAAATTTGTCTCAAACAGCCTTAATTTACAAAAAGTTGTTTCTGATGCATCATGCGCCAGTTCTCTATCAAACGGTGCGTCATGCACCGATCTAGCAAATTATACTCTAGAATCTTAGAATTCACAGTTTTGGCTTCAAATTTCATCCTTTTTGTCATTTTTGCTCCAAATACCTAAAAATGATATACCTGCAAAAAAAATATGAAAATACACTTCTTTAAAGTGCAATATCACCAAAAAAGAGCATAAAATATGTACTTAAAATAGTATATTATTTTGGTGAATCAAAATCCCCCAAACTTAAATGTTACTTATCCTCAAGTGACACTTTTACTACATAAAAGCATATGACTTAGGATAAAGATTAACTTATAACTTTTATACTTTTGTTTAATAAATAGAATAGTAAAATTTAAGAAAAACCTTTAATAACTTAGATTTAAATTCTAAGTCTAGGAATATTTAGTAATCAAATTTAAGATTCATGAATCTCTATTCATTTCAAGAAGAATTGCAATTTGTCATAATAAGGACATTTAGAACATTCATATAAAAAAGAACTTCATGAAAACTTTACTAGGAATGTTACTAATGCTCCAATATAAGTTTAGAAAATGTAATAAAGCTCCTTCCATAAGTTGATTCAAGTGAAGTCAATTTTTGATTATGCATCTCCTCAAGCTTCTCCTCACTTATTTTTCTTTTTAAATCCTTTCTTTTCTTTTTGTATCTTTTCAATCCTTTCTTTTCTTTTTCTTTTTCTTTTTCTTTTTCCAAGTGAGGATTACTATATCTGGATAGCCTATAATAATTTTAAGCTTCACTATTCTCTTCTTAAAGTCAAAACTCGATACCTTCTTCATTTTATAAATTTATATTAGTTTATGATTTTTCATAAAGTGTCATTATTTTCTTCTTACATGAAACTATAAAATTCTTAACACTTCAAAAATACAATTTTCTTTACTTTAAATAAAAAAATATAGTCTTATCCTATCATACCAAATATCTTTAACTTTAGAATTGATCTTCATTATTAAAAAAAATTACCTAAATTTACCACAATATTTATAAACAGAAGTATAGTCATTTAAAGTTGACTCTTAATATCCCAGACCATGTTAAATTAATTTTCAAAATATAGTTAATTGAGGAAAAATAAAATTTAGTTTACTTCTTTTCAAAATAAATTTTTTTTCCCCCAAACTTAAGTTTTTGAGTGATTTTAAAAATAATTTTTAGTATAAAATTTAGTGGGTGAAAGAAAATAGAAAAGGCATGAAAAAAAAAAACTAACATGTAGAGGATTTTTGACTATGAAGTTAGGCTCTGGTATACTGCAGGTACTACTTGTAAAACTACATACAAGCTTTAAAGCATTAAATAAAACATAATATATTCTAACGAACTTACTGAGAATTAAAAAATAGAATTACAAAAATTGAAAAAACTAAACTGAAAATACTAAGAATATAGGAAAATTAAAAGTCAGTAATTACTATTACAGATTTAGTTCACAACACAACATAAAAGTTTTTACTACAATAGGTTCCAAATAAAAGTACATCACACTTCACTCACAAATAACAAACAAACATCAAAATACACTAAACTAAACTCATAAAAATCAATTCTCATCTCCTTCCTAATCATCATCAGAATCTTTTTCTTCTTCTCTTTCTTCTTCTTCATCATCAATAGGAGCATAGGTAGTGAAACTGAGGCAAGCAGGAAAGTCCACATTAGGTTTACCTCTAAGATGTCTTACCATAGCATTTTCAAAATCAATATCATGTTGAAACCTCCTTTGCTAATATTCATCATTATAAGCATTTCTTGCTCCTATCTCTCCCAACTTAGTTTGAATATGAACTATCCATTTATTGAATCATTAGTTGGTCCATAATACCTTCAAGTGATACAGATTGAGAAGTAGATGCCTCTGCAGTAGATGTAGAGGGCCTATCCCTTCGTTCACCTCTAGATTCAACAAATGATTCCACTCTCTGAATCATATGCCTCCCAATCAAATTTTGTGGCTGTAATCTTTCTTCATTTCTATGTTATTCTACTCCTGATTGTTCACATAGAGTGAAAATCAGGGCATGGTATCCCAAGCCACCAGCAGTAGAACCACTTGTTATACTTCAAGCATGCTGGACTATAAGTCACCAACATCTATTGCTTTTATGTTATGAATGCAATAGTTTAGTACAGCTCTATCTTTTATAACATCAGCTAAATGATTTGTTGGAAGCAATCTGACAGAAATGAAGTGGTGTCATTCTTTTGACTGAATAGTCAACATGGAAGTAGGGAAGTTAACTATCTTGTTATTCTTAATCTTTCACTCCACTCTTCCATCAATAAAAAATGGAATCACTTCATCCAGTGATGAATCAGTCATCACGAATGCAGTGTATTCATAAAAAAATATGTTTATCAACCAATAAAAAGTATTGATCCTTTCAACAGTAAATTCAACATGCTTACCTCTCACTAGGATGTGATCTTCAGTAGTGAACCTCAGGTTTGCATAAAACTCCCAAACCATTGGGACAGTTGCTATGACAGTGAAGTAGCAGAATATTTCCCAGTTTCTGGCGAGAATCAGCATCTCGATCTTGCCACCAAGTTTGCAAACGCCCTTTCTTGGATCATTCTTCTTATCTCCATTTAAGTATTGTAACTATGTTGGGCTTTGAAACTATCAAATATTCGTGCATCAAAATCTTCAGATGACCTTCCTTGCTTAACTCGGGGAGCCATTTGAAAAATCTATGAAAATATAAATAATTCCAAATAAATTGCTAAATCAAAAATCTAACTCCTCAAGCAAAATTATTTGGTAAGAAACTATGAGTTTTCTTCAATTTTTTTTCATCAAAAGCTCAAATTTTGGATCTCCCAAATTCATGGTGAAAATAAAAAAATTCTAAGTTAAAGTGAAGCTCTTACCAAGCGAAGGTGAAATCTATGGTTTCTAGCCCTTGAATCCTTCTCTTTCGCCCACAATGTGATGCCCTAGACCAAGGACTTGAGGTAGGAGATGATTGAAGCAGCTACAATGGAGTTTTTCTATGCACTTTTGCGGTTTTCTAGGCAATTTGGCTTGTTTGGACCTTTGACGCATCATGCGCCAAGGCTCTGTAAATTGGTGCTTCATGCGCCAATCTGGCGCATCATGCGCCAATCTGGCGCATCATGCGCCAGAGTTTAAATTCACTAGATTTTGATTTCTGTGAAAGTATGCTCCGTACCGCTTTGCGCCAACCTCTATTTAACTCAAATAAATCTTTCTAAGCATAATTAAACATCACACTAATACCAAAATTTCACAAAAACCATAAAAGTCACATTTATATATAAAATCTGCGCTATTACAAACTAACATTTTTCAAGCCAACAAAAATCAAATATAGTATTCTAAAGCAAACCAACATCCTTCACGTTCCTAATTGTAGGAGACATGAATTCTAAAAATCAAAATATTTTCACATAAATTTGCTATAAAAATAAACTCCTAAAATCAAAATCATGGCTAAGAAACTTCACACCATGGATTCTTTACTAAATTTCTCAAAAATCTCTAATATTCGATTTTCACATAATGTAAGAGAAATCCACAGTGACAGTAAAAAAAAATTAGGTTAAAGTGAAGCTATTAAAAAATTTTTAGGTTAAAGTGAAGTTATTCACCCTGAGTCTCAAGGTAGAAAATGAGCCCAAATCAGAAAAATGGCTGACACTATTGATTTTTCGCAGATTTAATGATTCAGTCAATTTGTCACTTAGTCACCAATGCTCAAAGTTTCTTTTTTTGTTTTTTTTTGTAAAAAGCATTGTACACCAAAGCACTCCATCTTCTAACTAGTTTAAATTCCCTTTAATTTTCATAATTAATTAATTTACTAACATCAAATTTTCACAAACAACAAACAACTTCACATTTTTATATATAAATCCAAATAGTTACAGATAAGTTTTTGAAATCACAACAAAGATTCAGCGTTGAAATCACACCTATAACACCTAACAATGAAACTAAACCAACAAATACTAATAACAAACATAATAAGCCTGATATAAAATAATAAGGAATCCAACATAACTAAACACACAAAAGCTCTAACCTTCCATTAATTTTGTGACTTTTACATCAGAAAATAGAACTCTGTTCCTTTGAATCTTTTCCTTTTTTTACAACACACAAAATTCCTCTTTGAAGCTGCAAAGAGGAAGAAATCTCTCACTTTTCCTCCACTCTTACAATCTCTCGAAAATTCCTCACAATCTAACCCTCACGTAAACTCTCTACACACTAATGGGGCTCTTGAACATTGTTCTAACCTTCCAACTCCTCAAACTTTAGAACCTCCCTCTTTAATTTTCGGCCAAAGTCTTCTTTTAAAGTTGTAGATGAGTTTTCTCAAGAGTTTCTTAAGAATCCTTCCAAAAATCATCCACATTCAATGCACATTTGGAAATAACCGCCGATCTCACCGTCGGCCGACCTCGAGGGCGTCGTTGACGGGCCTTCTAAATTATTTGCCTAGAGTATTGGGAAAATTTCGTCGTCGACGCCCTAGCTCAAATCTTCACATTTTGAACATTTTCTCTCCAAATTCGCTCCTTTTTGCATTTTTGTGCTCCAACAACCATAATTCATCATACCTACAACAAAACATCAAAAATACTTTTCTTTAAAGTGTAATATCTTCAAAAATAGTGTAAAATAGGTATGAAAATCTCAACATATTTTCCTTTGGTCACTATCTTGATAGTTTTAATATTCATGCAGGGTGACATCGTTGTTTAGCATGAAAATTTGTGTAAGCATAAAAGTATAGCAAAAAAGTACAAGAAAGCCGATGCTAAAAACTGTAAAAGCGTACCTGACGAGTCTTCTCGTTCCACCATCTGAAACTTAAAAGACATGTTAAGGCAGTTTATATGAAACAGGGAAGTAAAATTTTGACGGCCTACCTAACCCTAGGTCATATCTTGGTGGGTCCTTGTTAATTTGATTAAGGATGATAGTTGTCAAGCAAAACATATTAAGTTTAGTAGATCTCTGAGGTATCCAACAGATCTAGAGAAAGAAGCAGGTCCGTGCTACTCTCTCGTTGCTTGGTGGAAAATCCCGAGCTCTTTTAAACTTATTATGTTGCTTAATAATTCATCCCGTAAATACCCTTAGTGCTCAGTGAGCATTGATGTCATAATTATACCTAGGAATAGGGTAATTATCACTCGTAATTCAATTTAAGAATTGTGTGGGTGAAGACCCTTAAACAGGCAAGTTTAAGAGACTTAGCTAAATTTGGACTTGGGCTTGCAGTGTTTGAAAGGTGTTTTAATTTTCAATGGTGTTTACGTTTCTAATCCTTATTTAAATGAAACCTGATTTAACATAAGTCACTACTAAGCCCTTAAGATTTTAGTGAATGTCTTAGTCATTACAAATGAAATTGACTTATAAGTGATGATGAAGATTCATGTTTTTTTTTTGTTTTTTTTTTGTTCATCAAATAAGGGTTTTAAATTAAAGAGTTATTGACAACCAAAATTGTACCCCTAAATCTAGGATCATTTAATCGGCTAGACACCCAAATTTATGTAATTTAAGGACATTACAAATTTATCTTTTTTAATTAGGACAAGTGAGATTGATTTCTACCAGTTAACCCCTTGTGTTCCAAACATCCAAATATGTTAATTAGAATCAAAGATTTTTCATTTCCCTTTCTGAAATTAGGCCTAAATGTTAATTAAGTCTAAATTTCTAAAATTACGCATTTGCCACTAAGGCTCTATCACTTCATAATTCATCAAATTTAATCCAAATGACTTTGGAATTTTTATCCTACCTCACTCATGGGTCAATTGAGACATCAGAGGAGAAAGTGTGATTTTTCAAAATTTAATTATCTATATAATGATTTTTAATGAAAAAATAAGATTTTTTAAAGAAAATTCCTAACTTGACCAATGTAAATCCTAATCCCTTGAAATTTTTGTTGGAGGTAGACTTAGACTAGGGAAGCATTTGGACCAAATTTCATGATTTTTTGAATTTTGTTTGAATTTTAAGAATTATTTTAAATTCTAGAGTGTTTATTAATTATAAAATATTTTAATTTTTGAAAATTAAGTTTTATATTTTTATTAAATCTCTTTGATGTTAAGGGACATAGAGAAATAAGTTTCAGAATTTTCTAATTTTTCTTTGATTTATTTAAATTATTTTAATAAAAATACATTTTTAGCCTTTAGAAATTATTTTAAGCTTAAAATTTTAATATCTTTATTCAGAAAATTCGGAAAAATATCCTAATTGTTCCTAAGTGCTTAGGAAGCAACTTAAAATATTTCCATGAATTTTATTATTTTTGTGATTGTTATGGATTTTTTAATTATTTAAATATTTAAAAATAGGCTAAAATCAAGTTTTTATTTTAAATACCATTTTATTTTTAGAAAATATCCCTGATCATAGAGAACTCAAAAAATAAGTTTTTATAAATTTTTGAATTATATTTTGATTTTTAAAAATCATTTAAGTGCTAAAATGATATTTATCTTTAAAAATTAACTAAAGTTACCAAATAAACTTAAAATGCTTTAAAATTTTAATGAAGAGTTCTTTGGATCTTAGATAACAGTGGAGATCAAAAATCAAGTCATTTTGATCCAAAAATAATTTTCTTTGTGTTTTAGGGTTGGTAAAGATTAAATATATTCTTAATAACTTAACTCATAAAATTATTTCCAAAGGATCCTCTAGTCATGGTGAACCTTCAAAAATTTTTTTGGAATTTTTTGAGCAACATCGTACTTGTCATGATTAATTTATGCAAATAATAGACATAAACTTGAAAATTTTGGATCTCTGTCTAGGGACCTCCTTTGACTTTGGAAAATATTTTCTCTAAGATGAAGGCAATAATATGCTAAAATTTCAAGCCATGGTGATATTCTTACATGCATGGAGAATCAAAACATTCAAATCAGTGTTTAATTAATTAAAAATAAAATATACATCACATGGACTCCAAATCATTTCCACATTGTTTTCCTCTGTTCACTGAGCAAGAAGGTATTTTTATTTTATTTTTATGATTTTTCTACACCAAGATATGAATTTTTAAAGCTAGGGCTATTTATTTAAATAGGAAAATCCCTACTTTTCTATTTAAACGTGCGGCGCTCACTAGATCCTAGGCAGCTCCGAAGGCACGCGTGGTGCGCTCTGGTTGGACACCACCATCTAGTAGCCGCTGACTTGACCCGCGGTTCATGTAAAGAAGGGTTGTCCGGCTCGATCTCCTCCGTCCATCCAATACACACGTGATCGGACGGCTCCATGTCGTCATCCCCGATAGAGTGATCCTGTGATCGTCCACACTAAAATTAGATCTCAGCCTAGTCTCAACCAAATCTTTTTGGGTTTGATCCTATGGACTTGTCTAAGTGTGATGAACATATTCATACGGTAAACATGAAATTAAATAAAGCATAATCAAATAGAGAATCAAAATAGGCTCAGGAGGAGGAGAGGTTCAATACCTTGGCTCTGAGAAGGGAAGCTTCGATCAAAGATGCTCAACATGTTTGTTGGAGTCTAAGGAGGCTAGGGATTAAGCCTCTTGTTATGGTGCAAAGCCTACATAGGAATTTGACCAAGCTCAATTTCAGGCGTAGGTCTAGAGCTATGCTAGAGGCTCTTTGGAAGGGGAATTTGATGGGGCTTTTCCTTCTCTCACTGTGGTGAAGGTGTGGGTGAGTATAGTTTAATTTTTGTGGAGTGTAGGAGTGTAATGAGCTATATCCTGGATTTAGGCAAAGATTCAAGCTCAAAATTGGGCTCCAGCAAGGGGATTCAGGGCAATGTGGTGGTTGCATTGTACTGAGGAGGTCTCAAAGAGGCTTTGGGATCAATTTAGGGAAGTCTCTTAGAGGAAATTTCAGCCTCCCACCATGGACGTGGAGGGGAGCTTTTATAAAAAATGGCTTAAGGCTTTCTTCCATGGCCAATTAGGGGGTGTAATGTGATGTCTATGTAGAGGGCAAATATGCTCCAACATTTAATTTGGATGAGGTGGCCTCTAAGTTTGAATAGGGTTTAATCCCATGGGGGTGGCTCTTGGTTTGGCCAATTTTTGGCCACTAGGCTGGTCGGTTGGCCAGCCAGGGGGAGGTGACTAGGAGCTCAGGGAACCCAGGGGAATATATCACAACAATTTAATGTGTTTAGGCTTTATTTTGGCAAAAATATCCTAAGGTTAAGCAAACACAGAATGAAATCCCTTAATTTATTGGTCATTTTATCCATGGAATAGTTTAAGGGGTTTTAAGAGGTTTAGGATGGCCACTAGGGTCTAATTAATGGCTGTGGAGTCATTAATTTTGTGACTTTGGGGTAGTTAGACCATCTTTAGTGCATGGGTTTAATGTGGGGTCATGTGATCAAAGCTTGGGTTTGGACCAGGCTAGCCATGTCAATTGGCTTAATTGACTGATCAATGTTGTGTAGATGATTGTTATGAAGATTTTTGTTGAAGGGTTGAAGTTATTTTGAGTTCAATTGGTAGGTCAATTTGAGAGATTTTAGAAATTTGGTTGAATTTGGGGATGTTGGGTTAGAAATGGGTCTAGGTTAAGCTAGCCTTGGGCTAAGTCCAAATTGAATGACCCACATGATCAAGGGAGATGTTGTGAAGATTTTGCATTAAGAAATAAAGAGGAAATTTTTGGGCTAAGGCCATCAATTTGGTGAGATTTTGAGACATGGCCAATTTGGGGCAAATTTGGGGCTTTTTGGACTCAGGTTGAAATAAAATGAAATTGGGGCCTCACCAAGACCAATTGAAGGTCAAGTTTGATGTATGAGAATATTATGAAGGTTTTTCAACACAAACTGAGGCAAGTTGAGTAGGCCATGAGTTGAATTTGGTGGAACCAAGTCATCGGGCCAAAAATGGGGTTTTGATATAAATCAAAATTGGATTCAAATTAGGGATAAATTGGGCTTGGCTTTGGTTTATTTCAGTCACATTGAGGGTGAATTTGAGTTTGGTATTGAAATTTGGAGATATTGGGATGAAATTGATGGGCATTTGAGGTAGATTTTGGGAAAAATGGATCTTTAAAAGGTAATTTGGGTGTTTTGGTCAAAGATGGTCAAATTGGACAAATTAGGTCTTGTGGTGTTTGAGGAAAATAAAATTGGGAATGTTTGGGAGGTTTTTGAATTTTTTGGGAATTTTTTAAGAATTTTTGGAATTTTGGGCTAAGGAGGGGTATTTTGGTAACTTGGCCAATCTTGGTGATTTTGGGTAGTTTGGGTGTTTTCAAGGTGTTTGAAATGCTTTTTGAACCAAGTTGGGTATTTTGGCTAAATTGGGGAATTTCGCCAAATTTGTGGTCCCAAGAGTATCTAGGTAATTTGGGAAAGTTTAGGGGCAAAAGGCTAGGTTGGGTATCTTGGTAGAGTTGGAGTGCCAACACCATCAATAAGCCATGGACCAATGGAAACCCCATTTTCGGTCCTCTATGTAGTGTTCTTAGCTAAACCCTAGCCTAAGGCTAGTGGGTTTAGGGGACCACCTGTATGAGTCTCCCAAAAGTTTCAAGGGACCAAAGCCTAGAAGTTTAAGTTTATGATTCTGAGTGCTTGTGAGTGCAAATATGTACCTTAAGCCCTAGACCAACACCCAGAGTCAACCTTAAGGTCCAACAGTCCTAAGGGTGACTCATCTTGAGCTCCCCGCAATGACCCCACCTACTAAGTGCTAGAGGTTAGGAAAAATATGTGGAACTTCAAGTTGAGTAAAGAGGAGTGTAGAATTTCTAATGAGAAGGGTTACTTTTCTAGTTTTCTAAGAATAGTCAATAGAAAAGTCCTATGGCTAGAACTTAGGCTACTAAAGTAGAAAAACTAAACCTCAACCAAAAGTGAGGTCAACAAATGGACCCCCAATAGGTGTGGTGTTCTGGGCAAGCACACCGAGCGTATTGGGGTTGACCGACAAGATCAACAAAACCAATATAAAATATTAAGTAAACAGACCTGGAAGTATGTGTAGGGTTGGGTGTCTTATTTGTTTTCACTGGGGAAACACAAAGAGACTCCGCAAACGAGCGTCGAGAAAATTGACGATTGAGGCGGGGACTTGATTCCAAATTCATTGTTTAATTTTGATTTTAACATTGATAATTTCAGAGAAAAGGATTGTGTGGGAGGACCAAATCGAGATGGAAAGCACAGAGGCTCACATCTGATTCAAAAAAGTAACAACAGTGTAGAAGATGACAACCATTAAGTATATTACGCCTGGAATAAAGGACTATACCAGTTTGAGTTACCACTGGGGAGTTATTTTTGAACTGACATATGATAGAGAGAATACATATGTCACGTTAGGAAGGAATGCACTGAGACACATCCAAACCAAGAGGTTACAAAGAAAATATCTGCTACATTGAGGAGGAAAGCTCCTGGACTCACATCCAACTCAAGAGGTAGTGGGGAAATATATAAATCATGATGGGAAGGAAAGCACTGGGAATCACATCTAACTCAAGATGTGACAAAGAAAATATCAGCTACATTGAGGAGGAAAGCATTGTGACTCACATCTAACTCAAGTGATAGCGGGAAAATATATTAATCACGTTAGGAAGGAAAACACTGAGACTCACATCCAACCCAAGACACGACGAGGAAAATGTCTGCTACATTGAAGAGGAAATCATCGCGTCTCACATCCAACTCAAGTGGTAGCGAGAAAATATATCAATCACATTAGGAAAGAAAGCATTGGTATTCTCATCAAACCTATGAGGAGACGAAAAAATATCTGCTACATTGAGGAGGAAAGCGCTGTGACTCACATCCAACTCAAGAGGTAGCGGGGAAATATATCGATCACTTTAGGAAGGAAAGCACTGGGAGTCACATCCAACCTAAGAGGTGACGAAGAAAATATCTGATACATTGAGGAGGAAAGCACTGTGACTCACATCTAAGTTAAGAGGTGGCAGGGAAATATATCAATCACGTTAGGAAGGAAAGCACTAGGACTCACATCCAACCTAAGAGGTGACGAAGAAAATATCTGCTACATTGAGGAGGAAAATGTTGTGACTCACATCCAACTCAAGTGGTAGTAGGAAAATTTATCGATCATGTTAGGAAGGAAAGCACTTGGACTCACATCCAACTAAAGAGGTGATAAGGAAAATATCTGCTACATTGAGGACGAAACTGCTGGGACCCACATCCAACTCAATTGGTAGCGGGAAAATATATCGATCACGTTAGGAAGGAAAGCACTAAGACTCACATCCAACCCAAGAGGTGACGAGGAAAATCTCTGCTACATTGATGAGGAAAGTGCCGTGACTCACATCCAACTCAAGTGGTAGCAGGAAAATATATCGATCACATTAGGAATGAAAGCTCGGGACTCCATCCAACCTAAGCTGTGACGAAGAAAATATCTGCTACATTGAGGAGGAAAGCGCTAGGACTCACATCCAACTCAAGTGGTAGCGGGAAAATATATCGATCACATTAGGAAGGAAAGCACTGGGACTCACATCCAACCTAAGAGGTGACGAGGAAAATATCTGCTTATGCAGAAAATATGCAGATTCAAACATGTAAGTTCGTGGTGAATATGTGAATAGAATATGAAAATATGTGAAGAAATCAGAATTTAGGGAATGATTCAGAAATGAAAAATTGAAATTTAGGTATCAATCTCAAAAAGAGAGTCGGAAGTTAGGGAACGACCTCAAATATAGCGAATCAGAATCATAGGACTGATTCAAATATATGAGAGTTGAAATATAGGGACAATTCTCAAAAAGAGTTTATCGTGTTGAATTTGCAGAAATGTGTTATGTGAAAAGGTTTATTTTGTTGAAGAAGGTTTGTCGAGTTTTGTGGGGCTTTATGCAGAACGTGAAATTTCATTGGGATGTGAAGAGAGCTAATGCTGATAAAGATTGTTGTGTTGTACGTACAAAGAGTAAGAAACTCTGAAACCAAGAGAATCCATTCAACAGATTCATTTTCTGTTCTTTTTTTTAATCACATTTAATTTTTTAAAATTTGTCTTTAAAATTTTAATTTTAGTTGGTTGATTTTCAAAAAAAATTATTTTGTTGTTTGTTCACTTGTGATTATTTTTATTTGAGTTTTATTTTATTATTAAAGTTTCATTGTTTCGTTCTTTATTCATTGAAATTCTGAACCAATGCATGGCTTGTGGCTTCCATCCATCGTACAAAAAGGCAATTGACAAAATGGCACATTTCTGAGAGAAATCTTCATTAATCTGCTCCAATCAAGATGTCACAAATCAAACATAGCCTAATGCCTAAAAAAGGTAAAATATATAGTCCATATCAAAGTACATCCAAAACATCTCATGCCATGTATACATCATAGGCTGAGTATGTTTGATACATATCATGCTGCTGCAAAAAAATGAACCCTCTGAACATCTGTATCAGGTACGATGAGCAACTGATCGAGCAGACCTTCTAAGTCATGCTCCAGGACAATAGTTCCCCTCGCATGTACTTAGAGATACAACCCTCTCATAGCTCGTATGGTAGAAATTCTTCTAGTTTTGGGTCTGGTTGAAATTCATATGGTGCTTTATTGTCATCCATTTTATGGAAGGTTACGGGCACCCTACGGTGTCGCACCCTTGGAATGCAGTGCTTAGTGACATCTGCCTCATTTACTTTCAGAACCAAAACTGAACTAACTGGCAGCAAAATCTCTTCTGCTCCTCTAAACTCGCCAGAGCCGACAATATCAATTTCTTTTCCAAATAATATATTGCTTTTGCTCATGAATGAGACCATTCAAAAGGGCCTCACAAAATTGTGGTGGTCTATATAGGGAGGGATGCAATCACCCTCATCATCGATGTTGATCATGCAACTATTCGGGATGCATGTAGCTGACAATATGTTCAATCTGACCATCCTCTTGATCATCCACTATATTATATGAGGTAGTGGATCTACCTGGTCATGTCTGAGGATCCCGAGCGGATTTCCTTGTATGTCATTTGTAAATTTATAACAGCATCCGCACTGAATGGTGATTCGTCCTTTTCCTCCCATCCATTTCTTTGGCTCAGAGTATGTTCTTTCCATGAAAAGGCCTACTTGGCCTCTATCCCTGAAGTCAAAGATGCAGTCAAGAATGCTTCTTTCGTCTCTTTTGGAGAAGACCCTGGTATACAGCTTTAGGCCTTTCAGTATGTTGAAGAATCTTCCTTGGACTTCCTCATAGAATTTAAATTCTCTTTTATTCACCTTACTTATTGTATAGTACTCCATCGTGCTAGAAGTCGGCGACTGTCATGGGCATTCTTTCATCTAGACATCGGAAGGAACCCAAACTGGCGTTGGCTCATCTGGAACATGTGATTCAACATCTAAAGGGATGTACGACTCTGGACTCCATGGTATATACTTGTTTGTCCCCAGTGGGACGTATGGCTCATTCATCAAAAAATCTGCGGTCTGAGTTCTGTCAGTGGTGGAGGTATACTCGTCTAATGTAACGTAGTGTTGTATATGTAGGACATTGTAGTCCGGGCATTCTACAAATGCCCCTTTGGCTGATATCCCTATAGGTATCTCAGTGTTGCACGTCGAGCAACCCGTGCATAAGGCATCTGAAGCTGAAGGTGTCTTTGACTCTGCGATGAACCCCAGTTCTTCATCTGTGACGGGTAATTGGGAAGAAGTCTCTTTCATGTATGGATCATAGATATTCCCCTCAGGAATAGAGGCGAGTAAGTTGTTTGCTTCCTTCTAACGTCTGTGTTCTTCCTGTAAAAAATCCCTCTGTTTTCTGCGTCTGACATTTCTACGCTGAGTCCTGCGAAGCAAAGAGTCTGATAGTCATTCATTGTTGATGGCTACCAGGCCTCCAGCTGGTGTAGGTATCATGGATGGCAGACGGGTGGGTCCCTCCCTTGGGTCCTGCTTTATCATCACGTTCTTTCCTTTATATGATGTATTGTCTTTGGCGGCCACCTTCAGCAATGAAGGCAATCCCTTATTTTCTCAACAACTGTCTACATTCATCAGAGGACCTTCGTAGTCTATATCAACTTGGTTAAAGTCTATGTTGAAGTCTATGGTGCCACCATGTGGCCCCATTTACTCATTAAGTGCGAGGCTCCAGCCATCCTTGAAAGTGAAGATCAGCCTCAGTCCCGACATTTTTTTGCAGATGACAGGAAAAATGTAAGTGGGCATGAGCATTATCTATTGTTTGATTTAGTTTATTTTGGTCCCCACATTTTTTGCAGAGGCATTATCATTTTTCTGCAGCCTTAGTCCCGACAAAGTATTTATTAAAGTAAATTTTATTTTATTTTGGTGAAGAGAATTATTTATTTTATGTATGAATTTTGTTTAATTTAGTGGAATATTGACTTCAAAAGTAGAAAGAAAAAAATTTGAAGTTTAAAATTTTTTCTCAAAATTTTCATTATATTGAGGTTAATTACAAATTTTGGACCCGGTCTTAGACATTTGACACTTTCTCCCTCGAAAGTTTCGAAGCAAGCGGCATTAGGTTTCAAAAGCAAGTCGAAAGTTTCAAAATTTGGACCCGGTCTTAGATAACCCCAAAAAAATCAAAGTTTCAAAGCAAGCGAAGGCAAGCGACATTAGGTTGTGTAATAAGTTTTCAAGTATCGTCCATTTATTGGTAACATGAGTCTTTCTCCCTTGAAGTCCACTAACTGGTAGGCTCCTCATGTGTAGAGCTTTTCAACGACAAATGGTCCCTCCTNGAATTTCCCACCTATTTTGCGGCGAGCAAGAATAGGTCTTTTGAGCACAAGTACGAGGTCACCAATTTTGAACGTCCTTGGGCGGACCAATTTGTCATGGGCTTATACCATCCTTGCCAGGTAGAGCTCCAAATGTTGTTGTGCTTCCAATCATTTTCCCTTGAAAGACTCTCCAGTTCTTCAAGTCCGAGTTTTGCGCTTTCTTCTGTTGTAAGTTGGTTGGCAACAGTGACTCTGAGAGATGGCGTCTAGATTTCTAGTGGTAANCAAGAATAGGCCTTTTGAGCACAAGTACGAGGTCACCAACTTTGAATGTCCTTGGGTGAACCAATTTGTCATTGGCTTGTACCATCTTCTCTTGGTAAAGCTCCAAGTGTTGTTGTGCTTCCAATTGTTTTCCCTCAAGACTTTCCAGTTCTTCAAGTTTGAGTTTTGCACTTTCTCCTGTTTTGAGTTGGTTGGCAACAACAACTCTAAGAGACGGTGTCTGGATTTTTAGCAGTAGCACGGCCTCGGACCTGTACAAGAGCATATAGGGTGTACACTGAGTGGGAGTCCTGAAAGTAATCTGATAGGCCCACTATGCTTGTAATAGTTTGTTGTACCAATCCCTTTTATTATCATCCAGTGTTTTCCTCAAAATCTGTACCAGTGTTTTGTTGAAGGCTTCAACTACACCATTTGCTCTAGGATAGTAAATCGTTGAGTATCTCCAATCTATCCCGTGTCTTTTGACAAAATTATTGATTTTGGTAATTTTGAATGCTACCTCATTGTTGGAAATTATTCTTCACGGTACCCGGAAATGGTAGACAATTTGGCTTTTGAAGAATTGAAGGAAGTGTTGTGTCGTAACCTCACGCAACAGTAGTGCCTCTGCCCATTTGGAGAAGTAATCTATAACAGAAAGTATAAACCTCTATCCTTTGGAAGGTGGAGGGTCTATCAGACCTATTATGTTGGTGCCCCAACACTCAAATGGCCACGAGGCAACAGTTCAGAGGCTAGTGTAAGACCACCCCATGCACTTGGCATTGGTGGCATTTTCTGGCTATATCCATGCAATCAGACATCATTGCTGACCAATAATATCCATTTTTTTTTATCTTCATTTTAATTTTCATCCCTGACTTATGAGCGCCACACAGTCCGACTTGTATTTCTTTAATAATATTATATTCTTTGGCTTTATTCAACCACCATAGCCACATATGGTCGAATGATCTTCTATAGAGAACGTTTCCCACCAGGGCGTAAGACATGGCCCTTCTTGTGATATGATGTGCTTCAGACTTGCCTTCTGATAGTTTTCTTGTATGAAAATACTCTATTAATGGCTTGTGTCATTCTTCATTGATGTTTGCAACTGTATTTATTGCTTCTTCTTTTTCAAGCTTCTGTAAATTTTCAGGGTCGATTTGAGACAAGACATATTTTCCTTGTATTGTGATTTCAATGGAATCCTCCGGGGGACATGCCATTTCCTTAGCGAGTTTTGCTAGATCGTCGGCATGGGCATTATGCCGCCTAATAATCCAGTAGAAAGTCACATCAGGGATCTGCTCCAGCAGCTTCATTGTGGACTGA
Organism: Phalaenopsis hybrid cultivar; assembly: GCA_002079205.1. NCBI lineage: Eukaryota > Viridiplantae > Streptophyta > Magnoliopsida > Asparagales > Orchidaceae > Phalaenopsis > Phalaenopsis hybrid cultivar. Next base: position 153,010 of record JXCR01148663.1, on the reverse strand, counting down.
TTGTATTCTGCTAATCTTGGTTTCAAGATTTTGTGTTGTTCGGTGACTTGGTGGATGACAAGTAGAAAGTCGCCATAAATGGCAATGATCGTTATATCCATTGAGATTGCCACTTCCAACCCGGTGATTAAAGCTTCATATTCTGCTTCATTGTTGGTGCACGGCTCTGTTAAGTGGTATGAGAACCTCAACACACCCTTATCTAACATGATAAAGATTAAACCGATCCCTGCTTTGCCTGGTATAACTATGTCTGATCCTTTGTCGTTTCTGGCTCACGAAGCACCATCAAAGTACATTTCGCAGCGTTGCACGTTGGAAAACTCAATTTGTAGTATTTGCTCTTCTGGTAACTCGTCATTGAGACAGGACCCAACTGACAGTGGATATGCAACAAGAAAGTCTGCTAGTATCTATCCTTTGATAACACAGAGTGAAACAAAAGTTATTTCAAATTGCAATAAGATCATTGACCATCTTGCTAAACGTCCAAAGAGTGTTGGTCGGGTCATCATATATTGCAACGGATTAACTTTTGAGATTAGGGTAATCTTATGAGAAAGCATGTAATGTCTAAGCTTTTGAGTGGAGAAAATTAACGCCAGATAATTCTTCTCAATAGGTGGATACCTTATCTCCTTCGTATTAGATGACCACTCAAGTAGTAGAGTGCATTTTCTTTACCCTCATCATTGACTTGGGCTAAGAGGGCTCCAAGAGAGTCGTCTAAAGCCACGGTATAAAGTATCAACTATTTCCTTGGAATAGGGGCTGCCAAAATAGGAGGTGTCATTAGATATTATTTAACATCCTTAAAGGTCCACTTTCATTTCTCTTCTCAAACAAATTTGGCGTCCTTTTTAATTAATGTCGAGAAAGGCTGACACCTACCTAAGAGATCAGAAATAAAGCATCTCAGATGTGCCAACTTCCCCTGAAAGGAACGTAGTTATTTCAAAGTTTTAGGAGGAGGCATTTCCAAAATAGCTTTAATTTTATCGAGGTCGATCTCGATTCCCCAATGACGGACAATGAATCCCAGAAATTTCCCGGAAGTAACGCTGAAGGCGCACTTTAAGGGATTCATTTTAAGGTCATATCATTGTAACGTTCAAACACGATCCTCAAATCATATAAATGGTCTATTTTTTGTTTACTTTTGAAGACCAAATCATCCACGTAGCATTCTACTTGGTTATGGATGAGTTCATCAAAATTCTTCATCAATGCGCGCTGATAGGTTGCTCTGGCGTTCTTTAGGCCGAACGACATCACTGTGTAGCAGAAAATTCCAATCGGTGTTCTGAAGGCTGTAAGAGCTGCATCCTCAGGAGCCATCTTAGTTTGGTTGTATCCCGATGAACCGTCCATGAAAAAGAAAATTTTGTGTGTTGAAGTGATATCAACCATCATTTCTGAAATTGGTAGTGGAAACTCTTCTTTTGGACATGCTTTGTTCAAATCCCTCAAGTCTACACAAACATGGATCTGTCTATTTTTCTTCTTAACAGGTACAATGTAAGCTAACCACGTGGGATATTGTTCTTCTTTTACAAATTTGGTGTCTATTAATTTCTTCACCTCAGCGATGACTTGTTATTTTATTTTGAGGCGCATTCTCTTAGGAGCTTGTTTTACTGGGGTTATGTTCTTTTCCACCCCGATTCTATGAACCGTATCCTCTACTGACAGTCTCGACATTTCATTGTAGCTCCATGTGAAGCAATCTTTGAATTCTGTTAATAGTTTGATCAATTCTGAACATTCTTCGTCATTGAGTAGAGAACTTATAAATGTAGCTAGGGGTTGTTCTTCAGTCCCGAGGTTAATCTCTTTCAATTCATCAATGGTAGATTTATTTTCCTCCTCAAATTCTGGCAGAACATCTTCTATTGGTTGATCATTAGAGTCATCCTCTATATTCAGGCCATCCTCTTCTGACTCAGTAATAACAACCATGCAAAATTCAGAATCGTAGACTGGTCTGACTGTACCAAATCTGAGACCCTCTTTTGAGTTGGGAGTTCGGCTTTTAACATTCCATAATTTTTAAAAAAGTTGAAATTTATCTATTGGTATTTGTTTTGGTAAGTTTCCCTTTTGAATTAACTTTTGAACACAAGGAAAAAAGTAACCAAAAGGCAATTCCATTAATTCATTAGGATCAGCATCCAAATTTACATGTTTTTCAAGCTAAGTAGAGGTAGAAGCACTGTAAAATTTGATCGGTTTTAAACCAACACTATGGACTTCCTTGACCTCTAAACACTTGACCTTTTGAGGGAGAATCGGAGTAAGGGTCATAGCATTCACATAGTGGTTTATCATATCATACATTGTTTCATATTCATTCTTCTATGTATCTTTTAAGGATATCTCGTACTAAGGTTTCTTTTGTTTTTTCATCATTATTTCATCTTCAGAACTGTTGTTATTACCAATGTTGATAGTTGGCCTAGTCCGTTCAACGATTAAGTGGATTCTTCCTCGTCCACGTCCCCAGCCTCGAGCTCAAGTGCGCGAACTAAAAGAAACTCCACCAACTCATTGTAATGGAGGGGTGGAAGATCGTTGAAGCAGAGTTGAATGGCCTCCTCTTTGTGATTTTTCTGAATCTTCATTTTTGTTTTTCAGAATCTCACGCTAGAAGATAGTTTTCTTTAGAGGTGCATAGTAGGTAGCATCTTCATGAATTGAAAACGGATGTAGGTCTCAATTGATGCATTTTTCTTGACCATCTTTGCAGTACTTGATACATTAGTGTAAGGATGATGGAACCATGTTGTGCTCATGAATCTATGGTCGACCGAGTAGAGCATTAAAACATATCTCAACTGGAACCATATTGTGCTCATGAATCCATTGTCGACCCAATAGAGCGTTAAAAGAGGTCTCGGCGTCATGATATGAAATTTAGCGGTTGTCATGAGTTCTCCAACCTTCATAAGTAATGTAATTGATCCATTGGCTCTATCCCCCTTTTGGTTGAATCCTCTTAACATCATTTTATCAGTCGTAAGCTCTTGAGCTTCAATATCCAAGTAGGTCAATGCTCATAGGCTTATTAAGTTAAGAGATGCTCCAGGATCTACTAAAACTATGTACAACGCAAATTTGCCGATGTTGACGAAGATATAGAGTGGACGGTTGTGGTTGGTGGTACCGAGGAGCAAGTCTTCATCTGTGAAGGTTATCCCAGGCTTTTCTTTCAATGAACAAACTTCATCTGAGGATGTGCTGGCCAACTGAGCTAAGCAAATCTCTGGGTTAGGCAAAGCTGTAACCAGAGACTCTCTCATCTCCTATGACAAGATTAGAGTGTCATAGATGCTTAATTCGGTCGGCAACTTCCTAAGACGAGCTAGCATGTCGTAATCTATTTTGTATGATCCTTTGATCTTATCTTGATTATATGGTGCTTCCACTGGTAGAGGTAGAGTTAACTTCCTTTGATCTTATTCTCAGGACATTATCTGCTCTCCTTTATCTGTTGGAGCTATTCTTTGTGGTAACACTTTTCAACTTCTTAAGTTAACTTCCGTGATTTCTTTTTCATGAGCTACCATTGTTGAATCTTCTGGTGTTTCCTCTTCTTTCTCGGAAGGATCTAGGTTGATGGTGTGGTGTACCATGGTGTTCGATAATTGTCTCCTCGCTCCTGGTGCTGTCGTAAGAGGTGTCATTGATGTCTTCTTTGGACTTGACACTGAGTTCATCAGACTCGAGTACGATTTGAGGATCACTTTGAAGATCAAGATTGAAGTTAGATTGGTCTTAATCAGTTACGTTATCACTAGAAATAACTAAAACATAGCTGAAATCACAATCATTATATTCATAAGCCCTAGGAGGGACAAAAAGATAATCATACAAAGTCAAGGATTCGAGTATTTTCTTCCCCAAATATGAGACAACTAATCTAGTAGAGGCGGCCCCTATCCTAACCCCCGTGTTATCAATCTTTGTAGTGAAACTTTTTTTCTTCGTCTTTGTCCTTGACGACGATGGATCTCCTAGCGAAACCTTCATCTCAAGCTTGGTATGCTGCAGACTCTGAATGGAGGTATCTCTTGATGCAGACTGGATCTTATTCAGTATTTTCTTGGACGATCTGCTCTAGACCTCATTCCATTGATATTCTCTGGTATATGCAAAAGATTATTTTGATGGACCCTATTTTTGATTAAGAACCCTCTTCAGTTCATCCCTAGTATATGGATCGATTGATGTCTTCTCTAGACCTCGATCTATTTGTTCTAGTATATGGATCGATTGGGGAGATTGGCTTGGGCAAAATGATATTTATGGAACCTTTTTCAAGTTCTCTTAAATATTCTTTCAGGATTGTTATGTTCCCTTCTTTAAGGTTCCTCTCGAGCCAGTCCTTAAAGATGAAGCATCCCTCTATAGTGTGTCCGTGCAACCAGTGGTATGGGCAAAAACTTTGTTCATTTTTCCTACACACTTCTTCAAGCTTCTTCAGGTTTGGTAGTCGGAATTCTGATATCTTCATCAGACTTCTGAATATTTTAGGTATAGCTTCATCTTTGAAAGAATACACAGTTTTACGTCGTTCTGACAGGGACATTTTCTTATCCCCTATTCGAGGTGATCCTTTTTAGGCGGTAATTGATTGGATTGACTATTCTGTTTCTGAGCATATTGTGACAAAGACTGGCGAGGATCTTCTGCATATATCGTAATCGGCTGCTTTCTTTTATCGATGGTCGCTACTACTCCTGATTTCTTTCTGAACACTCTTGTCACCCTAGCCTTTTTGTGTGGCTCTATGTGCTTGATTTCCTCCCGAAGACTGCTGGCTTTACTGAGTAGCTTCTCGAAGGATTTCATGGTGAGTCCCTTGAGCATGAAAGCTATTGGCCCATGTATGATTTTGAGTAGAATTTCAATCGCATGATGTTCCTCTAGCTGAGGTTCACATTTCATGCTAAGGTTTCTTCACCTCAAAATATAGTCCACCAAAGTTTTGATAGGATTTTTTTTCCATCATGAGCTCTCCAATAGACACACAATGTTGCGCCCCAACGAATCTTTTCACAAATAGCTGTTCCAACTAGAAAAATGTTTTAATTAACGCGTTAGGCAAGTCAGCGTACCAGTCGAAAGCTGCTGATGAACTGCTAGAGGAGTAGAGCTTCAATATTCCTCGTGTTGCTATAGCTGGCTTGGAAATGCGCTATATGTTATCTAGGATTTCCAGTTCCATCAAATATCTTGATGTTTAGGGCCATAAAACACTTGCGGAAAGTCTACCCTTTAAAATTAATGCACCACCCTTATATTGGGTTAAGGCGTCCCGCACATGTTCAACCATTTCCTTGAATTCCTCTTCTGGTATAACACATGATGGAGAATCCTTTTTATATTGCTCGTCTTTGTTTGTTGAAGCAACCTCTCTTCATTTATCTGCGATGTGTATGATTTTTGGCTTATTAATCTCTGAAGAAGCCAAGTGTGGCGCTTGTGCTTGCCTCTGAATAGTGGCCATGGCGGTCATGGCTGCGGCCATTTCTTCTATCTTTTCTCCAGTAGACTAAATTGTTCATCTCTAAGGAGGATAACCCTACGCAGCTCATCTACGACATTCTCTTTGGTGTGAGGTTGAGACTCACGCGCAGATGTAGCGGTTCTTGTTTCAGTTACATGGACATCCATGAAATCTTCCTCCAAGTAATAATTATAATCAAAATTTTCCTCATCGCTATCGACGGAAACTCCGTGTTCCCAAGCTAACTCGAAAATCAAAATCCTAAGCCTCTCAACTTTTTTCTTCAATTTTTGATTCCTTGATCTCTTTAAGATCTGGAGGATCTTGATGGACATCCTCTACTTGTTCCTCCATCTCGCTGGCTATTGTTACGACGATGTATGATATCTCAGACCCTAGCTTTATTCCATGTTCTTATCCCACGGGTTTACCAGACTGTATCGGTGCAGCGACCATGGGTACCCATACCTTTTTCTTTTTCAACGATGATGTCTCAGGACTGAGTATCTTAGTAGAAACATCAGTATGTCAAGGGAAAGTATGCTCCCTTTGGTGTAGACCAGCTATAGTGTCAGACAATCGTCTTGTGTTTGCCTTTGGGATTGTAAGAATATCTCTATAATGGGTGACGGGAAAGATTTTTGGACCCAGTCTCGACTTAACCGGTTGACAGCCTGCAATCCTGGTGGTGGTATAATCAGTAGCAATCACTACGGTATCAACTCTGTTCCCTAAACGGAACCAAATGGGGATGCGAGTAGGTGGCACTCCAGTTGTTTTGTGAGACTGTCTGACGGAGTTAACATCCTTCAAAATTTCCCTCTTCATACGAGGGGAAATTGCATGTCCCACTCGTTTAAGTAACTTACTAACTGAACATCCTTCTTTGGAAGCTAGCCTTTTGAAAACTGTACTAACTCAGATGATAGGAGTGAACTTCTTTATCTCCTCATCATGTCCATGAATTGGTAGTAATGCAACGACAAGTTTCTGGATACTCTCGTATCCATCAGTATCCGTCAGAGGATGGAATCTACTCCCTCGTAGGAGTGGATAAATTTCTAATAATCTTTCTTCCTCTTGATGAGGTTCCTCCTCAATTAGTGCTTCTCAAGAGCCTGGGCCCTCCAAACCCTTCTGTTATGGTACCTTTTTTGGGTGGAGGTCAGTGGTACAGTCCTTGAGCTTGATCCGATTTCAAACACGGGTGGTGGGACAGTTAATCCCTCAGTAGGATCTTCAATAATCATTACTTATTTCCTCTTAGCAACAGCGGGGATAACAGGTTTGGCGGGTGTCGTGAAGGTAATAGTTTTGGCCTTCTTGCAGGCAATGAAGTCTTGAAGGCAATTAAAGTTGAATTATGCAGATGGTTCCTGTATTTTTGGAGCAGCAATCATCATCACTACTAATGGGGTTTTCCTGAGGATGACCTCGAGATCTTCAAATTTAGGTCCAGATTTGATGGTAGGAGCTAGGTTACGGGCTTTGTGGCTCGTTGGCAGGTTGCAGGAAAAGGTCAGTGTTGGGTAGGCCATTGCAGCAGGTTTTAAAACATAAAGTTTTGGGGTTAGCTATATGGCTAAAACCTCATAATTTTCAGTGCAAGCACTGAAAGTAGAGGTTGATCTGTAGACCAGGTGGGTCTTAGATAATGGATATTTTAAAATTTTGTTTAAGAAAAATTAAGAGGTGGAAAATTTAATTAATATAAAAAAGTTTTAAAGTGCGCACAACATGACACGATATAGTTTAATTTACGGAATAGAAAATCAAATTTAGAAGGGAGATGTGAAGTATTTTAGGACCTAGTGCGGGACCAACTTAGCGGCGGACAATGCCCAAGTGGAATTAGTCCACCGACACACCTATTAGGGTCCGACCCTACATGAAAATTTAAAGAGTCCTTAGTGGCCTCTTGAACCCCTTTGTTCAAAGATGGTTGAACAGATAGTCCTGAAGTCCAACGAGTTAGCCATACTTTCCCAAGATAGTGTCGACACTATTTTTGGTGTGGGGTTTGCCCGTAAGAAGCTGTCGGTCATCAGAATTGAAATCCAGTTGCACGCTTCGGAANATATCCATGAAGTCTTCTTCAAGATAGTCACTGTAATCGAAGTCTTCATCTTCTTCGCTTACTGAGACTCCATGTTCTCGAGCTAACTCATAGATCTCAACTCGAAGTTTTTCAACTTTCTCTTCAATTCATAGTATATCACTAACTCATAGATCTCATCTCGAAGTTTTTCAACTTTATCTTCAATTCGCGATATATCACATGCTTTGGATAGAATCTTGTGGGCATTTCAGTGGCAATAATTGTAATAATATCAGATACTTCATATTCTAATTTTATTTCTTGATTAGGTTTTGTGGCAATAATTGTAATAATATCAGATACTTTAGATTCTAATTTTATTTCTTGATCAGGTTTCTCAGACTGTATCGATGATACAACTTTGGGTATCCACATATTCTTCTTCAACAATGATGATTTAGGACAAGTTGTCCTAACAAAATTATCAACATGTTGAGAAGAAGTATGCTCCTCTTTGTGTATACCATATACAATGTTAGATAAATATCTTTGCAGAATTCTTGGACCCAATCTTGATTTTATGGGTTGATGTCTTGTAGTATCAAATCTATTCCCCAAATGGGACCAAACAGAAATACACAAACAGATGTATTTTGTTTGGATTTAATATCCCTCAGAATTTCTTCTTTCATTCGAGGGGATATTGCGTGTCCCATTCGTCTGAATAACTCATAGACCGAACAACCTTCTTTGACAGCCAATTGTTGAAAAATTATACTGACTTGAGAAATGGGATGGAATTTCTTCCTTCCCCTACTCTGTTTTTGAGAGATTGGCAGAGTAGCAACAGTCTTTTGGACATCTTCGTATTCATCGGTATTCATAAGAGGATAGAATTTGCCTCTTCTCAGCATTGGATAGATTTATGGTAATTCTTCTTCCTTCTGATAAGATTCCTCTTCAGTAGGTATTTTCTCGGAGATCTGACTTTTATTTGCTTTTCGGGCTTTCCTGTTGCGGTTTTTTTTCTGAGACCGGGTCAACGGTATAGTCTTAGAACTTGATCCGATTTCAAAAGTTGAAGGTAAGGCAACTAACCCTTCAGTTGGATTTTTTATTATCATGATTTATTTTTTCTTAGTAGTGGGGACAACTGTCTTTATTAGTGTTACAGCAGCAGAGGTCTTAATTTTCTTGTGAATAGGAAAATTATCAAGGGAGTTCAAGTTGAATTCAGCAGCGGGCTCTTGTACTTCTGGAGCAGCAACTTTCACAATAACAAAAGGAGCTTTCCCGAGGGTAACCTCAAGATCTTCAAACCCGTTCAAACTTGATGGTAGTAGCAATGTTGCGGGCCTCGCGGCTTGTTGGCAGGTTGCAGGTGAATGCTAGTGTTGGGTGGGTCATTGCAGCAACTTTGCAAAAGAAAGTGTTGGGATTAGTTATATGGGCAAAATGTTGTAGTTTTAGCGCAAACACTAAAGCTAACAAAGGGAAGTCTAAAGACCAGGTTAATAAAATTTTNAAGAATACTCTCAATAAAATCAAGAAAAATTATCTTCAAGGACTTCAAATGGTAAGGATATTTCAAAGATATCGAACTAAGAAGTGTGGATCAGATTGGTTCAAATTTGGAACATTTTGTTTTGGAGTCCAAATGAGGAAACACTAGAGGATGTCACGGATCAGAAGGAGAATTTCGATGACTTCCCAATCTATCCTATTATTTGGCTTCAATTTAGGAGAAATCATTTGGATGTTTCATCCTGCAATTTTTTTTACTATCCTATTATTTGGCTTCAATTTAGGAGAAATCATTTAAATGTTTCATCCTGCAATTTGCTATTATATTATTTGGCTTCAATTTAGGAGAAATCATTTAGATGTTTCATCCTGCAATCTTCCCAAGCTATCCTATTATTTGGCTTCAATTTAGGAAAAATTATTGAGACATTTCATCCTACAAGCTATCCTATTATTTGGCTTCAATTTAGGAGAAATTCTTTAGATGTTTCATCCTGCAATTTTTGTATTAGGATTTACATTTGTGTGAAGCAATCAGCACAAATAACCTTGAAGATGTAAGGATTTAAGTCGACATTTGTGTGAAGCAATCAACACAAATAACCTTGAAGATGTGAGGATTTAGGTCATAACGAGTTCAATTTAGGAGAACTCATTCTGTTTCATCCTGCAATATTTTTTATTTATTAGGATTTATGATTTAGGAGAAATCATTTAGATGTTTCATCCTGCAAATTTTTTTATTTTATTAGGATTTACAATTGTGTGAAGCAATCAGCACAAATAACCTTGAAGATGTGAGGATTTAAGTCGTAACAAACGACTACCTCGGAGTCCTAAACAAATAACCTTGAAGATGTGAGGATTTAGGTCGTAACAAACGTTTACATTTGTGTGAAGCAATCAACACAAATAACCTTGAAGATGTGAGGATTTAGGTCATGATGAATGACAACCTCGAAATCTTAAGGCGAGTTAGGGCTTAGATTGTACAGTGATTTATGTTGCATTTGGCAAACAACCTCGATATCCTATGGCTTTGTTGTTTAAAGCTAAGGGATGTATTAGTGTAGATCCTCTTGCTGTTTAAGATGGCCGGGCTGCCCACCATGTA
>JXCR01148663.1:125740-142706 GCA_002079205.1 Phalaenopsis hybrid cultivar | reverse complement strand
TTTATTTATGGGCATATTAAAGTTGATTAAAGCGACACCGGTCAAGATCCCACCGTTCCATCGTCCCAGCACCACTATTTTCTATTGGAATCACTTAGCCAAATGAATTTACTAAACTCAACTTAATGAGTTCCATAATTTCATTTAGACCCGGGAAGCCTTGTTAGCAACCGTAGGTTACCTCCTCCAAGGCGTTCCCGATTTTCCAATAGAGGCATATTACTTTAGTTGGGAAAACTCGTTAGCAACCGTAGGTTACCTCCTCCGAGGGTTCCCGATCTTCCAATAGAGACCCTCGTTAGCAACCGTAGGTTACCTCCTCCGAGGAGTTCCCGATTTTCCAATAGAGACATATACTTACTAAACTCAACTTAATGAGTTCCATAATTTCATTTAGACCGTGGGAAGCCTCGTTAGCAGAGGTTACCTCCTCCGAGGAGTTCCCGATTTTCCAATAGAGACATATTAATTTAGTTGAAGTTACTCCTCCGAGGGGTTCCCGATTTTCCAATAGAGGCATATTAATTTAGTTGAAGTTGTATTTTACTCCTGAGGGGTTCCCGATTTTCCAATAGAGACGATATCACTTAGTCCAAATGAACCTACTAAACTCAACTTAATGAATTCCATAATTTCATTTAGACCGTGGGTCCAAATGAATTTACTAAACTCAACTTAATGAGTTTCATAATTTCATTTAGACCGTGAGACCTCGTCAACCGTAGGTTACCTCCTCCGAGGGTTCCCGATCTTCCAATAGAGATGTTTTAATTTAGTTTAAGTTGTATTTTTTGTGATGTTTGTGATTAAGTTTTGAGTTGTCTTATACTTTGAAATGTTGTGAGGTATTTTTGTTTGAAATTTTTGTTTTTTTTTTGTTTTGGTTTTAGTTTTGTTTTGTTTTCAACATGCAAGTGTTTTTTATGCAGTAAGTATGGTCCGAACATAAAAGAAAAGCAGTTNTCAATACCTTCTCAACTACAATAATATATCGAGCATCAGATAGGAATTCCAGTTTGTTTAATAGATTCAAGTTTCCACTAATAGCATATCCAGCAGCTCCAAGCTCCGAACAATCAACTAAGCCCAACTCTTGATCCTAAGTACATGTTTCTCACACTTAAAATAACTTCCACTGAAATTACATTAAGAAATTGCAGTTCTTCATACGAATAAATATCAAGTTTTCTTCATTTTTAGGGATGATTACATACACAACACTTGAAGGTTGAAACATTGCTATTTACAAAACAAGCACCAAGATGAACTTTTTAAACTATCAAATAGATGCATTTTTATGTGAGTTACGATCAAACCATTATCAATTTGATTATAATGAAAAAAATGGGTTGGTGTTTTATCGTGAATTCTCATATTTGAGTGATAATTTGAAAAATGAATGTAAGTGGGTGATAACGGAGTTAACCAACAACAATGCAAAAAAAGATATTACTATGCAGTTCAAATAGTGCCAACCAACTAAAGAAAAATGTTGAAATTACAACAAACACGACACTAGCTCCCACTAGGATTTGATCAATGGGGTGGTGGAGATGGTCGGTGAGGGTCTGAAAGGTGATTGGGTGATGAAAAGGGGCGATAGTTAAGAAAGAACAGCAAAGCGGCTGTTATTCAGATTTAGGACAACAAGCAAACAGCAGGAATCGATGCGGGAGGGCTGTCTGGAGCAGTTGAAGCAAATGAGCGGGCGGTTTGGGGTTGGAGGCAGCAAGGAGGAGGGGGGGGAGTGGTTGGGAAAGCAAAAAGAGCAATAAGCGGCTGTTCTGAGGCATTGGGATGAGGTAAGACAGCAGTTGGAGCGATTTTCTGGGAGTGGCAGCAAGTAGTAAAAGAAGGGAGGTGGCTGGTACGGCTGGAACTGCAAGTAGACAGCAAAGAAGCACTACTCTGGGCAGTAGCAGCAAGGAAGAGGCGGTTGAGAGCAGTGTGGGAAGGATGCGGAGGGGTAGATATAAGGATAATCACCACATTGGAAGCGAAATACAGCAGAAGACCATTGGACTCTTGGATACAGCCCTAGAAGAAAAAATCTGAGACGTCAGCAGTTGTCCCGAACGAACTCATGCAAGAACTGACCTAAAACACCACAACATCAACCTATATAGACCTAGGGTAACTTTGGACTGGGCCCCACTATAATTGGGCTGAAATCACACAGATGAAGGATTGGCCGACCCTCAAATTTTTTCTTCTAAATCGATCGAAGCCTTGATGTTTTTCTCGCATCTGATTCGGACCTGGCTTGATTCTGTGCCCAACAGTGGATGCCTAGCTTTGACCTCATCTATCAAAGCTTCTGAATCCTCATAGTATGGTGTTAGATCGGTCATGTTAAAGGTGATGGAGCTACTATAACATCTTGGTAGGTCTATGTTAAAGTTGACATTCCAAAGCATTTCCTAATAGAATAAATATTCATCCTCTTTTGACATATTGAAGCTACATATGACATAGATTCTTGTAAAAAAAAACTCTCGAGCCATACAACTATAATTTGCTTCTCTCGCTCTTCATACTCGGCTAAGTGTATCTGATAAAAAATTTTGTTTGGAAGAATCAACTCTGAAACGAAATCTAGGGCGGGTTAGACAACTTTCTATGGAAACCATTCTGGAGAATCATTTTCATCTTTGGAAGGACTTAAATCACACTGTCGGGAAGACTTCAAAGCAGCAACTCACCATGCTCGTCTAGCCATCTGATTGTGGGTGTGCAGTTGAACTGAACTAAATTTAATACTCATATTACTGCATATAGTCTTCCTGAAGCAGCTCAAAACCATCTCACCTCTGACATATTGGATTTCCCTCAGCAACGGTAACTTAGGAGGTTGATTGTATGTCTGAAATCCTGATATTTTCTTACCTGGAGTTGTTGTGTATGGTGTTAGTTGCTCAAACTTATGACCCTCTTGGATAAACTATATCAGTCCTATTGATGCACCTCTTATGGCATGCAAAAACATAATTCATCACACCACATCCACAAACTCTGCAGGAATGCCCATTACTTCGGACTCATTATCTTCTATAATAACTAATGTGAATCTTGGTGGTATATCTCTTATGAGCTCAGCTTGAGTCTCTAGTGTCTCTTCCTCGTCGACCAAAAGTTGAGACTCATCTCTGAAGATTTCACCCTCTCTTGTATTACTGTCCATTTCTTCAACTGCTCCCAGCTTTTTGAAAGATACCACTTTCTTATTTGGGCAATCGGACGCTACATGGCCAAAATTGTGACACTTGAAGCATTTAACGACGGGGATAAATTTGATAGTACTGGTGGTCTCAACTTTTTCTCTACTCTATATGTTTCTCCTCTGACTGAGTTGGCTTGGATGTCTCACTGGGTGTACTCTTGATGTTTGATCCTGGGGTTGAACTCTGAATGTAAGATGAGGCATTCACTCGGTGATGTTGTTGTAACAAGTGAAATCCCAAGAACATATTCTACCTATAATATGCAGATAGATACTTGCGTTGCATCTCCCTTTTCAACTTAGATCAGAAAATGATTTTATATTTGCCTTTTCACTATCAAAGAAGTTTCAGATTCTCCCACCACAAAAATGCATCCTTCTTTAAAATAGCTTTACCATTTTGTCAGGTGGTCATCTTGGTACCTAAAGACAAGTTCCACTTCCTAGAGCCACTAGATGAATTCTTTCAGACTCCTTTGACTGTCAAAATCTGATAAATACATATTTACTCCAAGATATTGGTTTCTTCGATATTCCCTAATAAATCTTTAGAGTAGTGGCTCTTCATCATTTAGATTTGATGAATCATCATTGTATCTACATGTGCCACATCTGGATTGTCTCCTCTTGAAACCGACAAACTTTTGTTGGGTACATATCTTTGCAGATTTCTTATAAGATGTCTTTTCCTCCTGTTTAGCTTTCCTACAATTATCTCCTCGGTGGCATGATTAGGGTTTATGTTTGGAGGAGTAGCAATGGGGGAAAGAAATTTGTTTAGGGTTTAATTTTAGCAACCCTAAAATAGGACTAGAATTAGACTAACTCTAATACCAAATGATGTCGGAGTTAACCAACAATAATGGGAAAAAAAATATTAGTGTGAAAATCAAATAGTAAATTACAGCCACACAAAATAGAAAATTGAAATTACAACAAACACAGCACTAACTCCCACTAAAGTTGGATCAAAGGCGTGGTGGAGGTGGTCGGTGAAGGTTTGGAAGGCAATTAGGTGGTGGCAAGGGGAGATAGGCAACCGAGAACAGCAAGGCAATTGTTTCCCAGGTTTCGGTTAGCAAACAAGCAGCAAGAATCGATGAGGGAGGGCAGCCGGAGCAATGACAACAAAGGAGCTGGTGGTTTGGGGTTTGGGTTTGGCGGTAGCAAGGAGTAGCAGCTGGGAAGGCAGGAGCACCAATGGGTGGCTGTTCCGGGGTGCAGGGACGAGGTATGACAGCAGTTTTCTGAGTGTGACAGTGAGTAGGCAAGGGAGGCAGGTGGCTAGTACGACTAGACTGCAGGTGGACAGCAGATAGGAATTTTTCTAGGGGGAGCTGAGTGGGAAGGATGAGGAGTGGCAAAAAAAAGAATAACACCACTTCAGGAGTGAAATACAGTCAAAGCACTGCTTGATTGTTTGATGAAACCCTAAAAGGGAAAACCTAAGACGCTGACGATTGTCCCGAACAAACTCATAAAAAAACTAACTTAAAACTCCACAACAACAACCTATATAAACGTAGGATAACTTAGGACTAGGCCACACTCCAGTTGGGCAACAGTCCCACGCAGAGGAAGGGTCGGTCGGCCCACAGGGCTTCCCTTCTGAACCTGTCGAAACTTTGTTGTTGTTCCTGCTTCTAGTTTGCGCCTAGCGCCATTCTGTACCCAACACGATTTTGCGCTCAACGTGATTCTGTGCCCAACAGTGGATGCCCACATCACTGGGCGCTAGATTTGTAAATAGTAATTTTTTGAGTGTTATGTATGTAATTGCCCCCTTTTAGCACCATGAAGAACATAATTTGAATTATTAGAACAATGATATTCATTTAAAATATACAATAATAACTTAGCAGACAAACTCATTTTGTCAATATTCAGATAAAATCACCTTTATTTGCAAACGCCCAGTGATTGTCCCTCTACTGGAAGCCATGATTCCAAGACTGTTTCGCGTGCAACGAAGCAAAGCAACAACATCTGCATGTGAAGAACTAAAATCATGGCAATAAAGGTAGAAAAATAAGAATGCAGAGACAAATCACACATAGAAATCAAGAGACACCATGATTTATTTGGAAATCTTTAAAGGGAAAAAAGCCACATGCAAGAAAACAAAGTCATTAATGGAGAGTGGTAGCTCTCAAAACATAGCACATACACAGACACAACAAAGGGTCATTTTTGTCCCAAATTTATAAAAGAGTCAATTTAGCCTATGAATTATTTAAATTAGAGTTGAAATAGTCCTCGTGGAAACTATTTGAGCCTATATCAAAAGAGTCTAGAACTAAGTTGACGTTTATGTAGATTCTAGAACTAAATAGCCCACTGTAACAAGTTCGATGCCTATTTCGACCTTTTTTTATGTGTGAGTGTGCGTGCTTGGGTGTTTGTGTCTATATATATTTCTAATCCTTGCCTATTAAAATTTTGGTCAAAAATTCTGACAAAAGAAACTGAATATATGTGTGTGTGCATGCTCACGAAAAATGACAAGGGTCCATACCAATTTAAGTTGCGCCACTTATGTAACTTTTTCATCCAAAGTATTTTTAAAAAAAAGCATCTAATATACACCAAAGGAATGGAGGCGCAGAAGNGTAGATTCTAGAACTAAATAGCCCACTGTAACAAGTTCGATGCCTATTTCGACCTTTTTTTATGTGTGAGTGCGCGTGCTTGGGTGTTCGTGTCTATATATATTTCTAATCCATGCCTATTATAATTTTGGTCAAAATGTCTGACAAAAGAAACTGAATATAGGTGTGTGTGCATGCTCACGAAAAATGATTAGGGTCCATACTAATTTAAGTTGCGCCACTTATGTTAAACTTTTCTATCCAACCCTAATAAAACTGGGGTTCAAAAAGTATTTAAAAAAAAAGCATCTAATATACACCAAAGGAATGGAGGCGCAGAAGTGGCAAACCTTGAACTGCTCTGTTAACTTCTCGCTGGGAAGAAAAATAATTCGGAGAATCACAGAGCAGCTTATAAAAAAGCTCCCTCTGGGTGACCAACTTTCCCTGACTCAGGATCTGAAAACACATCTCCATGACCTTCCACACTGAAAGTAATAAGCTCATTGGCCACCAAACCCAGCATTTGTTCTTTGAACGAATTGAGAGAAAACAAACTGTACCTCTAATGAAGGCCTTAGTATCGCCGGCTCGCAAGAATGTCCTCCTGCAGAAAGAAGGAGAAAGGAAGATGGATGAAACATCGCTCAGCAACCCGCAGCGAAGACCACTGTTACTTGATTTCCTGCAAATCTACAAATGAAAAAATGCAGAAATGAACATCAAACTTTGAAGAGGCAATGAGCAGATAACCACGGTAGCTTGAGCAGATCAAAGATTACCGAGTTGTCANCTCAGCAACCCGCAGCGAAGACCACTGTTACTTGATTTCCTGCAAATCTACAAATGAAAAAATGCAGAAATGGACATCAAACTTTGAAGAGGCAATGAGCAGATAACCATGGTAGCTTGAGCAGATCAAAGATTGCCAAGTTGTCAGAAGTGGAATAAAAGTTTTATGCGTTACATTGAAAGAGATAAATCTCGAGGAAAAAAAAACTAAGCACCGGAGAAATCGGCGTCGATTGTGTGATCGAACTCAAATTAATTCTTAGATCTTCGGGGAAAAAGAACCTTGGGTTAGCACCAAAAAAATTAGCGCCGATTGTGTAATTGAACTCGAACTAATAGCTAAAGGGCCCTCTGAAACCAAGTAAAGTGAAGGTTGGTTTGATCGGCGTCTCATATTTGGGAGAGCAGTTTGTGAATGAAGATTTCCATAACCATACAATTGAGCNGTTGGTTTGATCGGCGTCTCATATTTGGGAGAGCAGTTTGTGAATGAAGATTTCCATAACCATACAATTGAGAGAAAATCGGGAAAGGGATAGAGAGAAAGAAAGAGATACCAGTGGAAGAAAGGAGATTGCCGGCGTAGGAGAAGACAGCGCATTCAGAAACTTGAGCACGGCCACCTCGATTCTTGCCCGAACCTAGACGAATTTTCAACATCCATGAGTTAGGAGAGAAGAAGATAGAGCGACAAATACACACACACACAGATAAACCTGGGAAGGATCGAGAACTTGAGCGGAGCAGAGACGCTGATCAGAGGAGAAGAGCGAAGATTTAGGGAAATCGGATTCCATTGAAGGTAAAAGGCAGTGACAGGTGGTACGGATTGTGCACAGACAGAGGAGCAGATGGCGAAATACATTATACATGAGCGTATAAAAGAAAACATTTTAGCGCCAAAATTGTGTGACATAATTTTAAATATTTTTAATAATTATCTAATTTAAATTTGTATTTTAATATTTGATGGGCATTTACATGCATTCCATCTGGTTCTTATGTATTTATATATCTACGATCTAATGATCCGCGTCTCAGCTCATTGGTGTGGCCTCTGGCATAAGTCCCTCTGGTCGGGATTCGAATCTCGTGTCGCGGGCTATTCCGATCAATCAAAGCACACCTGAATTTCGACCCAAATGAGAGAAGTGTTATTTGAGGCCCACCGGACAAAACACCGATTCCTTTTTCAAGAAAAAAAAATACATCTAGGATCTAAATTTTTCTTTTAGCATATTGAACTCAAATCTTCCATATCAGATTGTTTTTGCTTCTAAAAAATTANAGATTGCCGGCGTAGGAGAAGACAGCGCATTCAGAAACTTGAGCACGGCCACCTCGATTCTTGCCCGAACCTTGACGAATTTTAAACATCCATGAGTTAGGAGAGAAGAAGATAGAGCGAAAAATACACACACACACAGATAAACCTGGGAAGGATCGAGAACTTGAGCGGAGCAGAGACGCTGATCAGAGGAGAAGAGCGAAGATTTAGGGAAATCGGATTCCATTGAAGGTAAAAGGCAGTGACAGGTGGTAGGGATTGTGCACAGACAGAGGAGCAGATGGCGAAATACATCATACATGAAGGAATAAAAGAAAACATTTTAGCGCCAAAATTGCGTGACATAATTTTAAATATTTTAAATAATTATCTAATTTAAATTTGTATTTTAATATTTGATGGGCATTTACATGCATTCCACCTGATTCTTATGTATTTATATATCTAGGGTCTAATGCTCCGCGTCTCAGCTCATTGGTGCGGCCTCTGGTATAAGTCAATCTGGTCGGGGATTTGAATCTCATGATGCGGGCTATTCAGATCAATCAAAGCACACATGGGTTTCGACCCAAATGAGATAAGCGTTATTTGGAGCCCACCAGACTAAATACCGATTCCCTTTTCAAGGAAAAAAATAGATTTAGGATCTAAATTTTTCTTTTAGCATATTGAACTCAAATCTTTCATCTCACATTGTTTTAGCTTCTAAAAAATTAAATACACATTTTTATATATAAATAAATAGCATGTATGTAAAAATTATGTAAATATTTCTTAATAAATATAACAATTATATTTATATTTATACTTTATTTGAATTTAATGAATAATTTGTCTTTGCTTCAAAATTAAAAATAATAATTATCCAAAAATTAAACAGAGATGTGTTTGTAAGTGGAAGACCCCCTTTGAATCTTGTAAGGATTGGAGAAGCTTGGCATTATCGTAATAATTATATAAAACACAAGGACCTTAAGAGGCCTCAATTCAACGCATTATGTGTATGGATTTATAATTAAATTCATTCAAAGTTGTTAAAAATTTAATAAAAATAGAAAATGAAACAATATATATATATATATGAGAGATGCTTTAAAGGTAGAAACATGTATTTTCTTATGAAAAATAATAATTCTCTCTTTTCTTCAGAGTTAAATATTAAAAAACAAAAAAGCATGAATATAATGTGAGATCCACTTTAAAATTAAGGCTCCACAAGTAGGGGTGTAAAAGAGTGGAACACGAGCGAGCCCAGACTCAACTTATTCGTGAAAAAAAAGATCGTTTTGGTAACTCTAATCACACATTTGTAGGATGTTAAGGGTTGCGGCAAGATTTAAATCTTATTGTTTATATTAAAACATCATTTAAATATAATCTAATTTATTTTTATTCTATTTTTTAATTAATAAATTTAATTAATNTTAACATGTATGTAAAAATTATGTAAATATTTCTTAATAAATATAACAATTATATTTATATTTATACTTTATCTGAATTTAATGAATAATTTGACTTTGCGTCAAAATTAAAAATAATAATTATCCAAAAATTAAACAGGGATGTGTTTGTAAGTCGAAGACCCCCTTTGAATCTTTAAGGATTGCAGAAGCTTGGCATTATCGTAATAATTATATAAAACACAAGGACCTTAAGAGGCCTCAATTCAACGCATTATGTGTATGGATTTATAATTAAATTCATTCAAAGTTGTTAAAAATTTAATAAAAATAGAAAATGAAACAATATATATATATATATGAGAGATGCTTTAAAGGTAGAAACATGTATTTTCTTATGAAAAATAATAATTCTCTCTTTTCTTCAGAGTTAAATATTAAAAAACAAAAAAGCATGAATATAATGTGAGATCCACTTTAAAATTAAGGCTCCACAAGTAGGGGTGTAAAAGAGTGGAACACGAGCGAGCCCAGACTCAACTTATTCGTGAAAAAAAAGATCGTTTTGGTAACTCTAATCACACATTTGTAGGATGTTAAGGGTTGCGGCAAGATTTAAATCTTATTGTTTATATTAAAACATCATTTAAATATAATCTAATTTATTTTTATTCTATTTTTTAGTTAATAAATTTAATTAATTATAAATCTCCGTAGACAATTAAATTTTTACAAAATACTACTTATCAATATATATATATATATATATATATATATATAATTGATGAGTAGTATTCCAAGCCGAAAAAGAACGAACAAATCCTTGTTCATGTTCAGCTCATTCGTATATAAAAATATTCGTGATTGACTCATTAACTTGACGAACAAATCAAACACAAACTTTTTAAAGAACCGAACATGAGCTTCTTAACGAAGCAAACATTACTTGTTCGCAAATAACGAGTCATTTTAACAGCCTACTCATAAGAGAGAAAATTTGATTTTTGATGACAACTAAATTAGAGATTGATAATTAAAACATACTTAAAACATCAACCATTCCCACATCTTCCACTAAAAGTGAAATTTCTCTCCCATATTTTTAAAAAGCACGCTACTTATTGCCTACGTATTTGAATGTTTTCAAATAAAATTTTTTATATCACATTATGATTTTATAAACAGCATAAGCAAACAAGAAGGTTGTTGAGAATATGCGTTGATGGGTGAAAAAGCAATTCTCAGCTCAATTTCAATGAAGTGATTAAAATCTCCCATAAATTTGATATATTATTCATTTTCAGCCCTTTAGTAAAAAATTTAAAGAACTTTTCCTTGAATAATTTGCTTGATTAAAAATAATCTGATGATAAGTTAGGTGCGGTGGCTATTACAAATTTTTATTTTTTCAGAAAAGTCAGACCGCGGTCAGAAAGCTCCCACCGCACCTAAATAGGTGCGGCGTGAAAATGTTGTTTTTAGCGTTTTGAAAACGCATAAGCTGTCAAAAGGCAATTTACCCAAACAGGCAAGGTGTGTTTTCAAAACGTCACCGCACCAAATATGCTGTCCCAAATGAGCCCGAAGTTAGCACTTGTTATTAAGGATTAGACGTGCTATTAATTGATTTCTTTCCCTCCTTAGTAGAGAAGAAAAAGAGATACAATAAAGACAACAACAAGAGCTTTTATCCCGCCAAGTGTGTTATCATATTTTCATTTAACTCTAATAAATTAAGATCGTTTTTTACACAATATGCTCGAGTCTTTTCAGATCTACATCTGTCTTTCTTAACATCGATTAAATATAAATGTGACCAAACCATCTAAGACGTATCTTTCTAACCTTGTATGCCACTTGAGTTACAACAACCCTTTCAAGAATAATTTTGTTTCGCATTTTCTCTCTTTAAGTGTCAAGCCACTCATCCGCCTAAACATTCTCTTTTCAGCAACAGGTTTTATGCTTCTCTTTTAAAGGCCAACTGTATGTGCTTGAAGGATTGTGAGTCGAGTATCGCCATTATTTTATAAAATTTTGCTTTTATGTCCGTATTTTTCAGTCACACAATTGGCCCGATGCATTCCTCTACTTCAACCAACCAACTTGAATTTTACTAACAAGTTGAGAGTTATGAAACATAAAAAATAAACAAATAAAAATTATACAAAATACCCCATGGGCATAAAATTGCGGGAGAAAAAAACATACTTTGAAGTTCTCGCTATTCACGTCGAGATTTACATACATACCAACTCGATTCATACATATTTACATATCTTAACCCTAAACTTGTTTTTACATATATGTCATTTTACCTATGCATGCATGAAAATGCATATTTCCAATTTTAAAGTTAAAAATAGCGATATTTTTTTATGTGATATTAAAGATTTGGGTGGTATAAATGTAAAAAAGAAAATGTTAGCCGTAAGATATGTAAATACATAAGAATTGGGTGGTATGCATGTAAATACCCCTTATTTCAAACAAATTTATGCTTTCACCTAAAACTTGTTACGCTTACTCGAATAGTCTTTATACAGCAATATGGTAATCATTAGAATTCTCCACATTATTCAACTTCCTTAAAAGCCTCCACATACTTCGATCTTCGTTAAAACTTCTTTATAGCACTATTATTTGAAATTATTATGAATGTATTAGAATATGCATAAAGCTTGAGAACATACCACCATATGTAAGATGATAAAATAATTTCATGAAAAGTATTATGAATATACAAAAATTTTAATTGGCCTTTATCTCGTAGAGTCGAGCCCACTTGTTGAAATGGTTGAATCGAGCCACCTGCAGAAATGGTTGAATCAAGCCCGTCTACCAAAGAAACTAGTCGAGCTTATCGTCTTCCTACTCAAGGAGATGACTTAGGGCCCGTTTGGGGCAGCTTATTTTGTTGCGGCGGCGTTTTGAAAACGTCGCCGTAGTGTTTGTTTCGACGTTTTTTAAATCGCCCGTAATCGCAGACGCGATATTATTCGTTCCATCGAACGCGGGGAAGGGGTTCCGTTCGGCGTTGGCTAGGGCTTATTTCCCTCCTGTGCCCCTGTGGATCTCTTGCGCTCTTCCCCGCGATCTCCTTTACCGATCTTCTCGTGTGTAAACTTCTGTTTAAACTTCTTCCCCGCATCTCCTTTGATCTTCTCTGGTTCGTTTATGCGGCTCGAATGTTGTATTTGATATTCCTGTGGTTTCTTTTTAGGCCTACAAGGCAACTACAAAGCTTCTGTTCTTCTATATGCTCTAGAAATGTTCTTCATAGATCTTCTCTGGTTTTTATGCCCTCACGTTTTGTTTTTTTTTTTGAGATTTTTAGCTCTTACATTTAGGGATTTTTAGATCTTGCTCTGAAAATGGATCACATATTACAGTGCTCTGGAAATAGATCTTCTATATGCTGCACTCCTTCTTTGGGATTTTGGTTTACAATTGTTCTGAAAATTGGTTCTCCCTGTTGTTCTATATGCCTTGCAATACATTTTGGTTTGAGTTGTTCTGAAAATTGGAAATAGGTAATTGAGCTTTATAGATCCGAAAATTGGAAATAGGAAATTAGGTAGTTTGATGTGGCTTGGTTCTCCCTGTTGTTCTGAAGCTTGGTTCTCCCTGTTTCATTGCAATTAGCTAGTTTGATGTGGCTAATTTTCTGGAATTCTTGGTTGCTAGTTCCATTAAATCGTGGCTTTATTATTTACAAACATGACTTCTAGGATATCAGGTACGGACAGAGGGATTTTATGTTATTGTGGACTACCGTCTCCGTTGCTAACATCACGTAAGGAGCATAGCTTTGGGAGGCGGTTCTATGGTTGTGCTAGAGGTGTTTCAGCTCGTTGCGGTTTCTTCTGGTGGGTTGATAGTCCGACATATTACACTGCCAGTAGTCGTGCCAGCAGTCATGTGAATCCGATGTTTTCTCAGGCTGACCGTGCAGTTGAGGATCGACGTAGTCAGAGTCTTAAGTTAAATATTTTAATATTTCTCCTTGCTGTTGTACTTGTATTTGTATCTTTTTTAGTTTTCCTAGTACTCGTTAGGATGTGAGAACTGTATGATATCTTTTAGAACATCTCTGTTATTATCGTATGTGTCTGCACTATATGTTTTTTCTACCAATAAACTATTCTGAATAAGCTGCCCCAAACAGTTTCATCTGATAGGGGCAGAAATATCATTTAACCACTAATAAGCTACTCTGAACAAGCTGCCTCAAACAGCAAGCCTGATTATTCTGATAATCTGCAGATTATCAGATTATCATAATAATCTGCTTATCAGCAGATTATAAATAATCCACAGCTGCGCCAAACAGACCCTTAGACTTATCCTTGTGAAGGTAGCAACCTGAGAAAGACATCAAGACCAACTAGGACACCTGTCAATCTCTCCTTCAAAGAGGTAGCCCGACACTGAGGTTCAATCCCATCGCCCAAGCATTGAGACTAGCCCTTGTATCGGCAATACCTAACATTAGCTGATAATGCCTCATATAAATGATAATGGTCAGTGAGAAATCAACACCATAGCCCTTAATGTCCTACTCCAATTTTATATTATTCTCTACATTATGTATAAAATGGAGGACACAAGGAAACGTGGGATCGATCGCTCTCCTTTTTTCCTCTTCAGCTAACTTTCCTGAGAGGCTCTCTCTCTCTCTCTCTCTCTCTCTCTCTCTCTGAAAGTCTATAATTTGAAGAAACTTCTACGGAGCCAACTTTCCTCGGATTCATCGGAGGTCGAAAATGGATATATCCTCAAGGTTTCTTCCAAGAATCTCTTCAATCTTACTCTCTCCTTATAGCACTCTTCTTGTATATACTCACAGGCAATATGAAACTCTATTCACTAAAAGGATTCAACATTCTAAAAGGTAAAGTGAGTGTGGAGCTCATACATAAAGTTTGAGAGAAAGATCCTTATTTCTTTGGAAAAATGACCTTTTAAGAATGATGGATTACACTAAAGACATTGTGACTCAATAAATCAGCCAGTTGATAGAAGCAATGAGAATGAAAATGTAAGACATGAGGGAAGCATTTCGAACTCATTCTTGGACCAAAAACATATACTGAGTCGTCGAGATCAGCGACTCACGCTCAGGATCCGCGAAGAATAGAAGGTGTGTCGCGGTAAGGAGCACCGACACCGGAAACACAAAGACAACGACAATCGAGACAGGAGCTACGTGTCTGGGACTTACCAAGAGTCAATGTGAGAAGATTCTTGGATCCGATTTTCAAGCAAGGAAGACCGCACACGAACGATTTCAATCGATCAGATCAAGAGGGGTCTGTCGCAGACTCCATTGAAGAAGAGAGAAGAAGAAGAAGACAAATTTTCTCCTAACTACCATGATAAAGATGACGAGAAGTAGAAGGCAAAGACAGGCAGGGACCACATTCTCGAGAGAAATTCAGAAAGCTCAAGCTCCAAGGAAAATCAAGATTCTGTCGTTGGAATCTTATAAGGGAAAATCAGATCCCTTTAACCATTTGGCATCCTTTGAATCTGCTATTTGTCAACTCAGGATATATGACGACTTAAAATATTGTTTATTCTTCAACACGTTGAAGGAATCCTCCCTATGTTGGTTCAACCATTTGCTCGTAGGAGTTATCACTTCTTGTTGTTTGTTCAAACAGATTAGCTCAATTCGCAAGCATGCAAAATTAGTTGAAAAACTCCCAAGCACTCCTGAAAACATGTCAGCAACCTACTGAAACTTTGAGGAGTTTCATCACTTGATTCCAAAGAGAAATGTTAGATGTTCAAGGCTTCGAACCCGTCGTCGCTTACGTTGCCCTGGCCCAAGGTCTGCTAGAAGGGTCGTTTTGATATGCTCTCGATTTGTAGAGGCCGAAGATGCTAGCAAAGCTCTTAGAGCTCGCGAACAGTCATAACTCGACAAAGGAATGTAATTATCGCTCTGAGACTTTGCAACCACTGGAGTCCAGGGAGAGGTATCAAAATTGATTTTGTTATAAACAAAGATGTCAAAAAAATCGTTTCGGGAGAAATAAGCATTGGAACGCGTATGACAAGCCTACTCATCGAGATGGAAGAAACATAGAGAAGAAGGTCAAAAAGAGACCAGAGAAGACTCAGAAGCTACTCTGACTCAACCCTCCTGTCGTCGAGATCAAATCGTTGAGATTTTTGATGGTCAAGATAGTGGAGGCCATCCAAAATAAAGAATACTTCAAGAAGCCATTCTCTCTTAAGACAGGTACGCACACCCATGATCTTAATTGTTATTGTTACTGCGCATACTATTGAGATCACGGTCATGATACTAAGGAATGCTGACATCTCCTTAACCTAATCGAAGAGTAGTTCAAGGCAAAAAAATTGAAAGACTTTGTGGCCACCGAAGCCCACACTTAGGGCCCGTTCGGGGCAGCCTATAAGTGCGGGGGATTTTTTGAAAACGCCGCAATACCATTTGGATCGCGTGTTTTGTCTGCTTATTTTAAAATGCGGTTTCATTTTTACACTAAACACAGACCACGGGTCAGGTCGAGTTTTAGGATAAGCTACTTATTCTGAAACGCACAAACTGCCCCAAATGCACCCTAAATGACAGAGGAATGTGCCCGTTGAAGGCAACAACAATAAGCCTGCTCCTAAAAGGCTAGTTCACATCGTTGGAACCGTGCTCGCCATTTTGGGAGGATGCAGGCCCAAAGCTGAACGAAAACCAAGCCTGAAAAAAGATAAGAAGCTTATTCAGCCATTTTAGCTGAACACATCACACCAATTCACACCCCCCTCCTTTTCAATCAAGTTCTCAGACATTGATTTGCCTGTCGAGGGGAACCCCTTTAACAATGCAGTCATGATCACCATCATCATTGAGATTACCAAGTTAACAACACATTGATAAACACAGGCAGCTCTATCAACATTATGTTCGAGAGAGCATTCAATAAGATGGGAAACACTATAAACTGATTGGCTCCCACTTCCGGACCATTTCACGGGTTCTCAGGAGAACAAAAGGAAACATGTGGATTCATTATCCTCCCATCACTTAAGGAGATGGAGACCTCAATTCATCATCATTGAAGTATCAAATAAATAAAATTCCATCTTTGGCATACCTGTATTGAATACTTTCAAAGCAGTCATGTCCACTTATCATGTCGCCATCAAATTTCCCGTTGGTGGGTAAATCATCACCATTTGAGGGAATTTGATTCAGTCATGAGTCAACTACTTAAGGGTCGTGGATAACATATAGGAGGATCTCCTCTTTATTGAGCAGAATAAAGGTTGCAATCTTGAAGCCATGAAGGCCCCTGAAATCATGGTTGTATCTGTAGATGAAGCGAGAAGGACCTTCTTAGTCAACACTGATTTCAGCAAGGAACATCGAGTTCATCTCATTGATATCCTTAGAAATCATTGTGAGGTCTTTGCATGGAGTCCAGTCGAGGTGCCAAAGGTGGATATTGACATCACTTGCCACCATCTAAAAGGTAAATTGGGGTTGTCGACACTATTTTTGGTGTGGGGTTTGCCCGTAAGAAGCTGTCGGTCATCGAAATTGAAATCCCGTTACCCGCTTTGGAAGGAAATTTAAAAAAATTTAATTTTTGAAAAAGATGAAGTCAAACTGACCCCATAATTTTCATAGTTTAAATGAAAGAGC
>JXCR01148663.1:106675-121152 GCA_002079205.1 Phalaenopsis hybrid cultivar | reverse complement strand
TGTGATGTTTGTGATTAAGTTTTGAGTTGTCTTATATTTTGAAATGTTGTAAGGTATTTTTNTGACCCTATAGTTAAAGTACTTTAAATTTTATTATGGGCATATTAAAGTTGATTAAAGCGACACCGGTTCAGATCCACGGTTCCATCATATTATGGGCATATTAAAGTTGATTAAAGCGACACCGGTCAAGATCCCAAGATTCCATCATCTTAAAGGCATATTAAAGTTGATTAAAGCGACACCGGTCAAGATCCCACGATTTCATCATCCTTTATTAACTTAGTTGAAGTTGATTATAGCGACACCGGTCAAGATCCCACGGTTCCATCGTTCCAGCCCCTATAGTTAAAGTTCTTTAAATTTTATTATGGGCATATTAAAGTGACACCGGTCAAGATCCCACGGTTCCATCGTCCCGGCACGGGCATATTAAAGTTGATTAAAGCGACACCGGTCAAGATCCCACGGTTCCGTCGTCCCGGTAGCCATATTAAAGTTTATTAAAGTGACACCGGTCAAGATCCCACGGTTTCGTCGTCCCGGCACTAATATTTTCTATTGGAATCACTTAGTCCAAATGAATTTACTAAACTCAACTTAATGAGTTCCATATTTTTTATTGGAATCACTTAGTCCAAATGAATTTACTAAACTCAACTTAATGAGTTCCATAGTATTAAAGTTGATTAGAACGACACCGGTCAAGATCCCACGGTTCCATCGTCCCGGCACCACTACAAGTTGATTAAAGCGACACCGGTCAAGATCCCACGGTTCCATCGTCCCGGCACCACTATTGAATTTTATTATGGGCATATTAAAGTTTATTAAAGTGACACCGGTCAAGATCCCACGGTTCCATCGTCCCGGTACTACTATTTTTCATTGGAATCACTTAGTCCAAATGAATTTACTAAACTCAACTTAATGAGTTCCATAATTTCATCTAGACCGTGGATCACTTAATCCAAATGAATTTACTAAACTCAACTTAATGAGTTCCATAATTTCATTTAGACATCACTTAGTCTAATGAATTTACTAAACTCAACTTAATGAGTTCCATAATTTCATTTAGACCGTGGGAAGCCTCCGGTCAAGATCCCTCGGTTCCGTCGTCCCGGTATCACTATTTTCTATTGGAATCACTTAGTCCAAACATTTACTAAACTCAACTTAATGAGTTCCATAATTTCATTTAGGCCGTGGGAAGCCTCATTAGACTTACTAAACTCAACTTAATGAGTTCCATAATTTCATTTAGACCGTGGGAAGCCTCGTTAGACTTACTAAACTCAACTTAATGAGTTCCATAATTTCATTTAGACCGTGGGAAGCCTCGTTAGTACTAAACTCAACTTAATGAGTTCCATAATTTCATTTAGACTGTGGGAAGCCTCGTTAGCAATCTTAATGAGTTCCATAATTTCATTTAGACCGTGGGAAGCCTCGTTAGCAACAGTAGGTTACCTTCTCCGAGGGATTCCTGGTCNNNGGGGAACGTGGGAGCTCCGAAGTGAGAGCCGGTATCCTCCCAGCCTAGCCGCAAAATCAATAACCAAACATAGGATTAGTCAATGTACTTTATGCCTGGACCAAAGGGTAAAGAATAACGCAGATTCAGTAAACAAGTGTAGGATTAGTCAATGTTTTTTATGCCTGGACCAAAGGGTAAAGAATAGTACAGTAAACAAGCGTAGGATTAGTCAATGTTCTTTATGTCAGGACCAAAGGGTAAAGAATAGGTGCCTATTTGGCACAATATAATTTGAACCAATTCACTTTATCCATTCACTATAATTTCTTGACAGGGAGAAACTATTGGCACAATATAAATTGAACTAATTCATTTTATCCATTCACTATAATTTCTTGACAATAATATAAATTGAACTAATTCATTTTATCCATTCACTATAATTTCTTGACAAAGAGAAGGATGCTTTCTTATATATCATTTGGCACAATATAATTTGAACTGATTCACTTTATCCATTCACTATAATTTCTTGACAAGGTGGCACAATATAAATTGAACTAATTCATTTTATCCATTCACTATAATTTCTTGACAAGGAGAATAATCTTTTCTTATATATTGAATATCACAAATTAAACCCTACTTTCTATCTTTAGTTATTTATTAGTTATTCAAATTATCTACTTATTTCAATTATTTATTAGTGACAGATAAGCAAATTGAACGCCATCGTTGCAGTTGAAGTATTACTTTTTATTAAGCCTTAGTCCGTAGTATTCTATTTCTCCCTGTGGGATCGATAACTAGGACTCCATTAGAGCCCTATATTACTTGAGCGATACGTATACTTGCGTTGACAAATTCGACTTTGACATTATTGAATATTATACCTATACATATTTATTAAATCAAACACATATATATAAAGTCGCGGTCAAGTTTTTGGCGTCGTTGCCGGGGATTTAAATCTTCTAGTAGCGTCATCAAATTCTTGTAATTGTTGATTTACAAAAAGAAAAAGGTTGGTCAGAGCGTTACCTAAATACTCCCCTCTGGGGTGAGTAACCTAGAAACTCACCTCCACACGATGAGTAATCAAAGATCCTTGGGAAAAATGAGAAGAAAAATGTCTAAATTCCTCACCTTGGAGAAAAAAAAGATGTAAAAAAATATGAAACACAACAAAGATATAGATATAGAGGAAATCAACAAAAGATTTATATTTTCTTAATCTTCATCATTA
Organism: Phalaenopsis hybrid cultivar; assembly: GCA_002079205.1. Taxonomy (NCBI): domain Eukaryota; kingdom Viridiplantae; phylum Streptophyta; class Magnoliopsida; order Asparagales; family Orchidaceae; genus Phalaenopsis; species Phalaenopsis hybrid cultivar. Next base: position 118,426 of record JXCR01148663.1, on the reverse strand, counting down.
CAAGAGTGGTATTTCCTCTTCAAATAAAAAAAAAATGAAAAATAAAAAAGAAAAGGGAAATACCTCACCACAAAAACTTTAAGGACGGACAGTTAATGACCCACCTCTTCGAGCAACTCTCTTTTTATCTCTAGTGGACTTCCCAGTTGAAGGTGATAAAGGCAACAAAACCTTGGCAAATTCACTCAGCTTTACGTACTTCAGGTCAACCATTCCCAACCTAATCAACTGACTGATAGAAACTTTGGTGCCAACCCGAAATCGATTTTTCTGTCCCTAAGCTCATGCCTCAATCATGATTCACAAGGTGACCTTTACAGATAAGTTGCCATTTTTCTTGAGCACGATCATGAGCCATTCTAATGTTCCTGCTAGTGGGAGTTCTCCTCTGCTTTAGTAATGCAAGACTTAGCCTCTTTTATTCCTACAAACGAGCCTTGACAACTTTCACTTTTTTCCTCACCGCAGTAGCTTTGGCCACAGTGTCTAGGTGTAAGTTGGACAGTAAGTTGGACAAGTAATTAGAAAATGCTATCCCCAACAACTAGTACTTGTCAACCATGCGACATAGCTCTAAGGGGCTGCGGTCTTCCAACTTGTCGTTAAAACTTGAAGAGCATAGCATGTTGCAATCTCTATAACATGAAACTCCACTCTCATACCAAGCTTGAACCAGTCCCTCTGCAAGTCTGCAAGGGTAAACTGAGAATCCCTCATGACAAATTCTTTTCATGCCTACTCCAACATCAGGGTCTACTCATCATTACCCCAAGGAAGAGAGGCAAAGGGTGAATCCTCCGTAATCACAGGCTCTTTCGCCTCCTCTTTATGGGACCTTGGACCTCTCAAGACAGCGAACTGATTTCGGGTTCAGTATGGGGAGTGGTTTGGCCTTGATCAAGCCTAAGACTTGCAGTCACCACCTTCAGATTGGCCCCGAACCACGCTTTGGCCAGAACCCTGCTCTTTGCTTGCTGCAGAATATGGGGACAATCAACTAGCTCTCCCCTCTCATCAAGGTCTGTCGACACTATTTTTTTGGTGTGGGGGTTTGCCTATAAGAAGTTGTCGGCCATCGGAATTGAAATCCTGTTGCCCGCTTCAGAAGGACGTTTTTTTAAAAATTTNCAATTAAAAATATTAAATGATTTCAAAATCTTTTGAAATTTTTATGGTGAATTCTCTCACTTATAAGTCACACTGGAGAATAAAAATCAAATGATTTGGATCTTTATATTCTCCAAATTAAATATTTTAAGAAAATTGTGGTTTGCTCAAAATAGTGATGTTTTCGATTTTGATCTTTATATTCTCCAAATTAAATATTTTAAGCAAATAGAGGTTTGCTTAAAATAGTAATATTTTGTTATTCTCCAAATTAAATATTTTAAGTAAATTGGGGTTTGCTTAAGATAGTGATATTTTGATTATCTCCAAATTAAATATTTTAAGCAAATTGAAGATTGCTTAAAATAGTGATATTCTAATTTTTCAATTATAAAATTATTTCCTAAGACTACTCTAGCCATAGGGAACTCACATGAATATTTGTAGAGTAAAATTATTTTCTAAGACTACTCTGGCCATAGGGAACTCACATGAATATTTGTAGAATTTTCTAAATATTTTAAGCAAATTGAGGTTTGCTTAAAACAGTGATATTTTTATTTTTTAAAATCATTAATTTCCTAAGACTACTCTGGCCATAGGAAACTCACATGAATATTTGTAGAATTTTCTAAGTCGTATTTCCTAAGACTACTCTGGCCATAGGGAACTCACATGAATATTTGTAGAATTTTTTAAATTTTTAAGCAAATTGAGGTTTGCTTAAAATAATGATATTATGCTTTTTAAAAATTATAAAATTTTTTCCTAAGACTACTCTGGCCATAGGAAACTCACATGAATATTTGTAGAATTTTCTAAACCACATGANTAAAAACCAATTAAAAATATTAAATGATCTCAAAATCTTTTGAAATTTTTATGGTGAATTCTCTGACTTATTTATCACAGTGGAGAATAAAAATCAAATGATTTTGATCTTTATATTCTCCAAATTAAATATTTTAAGCAAATTGGGGTTTGCTTAAAATAATGATGTTTTAATTTTTAAAAACTATAAATTTTTTTCCTGAGACTACTCTGGCCAGAGAGAACTCATATGAATATTTGTAGAATTTTTTAAGCCATATACAATTTTGTATAATTATTTGAACAGAAAATGCTTAAGAAATTAGAAAATTAAGATCTCTGTCTAGAGATTTCCTATGTCTTTGGAAAAATACTCAAATTGTGCACATAGACGTAGGTTACAACATATAAAAATTTAGAGTCAAGGTGGTAATTCAATATAAATGGAGAGTTGAAAAACCCCTAACCCTAATTCATTTTTTAAAAATAGATCATACATCAAATTAATGTGAAAATAATTCCACATGATTCTCCTCTGTTCACTGAGCTAGAGGATATTTTTATTTTATTTTTGTTAATTTTCTACACAAAGATATGGATTTTTAAAGTTTAGGAGCTATTTTCTGGATTTATTAAATATCCTATTTATTTATTCAAACCGCGGGTTGACTGGATCCTCAGATTCGTCGAAAGCCACGCGGCGCGCTCCTATTCGACGCCGCCTTCTGAGTCAGCTGCCATGCGTCGCGCAGTATCGTCCCGGATGATCATCCAGCTTGATCTCTACCGTCCTCTTAAAATCTTAATATCTCTCTCATTTCTCAATGGATTTTAGTGATTATTTTTTTAAAATGTTCATCTTGAAGAGATGAATACATTTATATGATAAACACAATATGAAACCAAGCCATTGTAAATGTAGAGCTCACGAAGGATTGGGAGAGTAAGTGAATTATACCTTTGCTCCGAGAGGTGTAGCCTCAATCAGATATTCTTCACACCTTCGTTAGATCCCAAAGAGCTTAGGGATGAAGCCTCTGGCTCTGGTGTAAAGCCTATGTATGATTTTGATCAAGGCCGATTTTGGGTGTTGGTTGAGAGCTGTGGTAGAGGCTCTGTGGAAGAGGGATTTGATGGGGCTTTGGCTTCTTTCACTCTTGTGAAGGTGTAGTGCCAGTTTAGTTGGAGTTTTGTGCTGTGTAGGTTGGGATTGGATTTTGTCCTAGTTTCAGGCAAGAATTCAGGCTCAAAATTGGATTGCCATAGTGGATTTANAGAACTCAAAAAACTAAGTTTGATAATTTTTTGAGTTATATTTTGATTTTTAAAAAATCACTTAAGTATTAACTTTAATAATCATTTTTAAAAACCAATTAAAAATATTAAATGATCTCAAAATCCTTTGAAATTTTTATGGTGAATTCTCTGACTTGTTAATCACAGTGGAGAATAAAAATCAATTGATTTTGATCTTTATATTCTCCAAATTAAATATTTTAAGAAAATTGGGGTTTGCTTAAAATAATGATGTTTTAATTTTTAAAAACTATAAATTTTTTTCCTGAAAGTACTCTGGCCAGAGAGAACTCATATGAATATTTGTAGAATTTTTTAAGCCATATACAATTTTGTATAATTATTTGAACAGAAAATGCTTAAGAACTTAGAAAATTAAGATCTCTGTCTAGAGGTTTCCTATGTCTTTGGAAAAATACTCAAATTGTGCACTTAGACAGATGTTACAACATATAAAAATTTAGAGTCAAGGTGGTAATTCAATATAAATGGAGAGTTGAAAAATCCCTAACCCTAATTTATTTTTTAAAAATAGTTTATGCATCAAATTAATGTGAAAATAATTTCACATGATTTTTCTCTGTTCACAGAGCAAGAGGATATTTTTATTTTATTTTTATGAATTTTCTACACAAAGATATGGATTTTTAAAGTTTAGGAGCTGTTTTCTGGATTTATTAAATATCCTATTTATTTATTCAAACCGCGGGTTGACTGGATCCTCAGATCCGTCGAAAGCCACGCGGCGCGCTCCTATTTGACGCCGCCTTCTGAGTCAGCTGCCACGCTTCGCGCAGTATCATCCCGGATGATCATCCGGCTTGATCTCTATCGTCCATCTTAAAATCTTAATATCTCTCTTATTTCTCAATGGATTTTAGTGATTATTTTCTTAAAATGTTCATCTTGAAGAGATGAATACATTTATATGATAAACATAATATGAAACCAAGCCATTGTAAATGTAGAGCTCAGGAAGGCTCGGGAGAGTAAGTGAANAGAGCCATTCATCTTAAAATCTTAATATCTCTCTCATTTCTCAATGGATTTTAGTGATTATTTTCTTAAAATTTTTTTTTTAAAGAGACGAATACATCTATATGGTAAACATGCTATGAAATCAAGCCATTGTAAATGTAGAGTTCGCGAAGGCTCGGGAGAGTGAATGAGTTATACCTTTGCTCCGAGNCCGTCCGTTTTAAAAGCTTAATATCTCCCTCATTTCTTAATGGATTTTAGTGATTATTTTTTTAAACTGCTCATCTCAAAGAGAAGAACGCATCCATATGGTAAACTTGCTATGAAATTAANATCCATATGGTAAACACAGTATGAAATTAAGTCATTGTAAATGGAGAGCTCGCGAAGGCTCGGGAAAGTAAGTGAGGTTATACCTTTGCTCCGAGAGGTTTAGCCTCAATCAGAGATTTTTCACACAGTCGTTAGACTCAAAAGAGCTTAGGGATGAAGCCTCTGGCTCTGGTGTAAAGCCTATGTATGATTTCGACCACCAAAGAGCTTAGGGATGAAGTCTCTGGCTCTGGTGTAAGGCCTATATATGATTTCAACCAAAGCCAATTTTGGGTGGCTTAGGGATGAAGCCTCTGGCTCTGGTGTAAAGTCTATGTATGATTTTGATCAAGGCCGATCTTGATNTAAATTACTCGTCTTAAAGAGACGAACACATCCATATGGTAAACATGCTATGAAATCAAGCCATTTTAAATGGAGAGCTAGCGAAGGCTCNTAAAAGCTTAATATCTCCCTCATTTCTCAATGGATTTTAGTGATTATTTTTTTAAAATGTTTGACCTAAAGAGACAAACATATCCATATGGTAAACATGCTATGAAATCAAGTCATTTTAAATGTAGAGCTCGCAAAGGCTCGGGAGAGTAAGTGAGTTATATCTTTTNGGCTCGGTAGAGTAAGTGAGTTATACCTTTGCTCCGAGAGGTGTAGCCTCAATCAGAGATTCTTAACACCTTTGTTAGATCCCAAAGAGCTTAGGGATGAAGCCTCTGGCTCTGGTGTAAAGCCTATGTATGATTTTGATCAAAGCCGATTTTGGGTGTTGATTGAGAGCTATGGTAGAGGCTATTTCAGAGGGGGAATTGATGGGGGTTTGACTTCCTTCACTGTTGTGAAGGTGTAGGGCCAATCCATTGCGGATTTGGTGCTATGTAGGTTGGGATTGGATTTTTTCCTGGTTTCGAGCAGGAATTCAAACCCAAAATTGGATTGCCATGTTGGATTTCAGAGGGGGAAATTTTATCGTGCTATTTTGATCGTGCTATTTTATTTTGAGAAATTTTATCTTTTGCATGTGTAGTTCTAGATCTGAAGGTTTAGTTCCTTACAATTCTCAATTAGAATGAACTATAAGAAAATTCAAAAAATAAAATAATTTTCAAGAAAAGATAAACATATTGTAAAATAATATTGAGATTCAAAATGCTGAAAATGAACATCATAATTTACAAAGACCTTTAAGGGATTATGAAAACCTTGTAGCAGATGAAGTTCATTTAAGTATTCAAACCCCTAATGTAGTGGCTAACTCATTTGAGCTTTAATCTGCAATTATAAAAATGGTAAAAATAATTAGTTTGGGGGAACACCATCTAAGGCTCCAAATCTATATATAGCAAGTTTTCTAGAACTGTGTGCTGCATTTAAATACGATGGCATGTCAAATGATGTTGTTATGCTTAGAATTTTTCATTTGTCAATAAGAGATAAGGCTAAGATGTGGTTAATTTCATTAGCACCTCGATTTATTAGAACTTGGGGGGATTTAGCTCAAAAATTTTTTGGATAAATATTTTTCACCTTCAAAAACTGCTGAGCATGGAAATGATATTGCTTCATTTAATCAATTTGAAGGAGAGTCAATGAATGAAGCATGAGAAAGATTTAAGGAATTCCTTAGAAAGTGTCCAAATCATGCTCTTCCAGACAGATTAATCATTCAAACTTTTTAATGATGGGTAGTAGGATCCCTTAGATCTATCATTAATGCTACTGTTAGAGGATCATTGTTGTTTAAACCATTTTTGATGAAGCTTATTTGGTAATTGAAGAGATGGCTACAAACAATTTTTGATGGCCCATAAAAAGAGTAAATCCTAGGAAAGTAGCCAATATTCATGATAATGATGGTATTTCATAGTTGCATCTCAAGTTGCTGCATTATCATGGAAAATAGACCAAATAGGAATGAATTTTTCTCAAATACCTCATATGATTAAAGAAAATTCATTTGGACAAATTATTGATTCTCAAACTTCATTGGAAACTATAAATGTTTTTAATAGATCAAATAATCCATATTACAATTATCACAACCCATGTTGGAAAAATCCATCTTATTTTAAACTGGAACAACAAATCTAGTGGTGGAAGCCAACAATGGGGAAACAATCAACTAAATCCATTAAGAAATTAGAATAACCAGGGTAGTTCTAGCTATGTACCTTCTTATTCTCTTGGCTTAAATAACCAACAAGTTAAGGAGAAGAAGTTATCTATAGAAGAAGTGGTGTTACAAATGGATAATCAATTATAAATTCAAGGTGCTGCTATTCAAAATGATGAGAATCAACTGGGACAATTTACTAACGCATTGAGCAATAGGCCTCAAGAAACACTTCCTAGTGATGTTGAGATCAATCCTTAAAAAAAAATAAAGAGCAAGAATAAGTTACGGCTGTCCAACTTAGGAGTGGAAATGAATTAACTGTTAGAGTTTAAAAAGAGATTGAAGTTGAGATAGAAATTGTCAAAATTGAAAAACTTGATGAAAATTTTCCTAAGAAAGTAGAACAATCAGTCTCTCTAACTAAAACTAATTTAGTAAGACCACCACCTCTTTCTCCTTAAAAACTTAAACAGTAAAAGTTGGATAAAAAATTTTCAAGATTTGTCGAGAGATTTAAGAAGCTTAAAATTAATATTCCTTTTATAGAAGTGTTGGAACAGATGCCATATTATGCCAAATTTATGAAAGAAGTATTAAATAAAAAAAGAAAGTTTGAGGATTATGAAACTGTGGCACTTAATGAAGAATGTAGCACAATAATTCAGAAGAAGCTTCTTAAGAAACTTAAGGATCCTAGTAGTTTCACCATCTCTTGTGCAATTGGAGAAAAATTTTTTGAAAAAGCATTATGTGATTAAGGAGCAAACATTAATCTCATGCCATTATCTATAGTTATAAGGTTAGGTTTAAGAGAGATATCTCCAATTACTGTAACCCTACAATTAGCTAGTCATTCTACTACATATCTTTAGAGGGTAATAGAAGATGTGTTGGTTAAAGTGGATAAATTTATTTTCCCTGTTGATTTCATTGTATTAATTATGGATGAAGATAAAGAAATTTCTATCATTTTAGGGAGTCTTTCCTTATTACCAGACATGTTATGATAAATGTGCAAAAGGCAAAATTAACCATGAGAGTTAATGACTAGGAAGTTACATTTAATGTGCTTAAAACAATAAAGCATTCTGATAAAGAAAAAGATGATAAATGTTACAGAATGAACATTATTGATTCTATGATTGCTAAGAATTACCAAGAAAGATGTGAAGTCATATCAAATCAAAAAGTTGAAGTCATATCAGATAAAAAGAACTGTAAAGTGAAACTAAAAGTGATTTAGAGGATGAATTAAATGTGATAACCATTGAGGATTCAAATTTTGTTCAACAAATCTTTAAAATTTTACATACTACTGAGAATAGCAAACCTTTGATTCCTTCTATTGTAAAACCTCATGAGCATGTGATGAATGTTCTCCCTACTCATTTAAAGTATGCATTTTTTGGAAAATCATCAACATTACTAATTATTATATCCTCAAATTTGACTACAGAACAAGAAGAAAAATTATTGTACACATTTAAAAATCATAAGAAAGCCTTTGGATGGACATTAACTGATATTAAAGGAATAGGCCCTTCAATCTGTATACACAAAATTCTAATGGAAGATAATCATTAGCCTAGGGTTGATCCTTAAAGGAGATTGGACCCTATAATGAAGGAAGTTGGTAAGAAATAAATTTTAAAGTGGTTGGATGTAGGAATTCTTTATCCTATTTCAGACAGTTCATAGGTTAGTCCTATTCATTATGTTCCTAAGGAAGGAGGAGTGAGTTTAGTTTTAAATGAAAAGAATAAATTAATTTCAACAAGACAAGTCAATAGATGTTGAATTTGTATCGATAGTAGAAAATTAAATAATGTCACTAGGAAAGATCACTTTCCTTTACCTTTTCTAGATCAAATATCGGATAGAATTGTTGAGCATCACTATTTTTACTTTTTGGATGGATATTATGGATACCACCAAATAACTATAGCTTCTAAGGATCAAGAGAAGACAACATTTACTAGTTCATATGAAACTTTTGCTTTTAAAAGGATGTCATTTAGATTATGTAATGCACCTGCAACTTTTCAAAGATGTATGATGTTAATTTTCTATGATTTAATTGAGAAAGGAAATGAAGTTATTATGGATGATTTCTCAGTCCTTGAAACGTTTTTCAATTCATGTTTAAATCATTTAATAAGAGTTATAAAATGTTGCGAAGAAACAAACCTTATTCTCAATTGGGAAAAATGTTAATTTATGGTTGCAGGAGGAATTGTGTTAGGACATAGGATTTTTGAGAAAGGCATAGAATTAGATCCAGCAAAAATGATAGATTTTGCTAAATTACCGCTCCTACTAATGTAAGAGGGGTAAGAAGTTTTCTAGTACATGCTGGTTACTACAGACATTATTTTAAAGACTTTTCAAAAATTTATAAGCCTTTATGTCATCTTTTGGAAAAAGACACTAACTTTATTTTTAATGAGAAATGCTTGAACGCCTTCAATTTATTAAAAGAGAAATTAATTACTGCACCTATTAATCACCTAATTTGAAAAAAACCTTTTAAATTGATGTGTTATACTAGTTATTATGCAATAGGGGTTATTTTAGGGAAAAGATATGATAAAACTTTTAAAATAATATACTATGCTAGTAAAACCCTTAAGGAAGCTTAAGTTAATTACACTACTACTTAAAAGGAATTATTAACTATAGTGTATGTTTTTGATAAATTTAGACCTTATCTTATTTGAACTGAATGTATTATGAATATTGACCATTATACTATAAAATATTTAATAATGAAGAAGGATGCAAAATCGTGATTAATTATATGGGTCCTTTTGATGCAAGAATTTTATTTTCCAGTTATGGATAGGAAGAGTATTGATAATCAGATAGTTAATCATTTGTCAAGACTTGAACATGAAAATAATATTAACTTTAATGACAAAACTAATGAAAATTTTCCTAATGAACAACTATATGTAATTAGTTAATGAAAAATTCTATGGTATGATGATATAGTTAACTACTTAGTTAGTAACATTTTACCCTACGAGTTGGATATCCTTTAAATTAAATAGTTCATTCATGATGAAAAATTTTATTTTTGGGATTAACCTTATTTATATAAATACTGTAAAGACTTAGTTATTCAAAGATGTGTACCCATAAAATAAACCTAAGAAATTATGCAAAAAAAATATAAATTAGATTATGGGGCACATTTTGGGGTTGATAAAACTGCATTTAAGGTTTTACANCAAAGAGCTTAGGGATGAAGCCTCTGGCTCTGGTGTAAAGCCTATGTATGATTTTGATCAAGGCCGATTTTGAGTGTTGGTCTAGAGCTATGGTAGAGGCTCTGTGGAAGGGAGATTTGATGGGGCTTTGTCTTCTTTCACTCTTGTGAAGGTGTAGAGTCAATCTATTGGAAGTTTGGTGATGTGTAGGTTGAGATTGGGATTTGTCCTATTTCGGGCAAGAATTCAGGCTCAAAATTAGATTGCCATGGTGCATTTGGGAGGGGGAAATGGATTGAAATGAACTAAGGGTCTCTTAGGGATGCTCTCTGAAGAGTTTAGAAGGCCTCGGTGAAAATTTTTNGGGGAAATGGATTGAAATGAACTAAGGGTCTCTTAGGGAAGCTCTCTGAAGAGTTTAGAAGGCCTCGATGAAAATTTTTTTTTTACCACCCCCTCCATGGCCGTGAGGGGTAGATTTTATAGAAAATGGCTTTGGAGATGCTTAGCTGGCCAATTGAGAGCTTAGCCCCACTGCTTAGGTGTCAAGAAGAGGAGCTCTTAGCTCAATTTAGGCTGAGGTGGCCTCTTGGCATGAGTTTGGGTTTTAACCATGTGGGGGCTCACNTCCTAAGGCCAAGTAACCCTATAAGAACTCTTCTAAAGCTCCCCCATAATGATCTTACCTTCTAAATATTAGGGGTTAGGACCTATATGTGGAATCTCAAGTTGAGCAAAGAGAAGAATTTTGAATTTTTAATGGTGAGGATACCTTTTCTAATTTTCTAAGACTAGTCATNATCTTTATATTTTCCAAATTAAATATTTTAAGCAAATTGGGGTTTGCTTAAAATAATGATATTTTGATTTTTGAAAATTATAAAATTATTTCTTAAGACTACTCTAGCCAGAGAAAACTCATATGAATATTTGCAGAATTTTCTAAGTCATATGCAATTTTCTATAATTATTTGAATAGAAAATGCTTAAGAATTTAGAAAAGTTAAGATCTGTCTATGAATCTCATATGCAATTTTCTATAATTATTTGAACAAAAAATGCTTAAGAACTTAGAAAATTAAGATTTCTATCTAGAGATCTTCCTAGTCTTTGGAAAAATACTCAAATTGTGCATCTAGACAGAGGCTACAATATATAAAAATTTTGGGTCAAGATGATATTGTTAAGGTATTAATTCCATATGAATGGAGAATTGAAAAACCCCTAACCCTAATTTATTTTTAGAGGTATTAATTCCATATGAATGGAGAATTGAAAAACCCCTAACCCTAATTTATTTTTTAAAACGTATTAATTCCATATGAATGGAGAATTGAAAAACCCCTAACCCTAATTTATTTTTTAAAAATGCTCAAATTGTGCATCTAGACAGAGGCTACAACATATAAAAATTTTGGGTCAAGGTGATATCTCAGCATGAATGGAGAATTGAAAACCCCCTAACCCTAATTCATTTTTTAAAATTAATTTATGCACCAAATTAATTTATGCATCAAATTAATGAATTTTCTATGCAAAGATATGGATTTTTGAAGTTTAATAGCTATTTTCTGAAATTTTTAAATATCCTATTTATTTATTCAAACCACGGGCTGACTGGATCCTCAAATCCGTCGAAAAGCCACGCAGCGCGCTCCTATTTTACGCCGCCTTCTGACTCAGCTGCCACGCGTCCCGCTGTATTGCCTCAGATGGTCATCCGGCTTGATCTCCGCCATTCATTCAATACACGCGCGGATGGACGGCATCAGTTCATCGTCCCCGATAGCCTTAACCGAGAACCGTCCATTTTAAAAGCTTAATATCTCCCTCATTTCTCAATGGATTTTAGTGATTATTTTTTTAAAATGTTCATCTTGAAGAGACGAACATATCCATATGGTAAAG
>JXCR01148663.1:84057-103084 GCA_002079205.1 Phalaenopsis hybrid cultivar | reverse complement strand
AAAATTGAAATTATCGAATCAATTTTCGAAAAGTTATGAATCAGAAATATTGAACTGGTTTGGTATGAAAGTTGAAATTATCGGATCAAATTTTTTTTTTTTTTTGAAAGGTTATGAATCAGAAATATCGAACTGATTCGATATGAAAATTGAAATTATCAAATCAATTTTCTTAGTAGTAAATCAGAGTTATCAGACTGATTTAAAATGTAAGGTGTAAAAATTTATGTTTTTTTGAAAATGATTTGCAAGATTCATTTGCAAGTATCATATAGAGTTTGTGACTCCATAGGATATCACAGAAAACAACATTGTGTAAAATGTGAGATTCTGTGGGGATGTAGACCGAACGAGGTCACGCTATACAAGCAAGGAATTCTCAAAATTGAGAAAAATTATTTGGCAAATGTAATTTATTTATTGTAAAATTTTGTTACTGATTCATACAGCCATTTCTTACAATATATCATGTATATATCTCAAAAGATGAAAAGTACATCATGCCATTTGCATAACTGGTACATCCATGAGTACATTATATAAAGTACAAAATAAACTGCCTTCATATCGCAGGCTGTACATTTGCATTATCTGTACATCTATCAATAGAAGATCTTTTTGCAAACTATATGAGCTTCTAAACAAGTTGACCTTCTAGGCTGTTGTTTTGAGATAGCCTAGTGGTGCAACGAGTTTATAACTCATACAGTTGCAACTGTTCAAGCTCCGAATCCGGCTGAAATCCATATGGAGTTTTATCGTCAATCATTCTCTTGAAAGTTATCGACACTCGACGTTGTCGAACTCCCGGAATACAATGTTTTGCTATATCAGCTCCATTCCCTTTCAGAATCAAAACGGATCCTCTCGGTAAGGAAATCTCAATAGATCCTTGAAATTCTCCTGGATCGATGATGTCTATATCTGTACCAAATAGGATATTGCTCTCTGATACGAAAGAAACTGTACAAAACGGACGATCAAAGTCATGATGATCAATATGTGGGGGAATACAATCCCCTTCTTCATAGATGTTGATTATAAAACTATTGGGAATACAACTTGACGACATTATTCCCCATTGGACCAGTCGTGTAGTCATCCATTTTATCATAGGTAGCATTGGCTCCACCTGTTCATGTTGTAAGATCCCCATAAGATTTCCTTGTTGATCANCAAATTGATTGTTGTTTTTGGTCAAAAATAACCTTATAAAGGATTTTCAACAAAAATTGGATGCCAATTTGACGTCTAAGGCATTCAATTGTTGANGAGGCTATTTCAGAGGGGGAATTGATGGGGGTTTGGTTTCTCTCACTGTTGTGAAGGTGTAGGGTCAATCAATTTGGAGTTTGGTGCTATGTAGGTTGGGATTGTNTTTGTTAGGTCCCAAAGAGCTTAGGGATGAAGCCTCTGGCTCTGGTGTAAAGCCTATGTATGATTTCAACCATAACCAATTTTGGGTGTTGGTTGAGAGCTAGGTTTTCAGAGGGGGAATTGATGGGGGTTTGGCTTCCTTCACTGTTGTGAAGGTGTAGGACCAATTTATTTGGAGTTTGGTGCTGTGTAGGTTGGGATTGAGGTTTGTCCTGGTTTCAGGCCGAAATTCAAGCTCAAAATTGGATTGCCATGGTGGATTTGAGAGAGGGAAATTGATTGCAATATACTAAGGGTCTCTTAGGGAAGCTCTCTGAAAAGTTTAGAAGGCCTTGGTGAAAATTTTTTACTCCTTACTATTCATGGCCGTGGGGGATAGATTTTATAGAAATTGGCCAAGGGGACGCTTCCATGGCCGTGGGGTGGATTTTTATAGAAAATGGCTATGGGAATGCTTGGCTGGCCAATTGAAAGTTAGCCTCACTGCTTAGGTGTCAAGCAGAGGAGCTCACGGCTCAATTTAGGCTGAGGTGGCTTCTTGGCATGAGTTTGGGTATTAGCCATGTGGGGGCTCACGGTTTTGGGTTTTAGCTTGGGTTAAAATGGCTAACCAAGGGTTGGATCATGGTTAAAGCTTATGATGATCAGTAAAAATGGCACCATAGGGCATGGACATGTGGTATGGCAAGTACTTTGATTTAACCCCCTCCTTATCTCTTAAAATTTTTTTTTAAAAAAAATTTACCCATGAGATAAATATCAAGCTTAACCATGGGTGGATGGCTGGCTTTAAACTCAACTAGGATGAGTTATAGTAAGGCTCATTTGACCATACCAAGCTCAATTGATTTGGATTTGGCCATAAGTCCAAGGAGGTGCACATGACCAAATCTTGTGATTGAACTAGGTTAGGCATGCCAATTGGCCCAATTAAATATGGAATTTGGTGTAAGAGACCATGAGGAGCAACTTTCATGAAGGGTGAAAGTCATGTTGAGGTCAATTGGTTAATCAATTTGGTGGATTTTTTATTTTTGACCCATTTTAAGCATGTTGGAAAGTTTGGGTCAAACTTGGGCTAGCCATGGGCTAAGCTCAAATTGATTGTTGTGTTTGGTGTAAAACATCATGATGAACAATTTTCATGAAGGATAAAAATTGGTTTGAAGTTGATTTGGTGGTCAATTTGGATGGATTGTGATGGGTTTTGGTTTTAAACCCAAATTAGGCATATAGATTTAATTTGGGTCAAACTTGAGCTAGCTTTGGACTAAGCTCAAATTGATTGTTATATTTGGTTAAAAATGACCTTAGAAAGGATTTTCAACAAAAAATGGATGCCAATTTGAGGTCTAAGGCATTCAATTGTTGATGATTGGGGTGTTAGCCAATATTGGGGCTAATTTTGGGAATTTTGGATTTAGGCCAAAATCAAATAGATTTAAGGCTTCATCAAGGCCAATTGATGGTTGATTTTAATATGTAAGAATGTAAAGATTTTGCAATATTAATTGAGGCCAATTGACTAGGCTATGGGTTCAATTGAATGAGATAAGTCTTATGGTCAAGATTGGGGTTTTGACCCAAATCAAAATTGAGCTCAAATCATAGGCTAATTGAGCTTGAATTTAGTTTTGTTTGGTCACATCAAAAGTGAATTTGAGTTTAGGATTGAAATTGGGCTCAATTGTGATCAAATTGATAGACATTTGAGATGGATTTGGAGAATTTTAGGTCTTTAAAGAGCAATTTGGGGATTTTGATTAAAGATGGTCAAATTGGTCAAATTGGGCCATGTGGTAGTTAAAAAAAATAAAATTGGGAATATTTGAGATTTATTGGAATTTTTTTAGAATTTTAGAATTTTTTGGGATTTTGGGTTAAAGGAGAGTCCCAATGGCAGTTAGGTAGCTTGGAGGTGTTTGGGGCAAAAGACCTAAGATGAGCATTTCAATTAGAATTGGATAGATTTCCATTCTAAATGAACCAAGGATCAATAAAATCCTCATTTTGAGTTCTTATGTATTGGTTTTAGCCAGGGTATTGTGAGGGTATTGTGTACCTTAACTCTAAACCAACACCCAGGGTCAATCCTAAGGTCAAGTAGTCCTATAGGAACTCCTCTTGAATTCTCTCATAATGATCTTACCTACTAAATGCTAGAGGTTAAGATCAATATGTGGAATTTCAAGTTGAGTAAAGAGAAGAGTTTTGAATTTCTAATGGTGAGGGTACCTTTTCTAGTCTTCTAAGACTAGTCAATAGGAAAGTCCTATGGCTAGACCTAGGCTACTAAAGAAGTTTCTAAACCTCAAACAAAAGTGAGGTCAACAACAACAATTAATCTAAATTACAACAAGTTCACCACATCAATTTCTACACTAAAGAGTTTAGAAGATCTATCACAACTGAAGAAATAAAACAAACAATAAACAAAACAAAGATACTAATCCTCATCATCATCTTCTTATGTCTCCCCATCAGTCTCCTCCTTCTCTTCCATATAGTCCTTTGGATGATAGTCTGGAAATGGAGGACTTGGTGGAAACTGAATGTTATGATCTCCTTGTAGACTACTCACTAGAGATTTATTGAAACTCATAGCATAGTCATGTTTGAGTTTCAAGTATCCCTGGACATGATCAATCTTATAATCTATATCAGACACTTTGTCATGGAGATATGTTATGTCATGTGTCAAATCCTGATAATCACTGTAAAGATCTTCTTGAGTGGCTGAAGATTGAGCAACAATACAGAAAGTAGATGGTCGGGAGCTGGAGGTTGAAGGAATATCTAAACTTCCTCCCTTATACCTCATTATAGCATGCAACTTATATACTTGAACATTGGTTCTGCTAATTGGTTTAAGAGGTTGCACCTATTTTTCCCAACTCTCATAGATTACTTCTGATTGTTTGCATAAAGTAAAAATCAAGGTAGGGAAACCTAATCCTCTAGTAGTTTCACCTCCAGAAAAAATATTCTGATAAATTATAGATCAAATATTTATATTCTTCATCTATTGAATGCAGAAATTCAAAGATGCTCTCTCCTTGGTCACCTCACTAAGATGATTAGTAGGAAGAAGTCATGCAAAAATAAAATAGTGCCATGGCTCGGAGGGTGCATTTAACATTGATGCCGAGAAGTTTACCATATGATTGTTCTTAATTTTCCAAACTTCAATTCCGTCAGTCAGAAATGCAATCACCTTCCAACTTAAATTCATTGGAATCAAATGAAGATTACTCATAGTTTATAGCATTTGATAATTGGAACAGAGCATTGATGCACTTAGGAGTAACTTCCACTTTTCTTCCTCGAGCAGAAACTTGATCATTAGAAGCTTCATGGAAATTGGAATAAAATTCCTAGACAATAGAAATTACTGTTACCGTCGTAAAGTAACGGAAACTTTCTTAGTGCCAGGCTATAATTAAGCTTTCAACCGCTCCCCCATAATTGAGAAAAGTCCTCTCCCAAATCAACTTTCTATTCACAAGGACATCATTGTATCTTGAGCCTTCATATTAAAAAATTTCCCAGAATATAACTCATATCTACCTTTTCCTCTCTTAGTTAGGATCCATAATCTATAAAAAATTCCAAAAAAAAATCTACATAAATTCCAAACAATATTCTTAACTCCCAACAATATTTTTCTAATGTAAGAAAATTTCTACCATGAATTCATCACTCATTTCTTCCAAAAAAAATCCAAAATTTTGGCACATGATCAATGTGAGAAGAATTCATGTTGAAATTTTGCATTAAAGTGAACTCTTACCTTGAAGAGATCAAATCCAAAGTTTTTAAGCCAAGAAATCGCCCCAAAAAAACAAAATTTGAGATGCCCTAAGAGGCTCCAACATAGTTTTTTTGGGAAAACTAGGAAGAAGGTGAAGATTTAAGTAAAAATCGGGTATGTAACCCAAATTTATGGTTCAACTGACCTGGTGCATAGGCGCCAATTCTGACGCCAAGATCTTGGGTTTCTGGAGCCTAGGCGCCAGTGCCCATATTTCAATTTTTACAACGATCACTACACACCAAGGCACTACAAACCCTAATAAACCAAATTCAACAAATGTAAATAACTTCCAACACCTAATTTTCACAAAACAAAAACAATCACTTATATTTAAATATAAATCCAATCCCCATACAAACATTAATATACTTCACTCACAACCTTAAACACAAATTCTAAATTCACACACAGACTATTAAACATTTAATCACTCTAAATACTAGAAAGCCTACAAGCACACCACAGAGATAATGCTAAACAGAACCAAACACTTTCAAACACACCTCAATGAAATAAGCACGTATATAAGCTACTACAAAAGATCCACTATATATTTTCATCAACCTCACTATCACTTTTCTAATATCTCCAAGTGATTGATGCACATAAAAGTTGTAGAAGGGATAATTTGGGAAGTCCTCATAATCTTTGTTGATCCAACAATTCTTCTTATACATCTGAACCTGTGCATCATGGACTACGGCAGCATGATCCGACTGTTGTTTCATTTCTCAATCCAGATGATCAAATTGATCAGTGATGTTACTGATCCTGTTATGAATCACTAATATCTCATTCTTTATATTCCCCACTTCTTCCAACATAGATTCCAAACATTCTACATGCCGAGATGTTGATGATGTGGAAGGACGTGAAGACTGATCCATATAAGAACTTCCTCCATGCACCGTATAAAGATCAATGTTGTCAAACCTCAAGATAGGCTGGTCCATGGGCTTCTAGGGAAGAAGTATCTTTTCTTAACTTTCATAAGGGACCTAGGCTTGACTAGAAAGTGAAAAATTAACTGTAGGATGTCCAAGCCCAGAACTCCAATGATGGATCTATAAATAAGTGCCCCCACATCAATAGGTCTTCCTGTCTGAATATAATAATTATGGACTGCACTTTTCTTTGTTACTTCCTTGATGTTCGTAGTATAAAGCAATTTGGCATAAATGAAAAGGCACCAAGGCATAGATGCTGAATTTAAACTTGCAGTAGGGAAACTAACATTGGACTTACTTCTAAATTCTCAACGTTTATAATTATTGTCGGGAATCTGAAGATCTCAGTCAAATTTTCTCTTGTCAGAGTGAAGTTAGAAAATTCACAAATTGGCATGCTATCCACCAAGAACAACTCATTGATCCTTGAAGGAGTGAAAAGTACTAACTTACTTTGAACATAAACTAATCCATGAAGATTTGCATAAAATTCCTTCATAACAGAGATCACATCAGTGGTGTAGCAAAAAACTTCTCAACCCCTCTGCACAATAATTGCCTTGATTTGCCCTCCAGACTTGATGAGTCCTCTATCTTTTATCAATTTTTTTCTGCACCAAAGTTCTATCATGAAGTCTCTGCACTTCTTTGCATATGAACTTCTTATGATCAAAGACTTCAAGAATTAAACTTGCTAACACATTGCAATCAATGTTTTTTGAAACCCGGTGAAATCTTAAGATTTCTATCACTCCCAAACCTTCTAAAATGGTGAAGTACAAATTGAATTGAAGGTTTTGGGGTTTATAATAGCAAAAATTGTCAGGAAAATGAAAAATCGCTCAATTTTGCTTTTCAGTAAGTGTGGTGCCTAGGCGCTGAAATACATGTCTTAACCTCCCCTAGGTCATGAATTATATCATTTTATGTAGTAACAACAAATGTGCGACTCTCAAACACAATCAAGTAAATACAAACAAATAAATCTAAACCAACTAAACTCAATTAATTCTAATAACTATGGGTTGCCTCCCACAAAGCACTTAGTTTAACATCGTCAGTCAGTCGTATCCACATCTTACTCAGGTTAACCCAACATTAGGATTTCATTAGATATAGATCTATTTATATCAAAGTAAGGCTTCAGCCTATGTCCATTTACTTTAAAAATTCTATCTTTTTTCAGATCCTTGATATCCATAACACTATAAAAATAATATTTTATCACAATGAATGGTTCTATCCATCTAGACTTTATTTTCCCAAAAAATAATTTCAATCTTAAAATGTATAGTAAAACCTCTTGTATAGCTTCTAGATTCTTTATTAAATATTTTTATCATGCCATAATCTGAACTTTTCCTTATAAATTTTTGCATTCTCATAAGATTCATCTCTTATTTCCTCAAGCTCATTCAATTGCAATAGTCGTCTCTCACCAGCATCTTTCCAATTATAATTAAATTCATTAATAGCCCAATAAGCTTTATGCTCCAGTTTTACTTGTAAGTGACAAGCCTTCCCAAATATGATTTTAAGATCATTCCTATAGGAGTTTTATATGTCATCCTATAAGCCCATAATGCTCCATCCAGTCTATCAGATCAATCCACCATATTAGAATTTAAAGTTTTCTCCAAAATTCTTTTAATTTCTTGATTGGATAATTTTCTAGACCGCTGACCAGAGGATGATAAGCAGTGGCAATTCTGTGAAATTCTGTGTCTAATACCATATTTTTTAACTAATGTTTCAATTTTCTTATTCCTGAAATGACTTCACTATCGGTAATTATTACTCTCGGCATCCCAAATCTACTAAATCTATTTCTCTTTAAAAATTTTGCAACACTTTTAACATCACATCTAGTTAAAGCTACAAATTCTATCCACCTTGAAACATAGTCCATTACAACTAAAATGTATATATTTCTGAAAGATGGTATGAATGGTCCCATAAAGTCTAAACCCCAAACATAAAAAAAATCAACCTGTAGAGTAATATTGAGGGGCATTTCATTTCTTTTAGAAATATTACCTACCTGCTGACACTAATCACATGTTTTCACATAAGTATTGACATCTCTAAATATTGTAGGCCAATACAATCCAGATTGTAAAATTTTATATGTAGTTTTATATATCTCAAAGTGTCCCACAAAATCAGAATCATGACATTTCTAAATAATTTGTTGAGTTTCTTCCATAGGTACACATCTTTGAATAATTTGATCATTACATTGTTTATATAAATATGGGTCATCCCAGAAGTAAGATCTTGCATCATGCTTAAATTTCTTTCATTTTGTGTATGTCAAACCACATGGTGAAATATTACTTACTATGTAATTAACTATGTTGACATGCCACGGAATGCATCCTTCAGTTACAATATGTAATTTTTCATAGGGAAAATATTCATTAATTTCATTTTCAATGTAATCTTAATTTTCATGTTTAAGCCTAAATAGATGATCATCAATCTGATTATAAGTTCCCTTCCTATCTACTACCTCAAATCAAATTCTTGCATTAGAAGGAATCATCTGATTAACCTTGGTTTTGCATCCTTCTTCAACATCAGATATTTAATAACAAAGTGATTTATATGCACTATACATTTAGTTCCAATAAGATAAGACCTAAATTTATCAAAGACATATACTATCGCTAATAACTCTTTTTCCGTAATAATATAGCTAACTTGAGTTTCATTAAGAGTTTTATTAGCATAATATATTACTGTGAAAAATTTATCATATTTTTGTCTCAAAACAATCCCAATAGCATAATCACTCGCATCACACACTAACTCAAATGGTTTCCCCTAATCTGGTGAAACAATAATATGAGCAGTGATTAATTTTTTTTAATGACTCGATGGTATTTAGGCACTTTAGATTAAAATCAAATAAGACATCTTTTTCTAAAAACTGGCATAGAGGCTTAGTAATTTTTGAAAAATCTTTGTTGTATCGCTTGTGGAAACCAACATGTTCTAAGAAACTTCTAACTCCTTTCACTATAGTAGGAGGAGGTAGTTTAGTAATAACTAGAATTTTCACTGGATCTACTTCCAAACCATTTTCAGAAACTTTATGTTCAAATACAATTCCTCCTACAACCATAAATTGACATTTCTTCTAATTGAGAACTAAATTTGTCTCTTCACAACTTTTTAGTACTTTTTCTAAATGATTTAAACATGATTCAAATGAAGTACCAAACACTGAAAAGTTGTCCATAAAAACTTATATTCCTTTCTCAATTAAATCACATAAAATGTACATCATACACCTTTGAAAAGTTGCAGGTGTATTGCATAATCCAAAGGACATCTGTCTAAAAGCAAAAGTTCCGTAAGAACTTATGAATGTGGTCTTTTCTTGATCCTCATGAGCTATAAAAAATTGGTGATAACTAGTATATTCATCCAAAAAGGAGAAATATCTGTGTCCCTCTAGCCTATCTAACATTTGATCTAGAAAAAGGTAAAGGAAAGTGATCTTTCCTTGTGGTGAGATTTAATTTTCTATAATCAATGCAGATTCGCCACTTGGCGACTTATCGAGTTGAAATTAATTCATTCTTTTCATTAGCAGATACAATCACTCCCCCTTTCTTAGAAACACAATGGATAGGAATAACCCAAACACTATCCAAAATAAGATAAATAATTCCATGATCTAACCACTTTATAATTTCTTTTTTAACATCTTCCTTTATTATAGGGTTCATTCTCCTTTGAGGATTCGCCCTCGGTGTATAATTCTATTCCATTAAATTTCGGTGCATACAAATTGAAGGATTGATTCTGTTAAAATCAGCTATCGTCCATCTGAAAGCTTTCTTATAATTTTTTAAAATTTCCATTAATTTTTGTTTTTGATCTCTAGTCAGGTCTGAGGATATTATAATAGGTAATTTATATAATTTCCTTAAAAAAGCATTCTTTAAATGCATAGGTAGAACTTTCATCTCTAGTTCAAGCAATTTTTCTATGGAAGGACTAAAATATTTGTTGTTTTCACTTGTTGTGTCCAACAACTCAAAATTTTTTGAACATGATTAAAATCCTCATTAATCTTTTTAATTATTTCATCTTTCATATCACAATCTTATTCATTCTCAATTTCTTTTTGTTCAAATTTATCCTCATAATGTTCCTTGAAATGGCTGCTACTTAGATGATTTATAAGTTCCATTTTAAAACATTCATCGCCTCTTCTCTTTGCTGGATATTTCATTGCTTTTGATATATTAAATGTCACTTTCTGATCATTGATTCTCATAATTAACCCACTTTTTTTGCACATCTATCATAGATCTTCCAGTAGCAAGAAAATGACTCCCTAAAATGAGTGTCATTTCTTTTTCTTCATCCATATCTAATATAATGAAATCAACAAGAAAGATAAATTTATCCACTTTTACTGACACATCTTCTATAATCCCTTTTAGGTAAGTAATTGATCGATCAATTAAGTGAAGAGTTACAGAAGTGGGAGAGATCTTTCCTAAGCCTAACCTTCTAAAAATAGATAGAGACAAAAGTTTAATGCTAATCCCTAGATTACATAGAGCTTATCAATAAAATATGTCTTCTATTGCACATGGAATAGTAAAGATACTAAGATCTTTTGGTTTTCAAGGAAGTTTCTTCTGAATTATTGTGCTACACTCTTCACTAAGGGAAATAATGTCATTGTCTATAAACTTCCTCTTATTCTTAAGAATATCCTTTATAAACTTACATAGCTCGACATCTGTTCCAGAGCTTCAGCGAATGGACTATTAACTTCTTAAATATTTCTAGAAACCTTAAAAAAATTTTATCCAATTTCTATTGTCGAAGTCTCTGAGAAAATGGCGGTGGTGGTCGTTCTAAATTGATTTTCATTAGAGAAATAGGGTTTTCGAGGTCTTGAGGAATATCTTCATCATACCTTTCAATTTTTTCTCTCTCTTCCTCAACTTCAATCTCTTTTTGAACTCTCATCTCTAATTCTCTTCCACTTATTAATTAGATAGATTTAAATTGTTCTTTGTTCTAGTCTTTAGGATTAAGTTCAGTATTACTAGGAAAAATTCCCTGAGGCCTATTACTAAGGGTGTTAGCAATTTGTCCCAGTTGATTTTCCATATTTCTAATTGTTGCTTCTTGACTTTGTAATTGATTACCCATATGTAACACAAGTTCTTCTATAAACAACTTCTTCTCTTTAAATTGTTGATTACTGTTAAATTCGGAAGGATAAGTTGGTCTATAGTTAGCACTGCTCTGATTGTTCTAGTTTCCTATAGGTTTGCTTGATTGTTTCCCCATTGTTGGTTAACACCACTAGAATTGTTATTCCAATTAAAGTTGGGGTATTTTTTCCATCATGGGTTGTAATAGTTAGAATAGGGGCTATTAGGTTTATTGTTAATTGCATTTAATGTCTCAAACGTAGGAATGTTGGAATCAATCATTTTTCCTAGTGAATTTTTCTCAATCACTTGAGGTGTTTGAGATAAACTCATTCTCAATTGATCTAAATTTCTTGATATTGCAGCCACTTAAGATGTTAACATAGAAATAACATTGAAATCATGGACACTGACTATTCTTCTAGAATTTACCCTTTCAAAAGGCCATTGAAAATTATTTGTAGTCATTTCCTTAATTATATAATATTCTTCATCAAAAGGTTTTGACATTAATGATCCACCAGCATCAGCGTCAATAATAGATCTAAGAGATCATACTAACCCATTATAAAATGTTTGAATTATTAAGCAATCTAGCAAAGAATGATGTGGCCAGTTCCTAAGAAGTTCTTTAAAGTGCTCTTAAGCCTCGTATATTGATTCCCCTTTAAACTGCTAAAAAGATGTAAAATCATTTCTAAGCTTAGCAAACTTTGATGATGGAAAATACTTAACTAATAATTTTTGTGACAGGTCACTCCTGGTATCAAGGTTGTAAAGAGTTCAACCACATTTTATCTTTATCCCTTAAGGATAAAGGAAAAAGCCTAAGTCTAACAATATCATTAGAGACACGATTATACTGAAATGTGGCACAAAGTTCTAAGAAACTTGTAAGATGTAAGTTAGGATCTTTCGATGGAGTTCCCCACACTGATTATTTTGTACCATCTGAATGATAATAGATTTTAATTCAAATGTGTTAGCTTCTACGATAGGAGTTTGTATACTTCAATGAATTTCATCTACCTTAGGGCTAGCATAATCTCTTAATGGTTTTGGTACATTCTCATCAATTTAATTTTCTAAATTATTATGTAAATTATTTTTTTATTTCTTGGAAATTCTGAATTTGTTTTCATTTTTTAATTTTTATAATAGATCGCTCTAACTCAGAATCGTAGGTACTAAACCTTCAGATCCAGCACCACCATACACTTTTTACAGAAATAGTAAAACAAACACACTAACTAAAATAGTAAATATATCTCTTTTATATAAATATTTTTTATTTTTTTAAATACACACACAAGCACATATATATAAATTACACTACAAATTTTTATAATATTTTTATAATTAAAAATAAAGATTTTTCTAAGTTATAAAGGTTTCGTTGCTATCTCTGGCAGCAACGCCAAAAGTTGACCCGGCTTGTAATTACGCAATTATTTAAGTTCAGAAATATGGCCAAAAGCTTGACCCAATTTTTATTTAGTGGATAGTATGAAAAATTGAATAATATATAAGGATGATGAAAATGTTTACACACTAGGGGTACTATGTGATGCACCAAAAATATATGCATTTTTAGACCTATATTTTATACTCATTTTTGGTGATATTGCACTTTAAATGAAGGTATTTTTCATGTTACATTGCATATTGTTGATTTTTAAGACTTGAAGCAAAAATAAAGCAAAAAGGATGGAATTTTGAGTCCAAATAGCGTTTTTGAAGAAATATTCAGCGCTAACGGCGCCAAGTTGGATGTTGATGGCGCAGACCTACAAAACAGAGGCCATAATTTCCTCAACATCAGTGATGCCAGGAGAAACCCTGACAGCTCCATTTGACAGAGAGCAGTGAATTAATTCACGGGCCACTGGTGTCGACAACACCATAATGGGCGCCAACGGTGTCAATGTCGGTGCAAAATGGATTTATAGAAGATTCAACAAATTTGGATGCTTTTTGAAGAGTTTTTGGATGCACATATTGGAAAACCAAATTAGGCTTTATTTAGAGCAAAAATTGATCAGAAAAATCTATCTTTCACCCCCAACCACTTTGAGTCCATTAGTCATTTATTTCTGTAGAGTTTTGAGTTTTGTGGTGAGTTTAAGTGTGAGTTTTTTTCTAAGAGTTATTAGAGAGGGAGAGAAGTGAGAGATTTCATCTTCCTTACATCTTTTAAGAGATAATCAAGAGTATTGTAAAGAGAGAAAGTGTCTAAGAGAGGAAAGGATTTTCTTTGAGAAAGAGTTTCAGATAAGTGTTGTTTGTTTATTATTATTGTATGAAATTTCTTTTATATATAAAATGTGTGGTTTGTTCTATCTTTCTCATGAAGTCTGAGTAGATTTCTTTATCTTTCTCCTTACTCTGAGATATGGTGAAATAAAGAGATAATTTGGATGTGCCGACTTTAAAATATAAAATAAATTGTGAGGGTTTTTTTAACTCCGTTTTTAGTTTACTTTTCGATCTAGCCAATTGAAATGTTAAAACATGTTGTGAAATATATGATCTGGGAAATAGAGTATGAGTTCTTTAACTGAGTGAGAATCACATTTAATTCCATGGAGGAGTATTTCATTTATGGAATTAAGTGCAAATAAATAGAGATATACACATTATTGGACGTAGAATTGGAGATTTTAGGGTAGCAGAATAAAATCACCAATTTGGACTTAGTGTTTAAGAACTAAAGCGAGTGTTAACCTTCCGGGGAAGGAAAGTGGGAGCTCTAGAGTGAGAGTCAGTATCCTCACAGCCTAACCATGAATTTAGAGACTAAACCTAAGATTAGCTAATGATTATCTATAACAATGAATCATTGTAGAGAATTAAAATTTCTCCTATTTGACACAATACAAATTTAAACCATTTATCTTATCTTATTTTACTGAAAAATCATTGTAGTGGGAAAGATGTTTTTCATATTAGATAACTTCATCACATAAACATAGTTTGGTAGTTAGTTTTTAAACTTTGCATTTTAGTTTTGCTAGTAGTTAATAATTTAGTTTAATAGTACATCAAATATTCAAAATTAGTGACAACAATTGTAGTTTATTGATGTGAATTTCCTAGTTAATTTATCATTTCAAATTTAAACCTTCCTCGTGGGATCGATATTTGGGGCTTAAACAGAAAGTCCTGTATTACTTGATAACGATACGTATACTTGCGTAGAATCCCTACATAAATTGCTTAAATCTCTTATTCATAAAATAACACATCAATTTTTTGGCACCGTTGTAAAGCGGAGTCAACTTTATATAGTTTGCACAACTATATCATTGGGATCACTAAAAAAGTATATGTATCATTTCAAGTAATATAGGATTTTCTTTAAAAACCGCAGTATTGATCCTAAAGAGACGGCCAAAACTCAAAATTGACTTTAACAAAACCTACTTTTAAATTGTAGAAAACATATGTAGTAAATGATCACAAGTTTTTGTGTAGTATTTAATCCTATAAAATTAAAGGAATGCTAAGTATGCTAAGCAAATGAAAAATGTAAATGCAGGACAATCTAAAAAAAAGGTTTTAAAATGTAAAGTTACCAGTACTCTATGTAGGAAGAGGTTAAATATGTATAAAACATCCTTCCCCTTGTAATGAGTTTATAATTAGTGTAGGAAAATAATTTTAAAATATAATTAAGGTATTGTGCCAAATATGACCAATTCTATTCTTTACCCTTTATCAAATACATAAAGAACATTGGCGAATTGATCTGAATATTTTTTATAGGAATCAAATTTTTGAGTTTAAAAAGATTATTCCCGCCCAAAAACCGTCAAAAACCACCATTTGAACCAAAGTAACTGCCATTTCGTCGGTCTCGCCGTTGACGGGGTCGATGGCACCATCGGCAAGCCTTTGTATTAATTTTTCCTGGACTCTCGGGAAAAACTCGCCGTCGGTGGCGTCGAGGGCGCCGTCGGCGACGTCGAGGGCACCGTCGGTGCCCAAGGCAAAATTTTCACAGTTTTCGCTATGGTCCGAATGAGTTCCAATTTTTCTCTATTGGTCCAATTTTTAAGTTGTTTCAAGGGTAAATAAGAGTAGTAGAGCTTAATACTACCACATACTAACGATAATTTCAAATAAAAACTACTGTAATCATGATAAAAGTAAAGATAAATATGGGTTGTCTCTCATAAGTCAAATAACAACTACTATAATTGTGAATAAAGTAAAAATAAAGGTTGCCTCCCATAAAGTGCTTGGTTTAACGTCGTCAGCCCGACCTATTCAGGTGTTATTCAGGTCGACCTCCCATAAAGCGCTGGTTTTAACTTCATCAGCTCGACCTGTTCAAGTAACTATGGGTTGCCTCCCATAAAGTCCTATGGGTTGCCTCCCATAAAGCGTTTGGTTTAACGTCGTCAGCCCGACCTATTCAGGTATTATTCAGGTTGACTGATCATTAAAACCTCTTTAAAATTTGGTCTTTTACCCTCATAATATGGTTTTCATCTATGTCCATTTACTTTAAATTTATTTCCCATCTTCTGATCTTCAATTTCAACAGCTCCACAAGTATAAACTTGAGTCACAGTAAAGGGTCCTAACCAACGAGAGTTCAATTTCTCAGGGAATAACTTTAACCTAGTGTTGTAAAGTAAAACTTCTTATCCTGGTTCAAAGTTCTTCTGGTTAATCTTCCGATAATGCCATAACTTTAATTTTTCCTTATAAATTATGTCGTTATCGTAAGACTCATTTCTTAATTCTTCCAACTCATTTAGTTGTAACAATCTCTTCTTACCAGCATCTTTAAAATTATAATTGCATTCTTTAATCACCCAATATACTTTATGCTCCAATTCTACTGGTAAGTGACAAGTCTTTCCAAAAAATAGTTTGTAAGGAGTCATTCCAATAAGAGTTTTATAAGCAGTCCTGTAAGCTCATAATGCGGTATCCATTCTAGTGGACAAATCTATTCAACTAGAGTTTACAGTTTTTTCAAGTATTTGTTTAATCTCTATATTAGAAACTTCAGCTAACCCACTGGTTTGAAGATGATAAGCAGTAGAGATTCAATAAATAATATTAAATTTTTTTTTCAATCTCTGAATATATTTATTTCTAAAATGGGATCCTCCGTCCATGATAATCATTCTAAGCATTTTGTATCTAGTGAAAATATTTTTTATTAAAAATCTTGAAACACTTTTGGCGTCACAACGAGGTAAAACTTGTGCTTCAATCCACTTAGAAATGTAATCCACTGCAATTAATATATATAAATTTTCAAATGAAGGAATAAATTGTCCCATAAAATCTTATCCCCAAATGTCAAAGATCTCAACTTCTAACATGAAATTTAGAGGCATTTCATTTTTTTCTAAATATATTGCCTACTTGTTGACATCGATCACAAGTTTTTTATGTATCTATAAACATCTCTAAAGATAGTATATAGAATCCAGCTTGTAAAATTTTATAAGTAGTTTTATCAATCCCAAAATGTCCTCCAAATTTATCACAAGTCTTTATATATCTATAAACATCTCTAAATATAGTAGGCCAATAAAATCCAGCTTTTTCACAAGTTTTTATGTATCTATAAACATATCTAAAGATAGTAGGCCAATAAAATCCAACTTGTAAAATTTATTAAGTCGATCACAAGTTTTTATATATCTATAAACATCTCTAAATATAGTAGACCAATAAAATCTAGCTTGTAAAATTTTATAAATAGTTTTATCAAATCCCAAAATGTCCTCCAAATTCAGAATCATGACATTTCTGAATGATCAACTCAGTTTCTTCAAAGGTACACANCCTTTGGACTCCAAAACAAAATGTTTTAAATTTGAACCAATCCCCCTTCACACTTCTTAGTTATATCTTTGAAATGTCCTTACCATTTGAACTCCTTGAAGATAATTTTTCTTGACTTTTATCGAATATTCTTAGGTAACTTTTGTTACCTAAGATGTAATTAACTATAGGGGCTTGCCCTTATAGGATGCTTTTCCCGAACTATTCTTAGGTAACTTTTGTTACCTAAGATGTAATTAACTATAGGGGCTTGCCCTTATAGGATGTTCTTAGGTAACTTTTGTTACCTAAGAAAAGCTTCCCGAACCCAGCATAATATAAACCCTATTTAATTCCTTATATTAAATAGGGGAATTTGTCAGCCAATATATTGGTTTCGCAGAACAAACGGATGTTATAACTTTATCTAGTTTATTTGATCGAACTCACCCTCAATTCTTATGTTCATCCTTCATGTCATAACTTTCTCTAGTTTATTTGATCAAACCTCACCCTCAATTCCTACATTCATCCTTCGGGATAGATACAGGATTTGAGGTAAAGCGCTCTTTCATTTAAACTATGAAAATTATAGGGTCAGTTTGACTTCATCTTTTTCAAAATTAAAATATTTTAAAATGTCCTTCCGAAGCGGGCAACGGGATTTCAATTCCAATGACCGACAGCTTCTTACGGGCAAACCCCACACCAAAAATAGTGCCGACAGTTCACCACTAAGTCCTTAAGACCTAAGTGAATGTATTAAGTATGTGTATTAATTTTAAAAAGATTTAAAACTTTAAATGATCATTATCAAGATCATTTAAACATCATTTTGATTATAAAAATTGATTTCAAAGTTCATTTTATGCTAAAGAAATTTCAAAATTTTTGATAATTATGGAAATTGTTCTTTTATCTTGTAAATGGTAAAGTGAAGTGGGTTTCTACCAATTAAGCCCATTTTTTATTGCAAATCATCAAATGAGTTAATTAATATCAGCAATTACCCATTTCCATTTTGATCATTATGGGAATTATTCTTTTATCTTGTAATTTGGCAAAGTGAAGTGGGTTTCTACATTAAGCCCATTTTTTATTGCAAATCATCAAATGAGTTAATTAATATTAGAAATTGCCCATTTTAGAATTATTCTTTTATCTTATAATTTGGCAAAGTGAAGTGGGTTTCTTCCAATTAAGCCCATGCCATTTTGATTAAGTCTAAATATTCATTAAGGCCAAAATATCAAAATTACCCTTTTACCCCTAAGGGTCCAAACTTTCATAATTTGTCAAATCCAAGTCAAATGACTTTGAGATTTTAATTTAACCCTACTGATAGGTCAATTAACACATCAAAGGAGAAAATGTGAATTTTCACAAATTAATTTAATTCATATAATTATTTTTATGCAAAAATATGCATTTTTAAGGAAAATTCCAAAAGATGATCAAGACAACTCCTAATCACTTCAAATTTTTATATGAGCTAGCCCTAGACTAGAAAGTCATTTGGCCAAAATTTCATAATTTTTTGAGGTTTTTGTAATTTATCAAAATTAATTGAAGGTTTGGGAGTTTAATAAAAATAAAATATTTTATATGTTGAAAAATATGTTTTATATTTTTGCAAAATTTCTCTAAGGTCACAGAACCCAAAAAAAATTATTTTATATTTTTCTGCTTTTAATTTGATTTTNTAAAAATAGATATCTTCATTTTTAAACTTTGGAAAAATATTCCAATGATTCCTAAGTGTTTATAGGAAATTTAGAACATTTCCATGAGTTTAATATTTTTATGATTTTTTTTATTATTTTTAATTATTAAATATTATTTATTTTTATTAAATTCCTCTGATATCAGTGAACTCAAAAAACTAAGTTTCATAATTTTTGGAGTTATAT
>JXCR01148663.1:66571-81034 GCA_002079205.1 Phalaenopsis hybrid cultivar | reverse complement strand
AGAAGAGTTTTGAGTTTCTAATGGTGAGAGTACCCTTTCTAGTTTTCTAAGACTAGTCTATAAGAAAATCCTATGGCTAGACCTAGGCTACTAAAGAAATTTCTAGATCTCAACCAAAAGTGAGGTCAACAATGCTCCTAAAGTCTTAGAGGAAAAGATGAAGAAATTACCCAGTACTATAGTCGGTATGCACCATGGGGAGCATACATCTCTTCGACATACCGATGTTTCTAATGAGACTCTTCGTCTCAAGACATCACCTTCAAAGAAAAAGGTGATTTAAAATTAAAGGATCATACAAATGTAGTGTCTGAAGTATCTGACATTGTAGCTAGGGCCTGAAGTATCTGGCAATTGCTGCGACATTGTAGCTAAGAGTTGATAAAGTCTTAGATCAAGATCATGAGATGAAGCTAGGGTCTGAAGTATCTGACATTGTCGCAGCAATTGCCAGCGAGAGGGAAGAACAAGAGGAGGAGGTCCAGCAGGGTCCTCCATATCTTAAGGCAATTCAAGAATCAATAATTGAAGGAAAAGTTGAAAAGCTCAGAGTCGAGATTTTCGAGTTGGCTCTGGAACTAGGAGTTTTCATCAATGATGATGATGAAATTTTGACTATAATGATTCCCTCGAAGAAGATTTCAAAGATGTCCATGTTATCGAGACCAGAGCCGCTACATCTGCGCGCAAGGCTCAACCTCTCATTNGTCCTCCATATCTTAAGGCAATTCAAGAATCAATAATTGAAGGAAAAGTTGAAAAGCTCAGAGTCGAGATTTCCGAGTTGGCTCTGGAACTAGGAGTTTTCATCAATGATGATGATGAAAATTTTGACTATAATGATTCCCTCGAATAAGATTTCAAAGATGTCCATGTTATCGAGACCAGAGCCGCTACATCTGCGCGCGAGGCTCAACCTCTCATCGAAGAGAACACAGTAGACGAGCTGCGTAGGGCTATCCTCCTAAGGGATGACCAAGTCAGCCAACTGGAGAAAAGGATAGAAGAGATGGTCGCACCCATGACTGCTATGGCCATAATTCAAGGACAATCTCAACCCCCACAGTTAGCTTCTCCAGAGGTCAACCAACCAGAAATTATGCATATTACAGATGAAAGAAGAGAAGTTGCCTCAGCAAACAGGGATGAGCAACCAAAGAAAGATTCTTCATCGAGCGCAATGCCGGAAAAGGAATTTAAGAAAATGGTCGAGCAAGGCCTTAACCCAATATAAGGGTGGTGCATTAGTTTTAAAGGGTAGACCTTACTCGAATGAATTCAATGTCATACCCTTCCGAAAGGGTTTTGTGTCCCCAAACTTTAAGATATTTTATGGGACTGAAAATCCTNAGAGGTCAACCAACCAGAAATTATGCATATTACAGATGAAAGAAGAGAAGTTGCCTCAGCAAACAGGGATGACCAACCAAAGAAGGATTCTTCATCGAGCGCAATGCCAGAAAAGGAATTTAAGAAAATGGTCGAGCAAGTTCGGGAGGCCTTAACCCAATATAAGGGTGGTGCATTAGTTTTAAAGGGTAGACCTTACTCGAATGAATTCAATGTCGTACCCTTCCGAAAGGGTTTTGTGTCCCCAAACTTTAAGATATTTTATGGGACTGAAAATCCCAGACAACACATAGCACATTTTCGAGCCAGTTGTGGCAACACAAGAAATAATGAAGCTTTACTTTTCCAACAGTTTGTCAGCATCCTCTTAGGGATTGCTTTTGATTAGTATGCTAATTTTCCCAATGGATTAGTTAAGACATTTGCCGAGCTGGAACAATTATTTGTGAAGAGTTTGCTANAGAAATAATGAAGCTTTACTTTTCCAACAGTTTGTCAGCATCCTCTTAGGGATTGCTTTTGATTAGTATGCTGATTTGCCCAATGGATTAGTTAAGACATTTGCCGAGCTGGAACAATTATTTGTGAAGAGTTTGCCGGAGTGCAACACCATGTCTCTATAGGAGAGCTCATGATGGAAAAGCAAAAGCCCAACGAGACTTCAGTGGATTACATCTTGAGGTGGAGAAACCTTAGCATGATGTGTGAACCTCAGCTATAAGAACATCATGTAATTGAAATTTTACTCAAAAGCATTCATGGGCCAGTAGCTTTCATTCTCAAGGGACTCACCATCAAATCCTTCGAGAAGCTATTTAGCAAAGCCAGCAGTCTTCAAGAAGAAATCAAACATATGGATTATCATGAGAAACCCAAGTTAACCAGAGTATTTTAAAATAAGTCAGGAACAGTAGCGTCTATCGATATAGGAAAACAACCAATGAAGATATATCCAGAAAATCCCCGTCAATCTTCACAGCATGCTCAGAAAAAGATTAGTCAGTCCAACCAGCAATCGCCTCAAAAAGGATCATCTCGAATAGAGAATAAAAGAATATCTTTGGCAGAACGATAGAAAATGGTGTATTTTTCAATGATGAAGCCATATCTAAAATGTTCAGAAGTCTGATGAAGAAGCCTAAATTCAAACTACCAAATCTAAAGAAACACGAATAGGTTGATAAGAAAGATCAACCAAATTATTGTCCATACCACAAGTTACTTGGGCACACTATAGAAGAATGTTTCATCTTTAAGGATTGGCTCGAGAAGAACCTTAAAGAAGAGAATATAACTATCCTAACAGAATATTTAAAAGAACCTGAAAAAGGTTCTATAAATATGATTTTAGCTGAGCCAATCTTTCCGATTGATCCATATACTGGAGAAGATGGATTGACTGCGACTTGGGATAAGCTCAAGAGGGTCATAAACCAAATCTAGGATGCATCAAAACAATCTTCTGCATATACTCGAGAAGATGGATGGAATGCAGTCTGGAGCAAATTGTCCAAGAAAATATTGAACCAAATCTAGAATGCTTCAAAACAAGCCTTCGTTCAGTGTCTTCAGCCTGCCAAGCACGAGATGAAGATTTCACCAGGAGATTTGTCATCGTCAAAAACAAAGAAGAAGAAGAACACCACTACGAAGACTGATAGCACGGGGGGTTAGATATGGGCTGCCTCTAATAGATTAGTTGTTTCAGATTCGGGGAAGAAAATCCTCGAACCCCTGACTTTGTATGATTATCCTTTTACCCCTCTTTGGTCTTATGAATATACTGATTTTGATTTTGGTTATGTTTTAACTATTTTTGGTGATAACATAACTGATTTTGACCAATCTAGCCTCAATCTCGATTCTTAAAATGATCCTTAAATCATACTTGAGTCCGACGAACTTGCTAACAAGACCGAAGAAGATATTGACGATACTGCTTACGACAGCGCCAGGAGTGAGGAACCAATCCTCAAGCGCCACGATGCACCACTTGTCATTAACCTAGATCTATCTAACAAAGAAAAAACATTGGAAGATTTGACAATGATATCTCAGGAAGAAGAAATTACAAAAGTGACCTTTAGGAGTGGGAGAGTATTACCTCCAAAAATAGCTCCAACAGATAAAGGAGAACAAATATATGCTCGAGAAGAACTACCTCCACCTCCACCAGTGGAAGAACCACATAACCAAGAGAAAATTAGAGGATCATACAAAGTAGATTACAATGTGCTAGCTCATCTTAGGAAGTTGCCGACCAAATTAAGCATCTACGACGCTCTGATCTTATCAAAGGAGATGAGAGTCTTTAGTTATCGCCTTGCTCAACCCAGAGATATGTTTAGCCCAATTGGCCAACACATCCTAGAATTAAGTTTGCTCGTTGAAAGAACAGTCTGGGGTAATTTTCACAGGTGAGGATTTGATGCTGGGTACCACCGACCACAATCGTCCACTCTAAATCTTCGTTAACATTGGTAGATTTGTGTTGTCCAGAGTTTTAGAAGATCCTGGAGCATCACTCAAACTTGATGAGTCTACGGACATTGTCCAATTTGGATATTGAAGCTCAGGAACTTACGACCGATAAAATGATGCTAAGAGGATTCAACCAAAAGAGAGAGAGATCCCTTTGATCCATTACATTGCTTATGAAGGTTGGAGAGCTAGTAACAACCGCTAAATTTCATATCATCGACGCTAAGATATCTTTCAATACTCTACTAGGTCGACCGTGGATTTAGAAACACAACATGGTTCCATCGTCTCTACACCAGTGCATCAAGTATTACAAAAAGGGACAAGAGCATTGCATGAAAAGAGATTTACAACCTTTCTCAGTGCATGAAGTTGGTATTTTTGAAGATGCTGCCTACTACACGCCTCTAAAGAAAACTATATTCTCAAGCGAAATTGTCACAAATAAAAGTGAAAATTTAGAAAAATCACAAAGAGGAGGCCATTCAACTCCGCTTCAGCGATATTCCACCACTCTTTTGCAAGAAGTTGGTGGAGGTTCTTTTAGTTTGCACACCTGAGGTTGAGGCTGATGATGTGGACAAGGAAAAACCAATTTAATTGTTGAACGGACTAGGCCAACCATCAACATTGGTGATGAAGACAGTTCCGAAGATGAAATAATGATGAAAAATTAGAAGAAACCTCAGTACGAGATATCCTTAGAAGATACAGAGAAAAGTGAATATGAGACGATGTATGATCGGATAAACCACTATGTGAACACTATGACCTTTACTCCGATTCTCCCTCAAAAGGTCAAGAGTTTAGAGCTCAAGGAAGTTCGTAGCACTGGTTCAAAGCCGATCAAGTTTTGTCGTGCTTCTACCTCTACTGATCTTGAAAGTCATGTAAACTTGGATGATGATCCTAATGAATTAATGGAATTGCCTTTTGGATATTTTTGGCCTTGTGTACAAAAGTTAATTCACCAGGGACATTTGCTCAAACAAAAATTGAAAGATAAATTACAACTTTTTGAAAAATTATGGAATGTTAAAAGTCAAACTCCAAACTTGAAGGAGGGCCTCGAATTTGGTACAGTTGGGGCAGTCGATGATTCAGAATTTTGCATGGTTGTTACTGGTGAATCGGAAGGGGATTTCCTCAATATGGAGGATGAATCTACTGATCAACTAATATAAAATGCTCCGCTAGAATTTAAGGAGGAAATTAAATCAATTATTGATGAACTGTAGGATATTAACCTCGGGATTGAAGAGCAACCCTGACCTACATTTATAAGTTCTCTACTCAACGAGGAAGAATCTTTACAACTGATCAAATTGCTAACAGAATTCAAAGATTGCTTCGTATGAAGCTATGATGAGATGACAGGAGTGTCAGCAGAGGTTGCAGTTCATAAACTCGGGGTAGACAAAGACACGACCCCAGTGAAACAAGCTCCCAGAAGAATGCACCTCAAAATAGAGCAGCAAGTCATCGCCGAAGTGAAGAAATTAATAGTAATAACTTTGCTAAAGAACAACAATACCTCACATGGTTAGCTAACATTGTCCCAGTTAAGAAGAAAAATGGACAAATCAGTGTTTGTGCCGACTTCAGGGATTTAAACAAAGCGTGTCCAAATGATGAAATTTTGTTATCGATACCAGAAATGATGGTGGACATCACTTCTACGCATGAAATCATCTCTTTTATGAATGGATCATTGCGATACAACCAAATCAAGATGGCTCCCGAGGATGCAGCACTTACAGCCTTCATAACACCTATTGGGATTTTCTGCTACACAGTGATGCCGCTTTGATTGAAGAATGCTGGAGCAACATATCAACGTGCAGTGACAAAGATTTTTTATGATCTCATTCACAATCAAGTGGAATGCTAAGTCACCAAGAGGAAGGAAAAAATAGACCATTTGTACAATTTGATGATCATGTTCGAATGGATAAGGTGATATGACCTTAAAATGAATCCCTCAAAGTGAACCTTTAGCATTACCTTTGGGAAGTTTCTAGGATTTGTTGTTAGTCATCGGGGAATCGAGATCGACCCAGATAAGATTAAGGCTATCTTGGAAACGCCCCCACCACCCAAAACCTTGAATTAACTACGTTCTTTTCAAGGGAAGTTGACATATCTGAGATGCTTTATTTCTATTCTCTCAGGTAGGTGTTAGCCATTCTCGACATTAATTAAAAATTACTCCAAATTCCCTTGGGAAGAGAAATGCCATCGGGTCTCTGAGGACGTTAAACAATATTTAATGACAACTTCTATCTTGGCAGCCCCTTTTCGGAGAAAACCTTTGATACTTTATACTGCGGCTTTAGACGACTCTCTTGGAACCCTCTTAGCCCAAGTCAATGATGACGGTAAAGAAAACACACTCTACTCCTTGAGATGTCGCCTAATATCGACGGAGATGAGGTATCGATCTATTGAGAAGCATCGTCGAGCTATGATTTTTGCTGCCCAAAAGCTTAAAAATTAAATGTTTTCTCATAAGATTGCCTAAATTTCAAAAGTTAATCTGTTGCAAACTTTTGATGACCCGAACAACACTCTCCAGATGTCTAGCAAGATGGTCAACAATTTTATTGCAATTTGATATAACTTTTGTTCCCCTCCGTGCTATTAAGGGACAGATTTTAGCATACTTTCTTGCTGCACAACCACTTCTAGCTTGGTCCCCTCTTAATGATGAACTACCAGATGAACAGGTACTACAAATGGAATTCTCCAGTGCACAACACTGGGAAATGTACTTCGATGGAGCTTCATCAGCCAGAAAGGACAAAGGATCAAGCACAGTTATACCACGCAAAGTAGGTATTGGATTGATCTTTATCACGCTAGAT
Organism: Phalaenopsis hybrid cultivar; assembly: GCA_002079205.1. NCBI lineage: Eukaryota > Viridiplantae > Streptophyta > Magnoliopsida > Asparagales > Orchidaceae > Phalaenopsis > Phalaenopsis hybrid cultivar. The sequence continues at coordinate 74,339 of JXCR01148663.1, read as the reverse complement.
AATGGTATGTCGAGGTTCTCATACCACCTGACAGAGTCATGTACCAACAATGAAGCAAAATATGAAGCCTTAATCACTGAATTATAGTTGGCAATCTCGATGATATAACAGATATTGCCATCTATGGTGACTCACAACTCGTCATCCAGCAAGTCCCCAGACATTACAAGATTTTGAAACCAAGATTAGCAGAATACCATCGGAATACAATGAAGCTACTGGAGCAGATCCCAAACATCACTTTCTACTGTATTCCTAGGGGAGATAATTCCCATGCTAACGCTTCAGCAAAACTCGCAAAAGAATTGGCATGTCCCCCTCAGGATTACATTGACACCACAGTACAAGGAAGACAAGTTTTGTCTCGGATCAACCGCAAAACTCTACACAAGCTCGGAAAGAAGAAGAAATGATAATTACGATTGTGGATATCAATGAAGATTGACGCAAGCCATTAATAGAATATTTGCATACTGTAAATCTACCAAATAACAAGTCTGAAGCACATCACATTACAAAAAGGGTTATGTCTTACGCTCCAGTGGGTGATGTTCTCTATAGAAGATCATTCTACCCGATGTGACTACGATGTTTAAGCAAAATAGAAGCACAAAATATTGTCAAAGAAGTACATGTCAGATTGTGTGGCGCTCAACAATCAGGGCCAAAGATGAAACTGAAGATCAAAAGACTTGGATATTATTGGACAGCAATGCTGTCCAACTGCATGGATACAGCCAGAAGATGTCTCAAGTGCCAGGTGCATGGGGTGGTCTTACAACAACCTCCGAATGTGCTACACCCAACCATTGCCTCGTGATCATTCGAGTGTTGGGGCATGGACATAATAGGTCTGATAAACTCTTCATCCTCCACAGAACACAGATTTGTACTTGCCGCTACAGATTATTTCTCCAAATGGGCATAGGCAGTACCGTTACGAGAGGTTACGACACAACACATCCTTCAATTCTTCAAAAGCCAAATCTTCTACCGTTTTAGAGTACCGTGAAGAATAATTTCCGACAATGGGACAGCTTTTAAAAGAACCAAAATCAACAATTTCATCAAATGATACAGGATAGATTGGAGATACTCTACAATTTACTATCCCAGAGCAAATGGCCTGGCTGAAGCCTTCAACAAGACATTGGTACAAATTTTAAAGAAAACACTGGACGAAAATAAAAGAGATTGGCATAAAAAGTTATTAGAAGCTTTTTGGGCTTATCGGACAACTTTTTGAAGTCCCACTCAGTGCACACCCTACATGCTCGTGCACGGGTCTGAGGCCATACTACCATTAGAAGTTCAGATGCCGTCTCTCAGAGTCGCTGTCGCCAACCAACTTACAACGGAAGAAAGTGCAAAACTCAGACTTGAAGAATTAGAGAGTCTTGAGGGGCAATGACTTGAAGCACAACAACGTTTGGAACTTTACCATCTAAAGATGGTACAAGATCATGATAAATTGGTCCACCTAAGGACATTCAAAGTTGGTGAACTTATCCTTGTCCTCAAAAGACCCATTCTTGCACACCGCAAGATAGGTGGAAAATTTGAGCCAACTTGGGAGGGTTAATTTGTACTTTAAAAGGTCTACGCATGAGGAGCCTACCAGTTAGTGGATTTCTGAGGTGAAAGACCCATGCTGCCAATCAACGGACGATACCTGAAGACATATTATGCAACCTGACATTGCTTGATTTGAAATTTTGAAATTTAAATTGTTCTAGGGTTATCTATTTGGCCAAATGTTTATGACCGGGTCCAAAATTTTGTAACAAGATTAACCTAAATTTAATGAAAATTTTTGAAATTACACATTTCAATTTTCTCTTTTAAACTTGATATTCTACTAAATTAAACAAAATATATACATAAAAAAATGGTTTTCTCACCAACATAAAACAAAAATTTTCTTTAATAAACACTTTTTTTTTTATTCTTGTTCACGCCAAGTTTCAACTCACTGATATTTTTCGTGTCATCTGCAGAGAAATGTCAGGCTAGAGGCTGATCTTTGCTTTTAAAGATGGTTGGAACCTCTCACTCAACGAGTAAAGGGCGTCGTAGAGCGGCACCATAACTTTGAAATGGACTTTAGCCAAGTCAACATAGACTATGAAGTTCCTCTGATGGATGTGGTTAGCCGTCAGGAGAAATAAGGTCTACCCTCACTGCTAAGGTTCGACACCATAAATAGTTCCTCACTAAAGGAGAAAAATGTAATGGTACAACAAGACCCAATGGAGGGGACCAGTCGCCTACCATCTATGATAGCTACGCCGACCGGAGGCCGACTCGCTGCCGATATTGAAAGACTTCCAGATGCACCACTACGGAGGACTCAGCGCAGAAATGCTAGCCGCCGAAAACATAGGGCTTTTTGACGTTAGGAGAGGAGATGCTAGAAAGAGGTAGAGAACTTGCTCTCCCCTATCCCTGAAGGGGATATCTACGATCTGAGCATGTGAGAGACCTCTTCCAGAATACCTGTTACAGATGATGAGTCAGGATTTGTTACAGAGCCGGAAATACCACCAGCTTCAGATGTTCATTGTATGGGTTTCCCGACCTGTAACGTCAAAATACCAGCACGTACGTCAGCCATAGGGGCATTGGTGGAGTGCTCGGACTGCAATGTCCTCCACTTGGAGCGCTACAATACTTTAGAGGAATATGTATCCTCTGATGATGGATTTCAGACCACTGATTACCCGATGGATGCAAAACCATATGTCCCGTTGGGTGCAGAGCCATATATTCCATCAGATGCAGAGTCATACATTCTGTTGCAGATAGAGATAGCACTAGCCTAGATTCCCGTCAACATTGAAATGAGGGAACATCTCCGATAGCCACCAATCATCAGTACCGCAGAATACTACAAGATGAGCAAAGTAAGCAAAATGGACTTTGAATTCTATGAAGAAGTGCAAGGTAGGTTCATCAACATATTAGAAGGCTTGGAGTTATATACTAGGGTATTCTCTGAGAGCGACGAATGAAGTATTCTCGACTACATCTTTGATCTAAAAGATAGGGGTCGAGCAGGCCTGCTGATGGAAAGAACCTATTCCGAGCCACGAAAGTGGATCCGTGAAAAGGGCAGGATCACCACACAATGTGGTTGCTGTTACAACTTCACTAAAGATAGACAAGGAAATCCTCTTGGGATGATTAAAGTGGATGATTAAAAGAATGGTCCAATGGAGCATACTGCTAGATGACTATATTCCTAGCAGTTGTATAATCAACATATATGATGAAGGAGACTGCATACCTTCACACATTGACCATCAAGACTTTGTGAGGCCTTTCTGCACGGTCTCATTCATTAGTAAGAGCAACAACCTATTTGGAAAAAAAATAGATGTTATCGGCTCTGGTGAATTTAGAGGGTCTGTGGAAATTCTGCTACCCGTTGGTTCAATACTAGTTCTTAAAGGAAATAGAGCAGACATCACCAAACACCGTAGGGTGTCTGTAACATTCCGAAGGATGTACGACAACAAAATACCATATGGATTCCAACCAGACCAAGAACTACTATCATATGAGTAATGAGAAGGTTGCACCTCTAAGCACATGCAAAGGGAACTCTTGTCCTGGAGCATGGCTTAGAAGGTCAGCTCGATCAGGAGCTCACCTCACCAGAGACAGACGCTCAGAGGATTCCTTTTTACTGCATTCTCATCGCAGCAGACATGATATTCATTAGACATGCTCAGCCTATGATATGTATTTGACATGGGATATTTTTGGATGTACTTTGATGTAGTCAGCATAATTGTACTTTTTGAGGCTTTTGCCTACACTCAATCTGTAACACATATTGAAGCAGATTAATGAAATCTTTTTCAGAATTCTATCTGTTTATTCAATCATACATTGGTTCGAGATTACAATGAACAAAGAACAAAACAATAAAAAACTTAATAATAAAATTCAAATAAAACACTCTTTTGCAAATTAATCAACCCACAAAAATTAAATTTTGGAAAACATATTTTGAAAATTAAACATGATAAAAACTACAAGAAAAGAAAATAAATCTGTTGAGTCGATTCTTTGGATTTCGAGGTCTCTTACTCTTTGCTCGCACAGCACGACTATCCTTGTCTACATTAACTTTTCACATCCTTGTGAAATTTCACATTCTACACAAAAACCTCACAAAATTTTGCACATCTTCTTCAACAATGTCAACCTTTTCACATAACACATATCTATGGGTTCAACACCTCAAACTCTTTATAACTTTCAATTCTCATTTTTTGAATCAGTCCTAAACTTCTGATTCCCTTCTTTTGAGATCAGTCCCTAACTTCCGACTATCTTTTGAGATTGATCCTTAACTTCTAATTCTCATTTTTGGAATCAATCCTTAACTTATAAGTCCCTCCTATTGAGATCGGTCCTTAACTTCCGATCCTCTTTTGTGAGATTGATCCTTAATATTCAGTTCTCATTTTTGGAATCAGTCTTTAACATATGATTCCCTCCTATTGAAATTGGTCCCTAACTTCCGATCCTCTTTCTGAGATTGCTCCTTAACTTTCAATTCTCATTTTTGGAATCAGTCCTTAACTTCTGATTCCCTCCTTTTAAGATCGGTCCTTAACTTTCGATCCTCTTTTTTTGATTGATCCTTAACTTTCAATTCTCATTTTTGTAATCATTCATTAACTTCTTATTCCCTCCTTTTGAGATCGGTCCCTAATTTTCGATCCTCTCTTGAGATTGATCCTTAAATTTCAATTCTCATTTTTGGAATCAGTCCTTAACTTCTGATTCCCTCCTTTTTAGGTCGGTCCTTAACTTCTGAATCTCTTTTTGAGATTGATCCTTAACTTTCAATTCTCATTTTTGGAATTAGTCCCCAACTTTTGATTTTCTCCTTTCGAGGTCAGTCCCTAACTTCCGATCCTCTTTTTGATATGGATACCTAAATTTTAATTCTCATTTTGGACTCAGTCCTTAACTTCTGATTCTCTCCTTTCAAGGTCGGTCCCTAACTTTCGATCCACTTTTTGATATTGATACCTAAATTTCAATTCTCATTTTGGGATCAATTCTTAAATTTTGGTTCCCTTCTTTCAAGGTCGNTTTCCTAACGGGTTCACTGGGTTGTTTGCCCATTGTTGATTTGTAGAAGAATTGTTATTCCAATTTAAATTTAGATGATTCTTCCAACCTGGGTTATAATAAGTTTGAATATGGGGTTGTTGGGTCTATTAATAGCATTTAAAGTCTCATATGAAGGTTGAACATCCACAAATTGCCGTTAATAGCATTTAAGGTCTCATATGAAGGTTGAACATCCACAAATTGCCCAGATGAATTTTCCGTTGGAGAATAATTCATCCCATAATGATCTAATTTCTTTGATATTGCAGCAATCTACGAAGCAGAATAATTCATCCCATAATGATCTAATTTCTTTGATATTGCAGCAATCTGTGAAGCTAACATTAATTTTGCATCAGAATCATGGATACTAGCTACTCATTTAGGATTTACCCATTCAGAGAACCATTGAAAATTGTTGGTAGCCATCTCTTCTATTAACGAATAAGCCTCATCAAAAGGTTTTGACATTAAAGAACCATCAGCCGCAACATCTATAATCGATCTAAGAGATCCCACTAATCCATTATAAAAAGTTTGAATTATCAACCAATCTGGTAACGAATGATGAAGGCATTTCCTAAGAAGATCTTTAAATCTCTCACAAGCTTCGTATATTGACTCTCCATCAATCTGACAGAACGATGTTATGTCATTTCTAAGTTTAGCAGTTTTGGATGGAGGGAAATATTTGGATAGAAATTTCTGTGAAAGTTCTCCCCAAGTTCTAATAGATCCTGGTGCTAACGAATATAACCACATCTTAGCCTTATCACTTAGTGAAAAAGGGAAAAGTCTAAGTCTAACAGCATCGTTTGAGACTCTATCATATTTACAAGTAGCACACAATTTTAAAAAAACTAGCGAGGTGTAAGTTTGGATCTTCATTTGGTGTACCTATGAATTGATTGTTTTGTACCATTTGGATAATAACAGGTTTAACCTCAAATGAATTAGCAGCTACATATAGGATCTTCATTTGGTGTACCTCCAAATTGATTGTTCTGTACCATTTGAATAATAGCAGGTTTAAGCTCAAATGAATTAGCAGCTACATCTATTTTGGATAGATAAGTGAATTTCATCTGCTGTAGGATTTGCATAATCTCTTAAGGGTCTAGATTAAGTGAATTTCATCTGTTGTAGGATTTGCATAATCTCGTAGGGGTCTAGGTTGGTGTTCATGATAAGCGATGTGTAAATTAGGATCTTCATTTGGTGTACCTCCGAATTGATTATTTTGTACCATTTAGATAATAGCAAGTTTAAGCTCAAATGAATTAGCAACTACATCAGGATTTTGGATAGATGAGTGAATTTCATCTATTACAGATGAATTAGTAGCTACATCAGGATTTTGGATAGATAAGTGAATTTCATCTGCTGTAGGAATCGAATTAGCAGCTACATCAGGATTTTGGATAGATAAGTGAATTCCATCTGCTGTAGGATTTGCGTAAGCTCAAATGAATTAGCAGCTACATCAGGATTTTAGATAGATAAGTGAATTTCATCTGTTGTAGGATTTGCATAATCTCTTAGGGGTCTAGGTTGGTGTTCATTCTCTATTCCTTGATTGTTCATGTTGTTTTCCATTGTATAAAGCTACATCAGGATTTTGGATAAATAAGTGAATTTCATCTGCTGTAGGATTTGCATAATCTCGTAGAGGTCTAGGTTGGTGTTCATTCTCTATTCCTTGATTTTTCATGTTGTTTTCCATTGTATCAGAAGTTCTAGGTTCTCTTCTTAATCTTCTAATCCATCTAACAGTGTGTTTTAATTCTGAATCGTAGGGTATAAGATTTTTAGGTCCAAATTTACGCATATAATTTGAAATCAGTACACAATAACATAAATAACTAAATATAAAAATTAGTTGCAATTCAAGTAAAAATTTTCTAATAATCTTAATTTGTCTGTTACTCTAATTGTGATTTTGCTCATTTAGTTCCCGACAACGANTTTGAACAGAAAATGCATAAAAACTTAAAAAATTAAGATCTCTGTCTAGAGATCTCCTATATCTTTGGAAAATGTTTAAATTGTTCACCTAGACAGAGGCTACAACATATAAAAATTTGGGGCTAAGATGATAATTCAATATGAATGAAAAATTGAAAAACCCCTAACCCTAATTTATTTTTTTAAAAAAATTTATGCATCAAATTAATGTGAAAATAATTCCACATGAATCTCCTCTGTTCACTGAGCAAGAGGATATTTTTATTTTATTTTTGTGAATTTTCTATGCAAAGATATGGATTTTTAAAGTTTAGGAGTCATTTTCTGATTTTATTAATTATCCTATTTATTTATTCAAACCGCGGGCTGACTGGATCCTCGGATCCGTCGAAAAGCCACATGGCGCCCTCCTATTCGACGCCGCCTTCTGAGTCAGTTGCCATGCGTNCTATTTATTTATTCAAACCGCGGGCTGACTGGATCCTCGGATCCGTCGAAAAGCCACGCGACACGTCCCTATTCGACGTCGCCTTCTGACTCAGCTGCCACGCGTCGCGCTGCATCGCCCCGGATGATCATCCGGCTTGATCTCCATCGTCCATTCAATACACGCGCGGATGGACGACATCCGTTCATCATCCCCTATAGCCTTGACCGAGAACCGTCCATT
>JXCR01148663.1:4179-54052 GCA_002079205.1 Phalaenopsis hybrid cultivar | reverse complement strand
CAGACATGATATTCATTAGACATGCTCAGCCTATGATATGTATTTGACATGGGATATTTTTGGATGTACTTTGATGTAGTCAGCATAATTGTACTTTTTGAGGCTTTTGCCTAGACTCAATCTGTAACACATATTGAAGCAGATTAATGAAATCTTTTTCAGAATTCTATCTGTTTATTCAATCATACATTGGTTCGAGATTACAATGAACAAAGAACAAAACAATAAAAAACTTAATAATAAAATTCAAATAAAACACTCTTTTGCAAATTAATCAACCCACAAAAATTAAATTATGGAAAACATATTTTGAAAATTAAACATGATAAAAACTACAAGAAAAGAAAATAAATCTGTTGAGTCGATTCTTTGGATTTCGAGGTCTCTTACTCTTTGCTCGCACAGCACGACTATCCTTGTCTACATTAACTTTTCACATCCTTGTGAAATTTCACATTCTACACAAAAACCTCATAAAATTTTGCACATCTTCGTCAACAATGTCAACCTTTTCACATAACACATATCTATGGGTTCAACACCTCAAACTCTTTGTAACTTTCAATTCTCATTTTTGGAATCAATCCTAAACTTCTGATTCCCTTCTTTTGAGATCAGTCCCTAACTTCCGACTATCTTTTGAGATTGATCCTTAACTTCTAATTCTCATTTTTGGAATCAATCCTTAACTTATAAGTCCCTCCTATTGAGATCGGTCCCTAACTTCCGATCCTCTTTTGTGAGATTGATACTTAATATTAAGTTCTCATTTTTGGAATCAGTCTTTAGCATATGATTCCCTCCTATTGAAATTGGTCCCTAACTTCCGATCCTCTTTCTGAGATTGCTCCTTAACTTTCAATTCTCACTTTTGGAATCAGTCCTTAACTTCTGATTCCCTCCTTTTAAGATCGGTCCCTAACTTCCGATCCTCTTTTTTTGATTGATCCTTAACTTTCAATTCTCATTTTTGTAATCATTCATTAACTTCTTATTCCCTCCTTTTGAGATCGGTCCCTAATTTTCGATCCTCTCTTGAGATTGATCCTTAAATTTCAATTCTCATTTTTGGAATCAGTCCTTAACTTCTGATTCCCTCATTTTTAGGTCGGTCCTTAACTTTTGAATCTCTTTTTGAGATTGATCCTTAACTTTCAATTCTCATTTTTGGAATTAGTCCCTAACTTTTGATTCTCTCCTTTCGAGGTCAGTCCCTAACTTCCGATCCTCTTTTTGATATGGATACCTAAATTTCAATTCTCATTTCGGACTCAGTCCTTAACTTCTGATTCTCTCCTTTCAAGGTCGGTCCCTAACTTTCGATCCTCTTTTTGATATTGATACCTAAATTTCAATTCTCATTTTGGGATCAATTCTTAAATTTTGGTTCCCTTCTTTCGAGGTCANTTTGGGATCAATTCTTAAATTTTGGTTCCCTTCTTTCAAGGTCGGTACCTAAATTCCAGCTCTCTTTTTGGAATCAATACCTAAATTTCAATTCCCATCCTGGGGTCAGCACTTACATACTGATTCCCGTCCTCTATAAATACCTGAAACTTGATAAATAAAACCCACTCTCCAGTCCCCACCGAGAGTTTCTACTTCATGATTTTGATTAAATATTCACCTGCTAATTCCCCAGCAGAAACAAATAGCACACACAACTCTACACCTCCCTCTAGGTCTGTTGTCTTAGAAGTTTGTATTGGTTGTATTAATCTTGTCGGTCAACGCCAATACGTACGGTGTACTTGCTCAGCACACCACACCTATTGGGGGTCCATTTGTTGACCTCACTTTTGGTTGAGGTTTAGTTTTTCCTCTTTAGTAGCCTAAGTTCTAGCCATGGGACTTTCTTGTTGACTATTCTTAGAAAACAAGAAAAGGAACCCTCACCATTAGAAATTCTACCCTCTTCCTTGCTTAACTTGAAGTTTCACATATTGGTCCTAACCTCTAACACTTAGTAGGTAGGGTCAATATGAGTGAGCTCAAGGTGAGTTCCCATAGGACTGATTTCCCTTAGGGTTGACTCTGAGTGTTTGTCTGGGACTAAAGCACTCACTTGCACTCGCTTTCACTCATAATCACTCACAACCCCTAAACCCAAATTTTCCTGACTTTGGTCCCTTGATCCTTTGGGAGACTCATGTAGATGGCCCCCTAAACCCACTAGCCCTAGGCTAAGGTTTAGCTAATACCAGTACATAGAGNTTGACTCTGAGTGTTTGTCTGGGACTAAAGCACTCACTTGCACTCGCTTTCACTCATAATCACTCACAACCCTAAACCCAAATTTTCCTGACTTTGGTCCCTTGATCCTTTGGGAGAGTCATGTAGATGGTCCCCTAAACCCACTAGCCCTAGGCTAAGGTTTAGCTAATACCAGTACATAGAAGACCCAAATAGATTTTTCATTGGTCCATAGCTCATCTGTAGTGGTTAGCTTCCCTAGTCTACCCAAAATATTCAACTTAGCCTTTTGCCCCCAAACCTAACCAAATTACCTAAACACCCCCAAATCCCAAATTTGGTCAAAATCCTCAAATTCATCCAAAATATCCAAATTATTCAAAAATCATTTCAAACCTCTTGAAAATACCCAAATTGCCCAAAACTACTACAAAATGACAATTTTACCAAAATAACTTTTTAAAATACCTAATTTACCCAAGACCACAAAAATATCAAATTTACCAAAATACCCCCACAAACCTTTTTAAAATACCCAAATTGCTCAAAATCACCCAAAATTACCAAAATACCCCAAATTTGTCAAAATTACAAAAATACCCTTAGCACCCCAAACTTTCCCAAAACCTCCAAAATCACTCCAAATGTCTCCAAAATCCATTTGGAACCCTATATTGGACCAAATCTGACCAATTTAATCATTTTGACCAAAACCCCCAAATTGCCTTTAAAGGCCCAACTTTCCCAAATTTACCTCAAATGTCCGTCAATTAGGTGTCCATCTCCCCCCAAATTCAATCATAAACTCAAATTCACCTTCCATATGACCAATTTAAACAAAATACAAGCTCAATTTGCCCATGCTTTGAGCACAACTTTGATCTAGGTCAAACCTACAAATTTGGCTACATGACTTAATCTCACTAAATTGAACCCCATAGCCTACTCAATTTGCTACAATTTGTGTTGAAAACTCTTAATAACAATCCTACACATAAAAATTGACCTTCAATTGGCTTTGGTGAAGCCTTAATTTCATTTAATTTTAACATAAGTCCAAAAAACCCCAATTATGCTTCAAATTGGCCATACCTCAAAATTCCACCAAATTGATTATCTTTACCCCAAGGCAACCAATTTATGTTGAAAACACTTCATGACATTCCTATTGACCATTTTCAACAATCAATTTTGACTTACNACCTACAAATTTGGCTACATGACTTAATCTCACTAAATTGAACCCCATAGCCTACTCAATTTGCTACAATTTTGTTGAAAACTCTTAATAAAAATCCTACATATAAAAATTGACCTTCAATTGGCTTTGGTGAAGCCTTGATTTCATTTAATTTTGACATAAGTCCAAAAAACCCCAATTATGCTTCAAATTGGCCATACCTCAAAATTCCACCAAATTGATTATCTTTACCCCAAGGCAACCAATTTATGTTGAAAACACTTCATGACATTCCTATTGACCATTTTCAACAATCAATTTTGACTTACTCCAAGCCTNTTTCGTTTGATTTTATGTAAATTTCCTAGTAAAACTTATATTTGCCAATTTACACCTTCCCTGTGGGATCGAAATTTGGGGCTTAAATAAAAAGTTCTTTATTACTTGATAATAATATGTATACTTGCATAGAATCCCATTATTAATTGCCTATAATTATATATATTTTTCACAACTTACTTTTCATATAAGGATCAAGTTTTTTTGGCGTTATAGTGGTGTCAAATTCATAAATCCTTACATATAAAAAAATCGGGATCAAGTTTTTGGCGTTATAGTGGTGTCAACTTCATAAATCCTTACATATAAAAAAATTGGGATCACAGCTCCATTCCCTACTCTCCATTGAGCAAATATTAGAGTATGTAGATCTTCTCCAAACAAACTAGGACATCCTTTTTTGGATCTTGACTGATATGCATAAAGTTGACATAGAAACAATCGACATTCCTTAAGGTTGAGCCCATCATTAAGTAAATTATCCATTAAAAGTGAAATTATTATTCAAATCACTTGCAAGAAAATGAACATGAAATTAAAATTCTAGAAGCGAGATTCATATTATAAGTACATTACCCCGTGTGGTTAGCTTATGTTATCATGGTCAAAAAAGCTAGCGGAGCTTGGAGAATGTGTGTTAATTACACTAAACTTAAAAAGGCAAGTCCGGAGGATAGTTTACCACTCCCTCATATAGATAACCTTATTGAAACCACTTCAATATCAGATGCATAGCTTCTTGAATGATTAATTAGGGTACAAGCAAATAGAGATAGATGTGAAGGATGAAGAGACCACCTCTTTCCAAACAGATAAAGACTTATATTACTACCAAGTCATGAAATTTGGGTTGTATAATGTTTTTGTAGCCTATCAACAACTCATGAACAAATCCTTCAAAGGTCTCCCTTGGGCATACGATGAAAATTGATGTAGACTACATGCTAGTAATAAGTCTGTAGGCATCCCAATTTGTCTCTCATCTAGATGGATGCTTCCAACTTCTTCATTGTTATGACATGCACCTCAACTCATCCAAATCCCTATTTAGATTCACATCAAAGGAATTCCTGGAATTCATGATCACTCATTGTGAGGTCATAAAAATTCTTGATATGATCGAAGCACTAAATGATATGGTGTCTTCCAAAGAATATCAAGGAAGTGCAATGCCTAAATGGATACATAGTCTCCATATCCCTTTTCTTGGCTCACTCAAGGGATAAATACCTATTGTATTTTAAGATACCAAGAGGTGCTTGAAACACTAACTTCTAGTAAATGGATGAAAATCATGCTACTTTTGAGAAACTACCGAGCTTATTCTTTTGAAGCCTACCTCACTGTTTAAACTCATGCAAAAAGCTCTATACTAATAAGGGATTAAAAAATAGTTCAACAACTCATCTATTAAGCTAGCAAGATTCTCTCTGACACGGAGAGTTACTACCCATTAGCGGATGGGATTGTGTTAGCCTTAATATCTCGGCATGAAGGCGACATCCTTACTCTCATTCATACACTATTAATGTCTATACGTAGCTCCCTCTAAGGATATTTTTAAAGTCCAGAAGCATCTAGGAGGCTGATTAAATGGTTGATAGATTGAGAGAATTTGATTTTTACCATAAGTATACTGAGTGAGTGTAACACAAACCTCGACTCTAATTTACTAACTCAAAGGATGAGTGTAGGGAGGTCAATTAACGTAATTATATTATGATGGTGCCACGTGGGGCATTCTCTAACTTTCAATGGACCCGAAGAAGGTTCAAATAAAGGTTATGATGGGCTAAACTGAAATGGACATGTGTTAGATTCATTACATTTTAAGTTTACTAGTCTAAATGATTGATAACCAAAATAAGTGATGACTAATTTGAAGTCAATCAACCTGATCACATCGTGATGGTGCAACATGTGGAGTCCTCTAAATTTTGATGCATCAAAAGAAAAGTTCCTTCAGTTTGTGATGGGCTAAATTGAGCTGAGACCTATGACACATCTCTACTTAGAATTATTAGACTAAAGAATTGATTTCCTAAACCAATCCCAATCGGCCTGAGTTCAATCAACCTGGCCTACGACTTTAGATGGACATGAAGAAGAGCAAAGTAGATTCATAGTGTGCATTGTGTTTGTATTATGATTATTTTTGGTTTGTTGATTTTGTTAAAGAAGGTTTGCCATTCTTGGGCGATTTTGAGTTATTAGTTGTATTTGAACATAGGACACCGTAGGAGACATTACACATTGTCCAAATAATAACTGGGATAGTCTAAGGATGATGAAATTAAGACTATAAAAGTTGTTTACTTGTTGTTATTTTATTTGTTGCGTTTAAGTTATAGTTAGTTGATTTCATAAATATTTGTTTTGAAACAAATTTGTGGTTTTCATGGTTCATTGGAATGTTTATGTTTTATTCTGGTTCATTTTGGATTTATGATTTGGAACCAAAATTGAAATTTTAATTTGATTAATATTTACACATTTAAGATGGAAAACACGAGTAATCACATCTAAACTAAGGGATGATAAAGTGATCAGATCAAGTTAGAAATCATAAGAGCTCACTTATAACTTGAGAGCCAATCAAAGAATTATTTAGCTTTGTTAACTGGAGCACATTAGGGTGGAAAGGATGGGGACTCACATCCAACCTAGGAGGTGAACATGGCGATTAGATCAAGTTGGAAAGCACGAGGACTCACATCTAACTTGAAAGCTAATCAAATAGAAAATGTCACTTGAGAGGACAATACACCTGACCTAATGAGCTTGATTTGATTGATATTTGGTTTGAATTTTTTTTGGCATGATGTTCTGTTCGAACATCAATTATTTTTGTTTGAAATTTAATTATTTTGTTTGGAAACTTTTTATCTTGTTGAAATTTGATTATTTTATCAATGTGTTTGTGAGTTCTTCTAGTTGCATTGGGCATAGGACACCTTAGAAGAAATTATCTCTTTCCAAATAAAAACTACAATAGTCATAGGATAAAGTCCTGAAAACTAAAGAGATTGAAAGTTTTGATGTTTTGTTTTTATTTCAATTTTTTGGACCCAGTCTTCATTTCAAGAATTTATGTTTTGATTGGATTTTAAGAAATTTGATGTTTGAAATTTTAAAGTTTAATTGAGTTTAATTTCATTTCAAGTTCTATCTTAAATTCAAAACATTGAGAATCTAAGTTCTCCTTAAGGATTTAGAAACTTTGATTATCAAACTCCCATTGGGGTCCTGAAAGTATATTTTATTAAGTGGAATGTTTGTATTTTTTTTTGGTTTATGAATTTAGAGATGATTGTATGATTTAAGATTGCACTAGAATTTAATTGGGATTGATTTAGCATAAATCATATTTCAAATTAACAATTTGAATTTTCATTTAAGGTTTCAAAGATTCTACAACAATTCAACTCCCATAAAGTTTTAGACATATTTTACTTGGACATATAACATCCCTTTAAGCAATGCTCTTTGATCGAATGCATCAGATGTTTGCCTCAATAGTCTACCAACTAGTAAGAACCTCCTCGATAGACTTTCTTCGCCATGAATGAAGAAATGATGACAGATAAAAGGAGGCACAAAATTCACACTCAAAATGAGATTTGAAATGAAATGCAATCACACACATTCTTATCATAATGATCCCCCAAACTGGTTAATTACTCGTTTAATTAAATTCACATTTTAAGCTAGGACTCAAATGGTGTATATAGTTCTCACGTTGGACTACTTAGTTTATATGAGTATGTAAATGTCATTTTAGGATAATTTTTTATTAATGCTAGATAACTTGGCTCTTTCTTTAATTCACATGATTTTGAGTCTAAGCAGTCTCAAAATTTTAAATTTTGTATATTTAAAATAATTTCACTATTCAAGGTTATTTTAAATCAATTAAGATTTTAACCAATCAATTTAAATTTACTCAGCATTTCTCATGAATATAATCTCATAAGGATTTTTTCAAGAAAATTTAAGTTTTATCAATTATGGGATAAATTAGAAAATATTTTTTTATATATGCTCACTTCAAGTTTCTTCTCAATGAGATGGTTCATCTACTTTGAAAATTTAGGCTTTTGCCACTCCCCATTTTTTTTTCTTTATTTTTTTTTGTCACACTCTTCTAAGAATTACTACATCTAATTGAGCATGTTTTTTTAAGAGTTATGAATGTCTAACTTCTCCTAATTGATAATTCTCAATTTTTTCATGCAACTTCCCAACATATTTTATTCCATTCAAAAGTTAAGATTTAGTCAACTTTGCTCAGTTAAAAATTAAAAAGTTTAAAGTGTGTTTGATTAGTTTCTAATATTTTAATTATGCTTTTATTAGATGTTTTTAAGCTCATGTGAGATTTCTTAAAGTGAAGAACTTAATAATTTAAAACATAATTCTAATTTTCCTTCTAATGAGCATTTAAAACAAATCAGATTGTCAGGATTCCTCTCATGAGTTGTAAAACATGCTTCAAAACTTAGCTATGAGAATTGATTTAAGGTGAGTAAATAAGCAAAAAATTAATTTCTCAAGCATTACACACAAAACTAGAAACATGCACATAAGGAATAATATCATAGAAAAAGCCAACACATGATCATAGCATTGCTCAAATGAATGCAACAATATGAAGCAAAAACGTACTACATCATCGTATAACAAAACTAGTTCATAAGAAAGTACAAGCATAACCCCATAATTCAACACAAATATGCCACAAAGAAAAGGCATCTATTGTGCCTTTACTCATCCTTGTCCTTCTTCATCTATCTCCTGGTCATCTATAATGTAGAGCTTGAACGATGGTGACGTTAGTGGTCTCTCCCTTCTATGCATCACCTCAAAGCTTTGGTTTATATATCCATACTGGTGTTGGTGATAGATGACATATAATTGGGTCTGCTTATCGATCTCATGCGACTCCCACTTTATAGCTCTCTGGGTTGAGTATACTTGATCCAACCATCTAGTGATATCATCAACTTATGGCTCATGACATTGTGTAAGGTGGTGCTAAGATGAGCTCTCACCTTGTTCATAGGTAGAAACTTGACGTAGTCCATAAGACTTGATAGTGGCTCGATTGATGGGCTTCTGATGAAGGAGTCTCTCTTCATCATCCTCCTCATGAACACTAGTAAAGGCACATAGGGTTGTAATCAGACTCGGGTGGCCCAACCCAACTATTGTCTGACTGCTAGAGATGTAAAGTATGGACTGATGGATCACAACCTCAATATCTATAGAATTCTCCTATTGAATACAAAAGTTTAGGACAGTCCTATCTTTCATGACATATGTGAGGCCGGTGGTGAGTAGGAGTCGGATCACAATAAAATAGTGTAAGGCTTCAAAAATTCTATTTGAGTGAGTTAAAGGAAAAACGATTCTACTCCCTTCCTCCCTTTCCCTTGTCTTCCAATGGCCCTCAAAATAAGTAAGAAAGGCAATAATATACTAGTAATCAGCTTGAGGAATTGTTGGTAATTGATAAGGGGGATATCAAAAAGGCAAAATAATGGATTGATAGTGGTAGGGTCAAAAGTAACCTATTTTTCTCATACGAAGGCTCGTCTGTGCATGGATTCTTTCACCTTAGAAAAATCTTTCAGATAAGTAGGATGATGGTGAGGTCAACAATGGAACAAAACATTCCTTAATCCCATTTCTTTATCATACTCAGAATCTCACCCCTTGGTGCTTGAAATACCTCTCAAGGATCAACTTCTTCTTCAACATAAGGCAAGAGAAATTCTGGAGGGCTGCTAGGCTGACAAATCTCCTCTCATAATGTGTAATCCCTCTACCTCTCATCTTAGGAGGCATTGTGAGTGAAAGAAGAAGTGCATGGATTAGAGAAGGATTCAACAAAGATCCTCAAAACCCACGGTAAATATAGCAAGATGAGTTGAAGATCTCACCTAGGATCGCAATAGACTTCAAACCCGAGCTTTTCTGTCTAGTTTCCACCTCCCATAAGGTTTTCCCAATGAGCTAGGGTTTTGCGTAAGTACTTAGGGGTGTCAGAAAAAGAATGGAATGAAGAATATGGGGCTTATCAGGTTTAAAACACCCGTCAGTGTGATCACACCTTATTTGGGTGTGGTCACATCCAAATCGAACGTGGTTACGCTAGGCCGAAAAAGGGCATTTTGGGCCTATTCTTAGTCTCAGACCCCCACTTTAGCTTTCCCATCCGTGATGAAGCATTAAATTTAATTCAAAACAGTAAAATAATGATTTTAGTCTACAATGAAGTGAAGGGAAGTGAAAATGCACATTTAGGCCATTCAAGTAGATTTTGTTAAGAACAGTCTTAATGTAGGATTGAAAGTAATATTTTTTTTCCAGGATCAAGTTATGATCTAAACTCTGATCAGTCGCCTAATCTCTTATTGATCCTAAAATTTTATGAAAAATCCTTGACTTTTGACATTTCCTCTTATTATAATTCTTTAGATTTTGTTTAAGGGTTTTTTTCCAAATTATCATCCTAAAAGTACTTTTCATTAATTCCCCATTTTTGTTGATCAGTGATTTATCTTCCAATCGTGTAGGAGGTGAGTTAGGTGTTCAAAAGTTATGGATTTCTAATGATTTTATCAAGTAACTCATATGAGAGGTTTTTAGAAGTTTTTAAAATTTCCAATGAGCAATAGTTATACCACTTGCCACAAAAGCAATTTCAACAATGGTTCTTTCGATTCAATGTCAAAGTGCAATGAATATTTGTTGTTATCAGTGCCATAGGGGTCTACTGTAGAAAAGCTCAGACTGTTGAAGGCCATTCCAAATTTGATTAGGGAACCTCCATTCAAATGGCTTGGGTCAAAGGTTAGAATATAAGTTTATGAAACGTCTTTCCTATAATGGGATATGGAAATGATATCAATAAAAGGTTGACTGTAGAATCTTTGAAGTTATTAATGAAATTGAGATCATATTTATTTTGAAAAAGCTTTCACGAAGGAGAATTGATGATCTTTAATGCCCTACACATTAAATAGCGCTTAAATAAGCAATCAGGGAACATGATTATTAAAGATATGAGATGGGACCCAAAAATTAGATAAACTTAATGAGCTCATTCCAAATTTGAAACTTCAATAGAATTATGAGTAGTTTAAACATGTAAAACATACAGTCATTATTGATAAATAATAACCTAAATCATTATAAAAGATGGAGAAAGGAATCGTCCCCAATGGAGTTGCCAGAAAAAAGTCTTGGTAAGGGATTCTGTGTCACCACACACCATAAAACTTTTAGAAGACTTCTATGATTGAGCATTATATTTGAAGAATAATATTCCTTATGATGAAAGGAAATACTCCCTTAAAATAGGTCTGATCACCTGGATGATGAAGACCTTCATAAGTCTGTAGAGCCACGGTTTTTTCCCTTATCTTACGAGTGTAAAATAAAGTTTTTTTTTTATTTATTATGGGAATGTGCTCCCTTCAAGATCAAGCCCTCATATTTCATTACATATCTAAAGATTTGAACCCTAAAAAAAATTCTTGATTAATATAATGATTTAGGCTATAAGATTAGACTTTCAGAATTGAAGTGTTGGAGCTGAAGTAAAAGACAAGACTAATAAATTGATGATGGTGTGTCATGAAAAGGCCCAGACAAAGGGATTTATCCTTCCAAGAAAGGAGTTTTACTTGAATGATGATGATTGATAATGATTTTCGATTGATCATGTATGGTATATCTTAGGAATACTTGGGTTGACTGATTGAAGTTATTAAAGCTCACAAAATTAGGGGATAGAGTCAGATAAGAAGGATTTCTGGATGGAAGTAAAACCCTAAACTCTATAAGGAATATAATGGGTTAAATAACCTAAAATTTTGGAATAATGTTCTTGATTAGAATGCCCATAGCTTTCCGTCATTTTATGCACATTGATATCCTTCAAGTATAACCAACCTCATAATAAAAAATCCTCCTTGGGCACCATGATCATGACATATGGAGGGTTTTTTATTTTCGAGGTGGTTTGAAATTACTTCATCAGTAATCATGGGTTATATCATGCTAAGACATTCCTTCTAGCCTCAGCGGATAGGTTGTTTGTTTTATATATCCTAATTATTAACACTAAGTAGGGCACTTATTAGACTAACATAGGTTATTATACTTAGACTAACCAAGGCTAGGTGTATTATCTTTAATTCTGGTGTCTAAGTTGGCTAACCTTGGGTTCGTGTCTGATCTGCCTAGGTTTAGTTTTAGTTTTTTTATGTTGGTGCGCTTTAGTTGTTATTTGAGGTTCAATATTTAACTTGTTTTTTATTTCAGTTCCAAATTTTTTTTGTTCGTGGTGAAAAATCAAGCTTTTCCAGGATTTTTTTTTTTGTTTTAATTGTTGAAATTTTGGTGTTTTCTTAGATATTTGTAAGGAAACCCATCTTATGAGAGGTTTTCCTTTTTTTATGTTTTATTTTGTTATTTTAATTATTTTTAAAAATACACATAGAATAAAAAATACAAAACTAAACATGTGAAACATAACATGAGTTTAGCATTGAATAGACTTGAGTTGGGAGTGAGCTGAGATCAGCTAAGGTTGGCTCAAATCATATTTGGATTAGACCTGGGTTGAACTAGGTTGGACCTGAGTAGGACCTGTGCTGACCGGGTTGGACATGGATTGGACTTGTTCTGAGTTGACTCGGGATGACCTGGGTTGAACCTTGGTTGACCTGGATTGGACCTGTTTTTGAATTGGACATTCAACAACAAAAACAGACAAGCATGAGTTTCAGATCGGACCAGCGATCGGTTCACTATTGAACTGGTCGGACCAAACGGCTCGGTCCGATTTTATAAACTTTGATAAAAAAAGATATCTCCTTCATGATTGAGGACTGAAAGACCGACTTGGAGCTAGATCAAGAACTAGACAGAGAAGGAGCTGATGTTTAGCATTGTTCTTGACCGAAGATATGACAAACACTTCCTACTCTTACATCTGCCGACCACCACTCACCAACCGTCATTTGACCACCATTGGTTGCCCTAGGCTTGCTGCAACGAAATTCAGTGTGGAGTAACAACCTATGTCGCAAAATAATAAAGCACCATACGTAGCAATACATCATCCCGAAGACTGTGCAAAGACGCACTTCAAAGAGTGCACCAAAGTCTCGACAAGTACTCCTAATAACAACCAGTCCAAACCGTTGTACAACAAGTTATTCTACATTCGAACATTGTACTTCAACGAACTGTTTAATTCTTTCCCGCCAATAAGGCAATGGCTTGTAATTGTATTCACCAACTTATAGTAGATCATTCCGACTGATCGGGACTATGATTTTTTCTCATTTTGGGTTTTCATGTAAGAAATTATGGTGTCTCTACTTATCACTTCTATTATCTGGTCCATAGGAATCGAGTGATATGGAAATAATTCTTCTTTAATTGTAAGAGATATATCGTGCTTATGAAAATAAAATTTTTAAAATTGGTATACTCTATTTTTAACCATGATTCCAATATTTGATACATAATAGAAAAAAAACGAAATATTTTTTCAAACTGGCCTCCTCCACATCGCGAAAGTAAAAGATCGAAACAATATTACATAAAATAAATGTTAATTAATTTTATTTAATGATTTTAATTTTATTATATGATCATTAATATTAATGTAATGCTTATAATATTTATGATAGTTATGAAAATTATGACTGCTACGTGATTTAGGGTCCGTTTGAGACAGTCTATTTGGTGCGGTGGCATTTTGAAAACGCACCTGACATGTTTAGGTAAATTGTGTTTTGATAGCTTATGCGTTTTCAAAACGCTGAAAACAGTGCGGTGGCCGCTTTCTGGCAGATGTCTGGCTTTTCCAAAAAAAACAAAGATTGTAATTGCTACCGCACCTAGCTTATCAGCAGATTATTCAATAAATTGCAGCTGCCACAAACAGACCATTAATGCTAATTTATTATAAATTTGAGTCTGTACTTTTGAATTAAGAATTTGAAATTTTAATTTTAAAATTTCAAAAGTGACAATTATTAACGAAATATTTATGAAGGTTGTGGAGCCGGGAGAGGTTGGAGATATTGAATTTTAGTTTCATAATTTTTATCCTAATTTTATTTATTCGTTGAATATAGATTATTAGAGAAAGTGGGCAACTTCGGATGTAATGGACGACCAGAAATAATTACAAATAAGATGCATTTACATACATACCACTCAATTGTTATCTATTTATATTAGTGGTGTACACGAGCAGAACACGAGCGAGCCCATGCTTGTGTTCGGCTCGTTTATATTTTGAGCTCGAAAAGTGTGTTCGTGTCTGACTCGTTTGCTTAGCGAGCCGAACATGAGCCGTTCACGAACAAAGAGTCGTTTTGACAACCCTAATCACGTAGCCATAAGATGTTAAGGGTTGAGGCAAGATTTAAAACATCATTTGAATCTAATTTAATAATTTTTATTCTATTTTCTTAATTAATACTTTTAATTGATTATAAATCTTTTTTAGCATACAGTCAATTAATTTTCTTAAAAATACAACTCATGAGAGAGAGACTGAGAGAGAGAGAGATATTAATTAGTAGTATTTCGAGCTAAAATTAGTCGAACACGAACGAACAAATATCGAACAAATATTTGTTCGTGTTGTTCGGCTCGTTAAAAAAATTAAAGTTTAGGTGTTTGATTTGTAAATATACATAAATTCAGTGGTATGTATGTAAATCCTCCAAACACTTATTTCAGTTAGTTGGTAAGCAATTCAATCAACCTGTTTCGTGAAACGGGGTGTCATGTCAGGCCAGTTCGAAGTAGACATCAGCCAACCATCTCCGTACTAGCACCCAATCTATTCAAGAAAATGTATATTTTATATTTTTAAAATGTTAATGAAGGATTTGAGTGGTATAAATGTAATAAGGAAAGTATAGATGTTAGATATGTAAGTTCATGGGATTTAGATTTGTCTTACTAAATTCAAATTGAAATCATTTCTTAAATTTGCTTGAGTAAATTTTTTAGTGGCTACAAGTTATGGTAAAGTTGATTAAAAAGTTAGTTTAGAAGAGCGTTATTTTTCAAAATGTTGATTTGAATAGTATAATTATTTTGATAAAATTGAATAACAAATTTTTTATTATAAAATAGCTTTCGAACGATAGTTTTTTTTTTATTTAAAGGGAAAACATTATCATACAAAATTATGGAAATTTAGGATCTCTTTGAGGCAGCTTTATGGTTGTTTTGCTTTTCAGACTGCCACCACAGTTTTGTTTGAGAAACCGTTTTATTGTTGTTTTCTATAAATTTTTATTGTAGAGATCAAATTTTTTTCTATCTAACCTGTTGATGTGTGATAACTGCCAGAAATCTGCGGTTTAAATTTTTAAAATTAAAATAAAATTGTAATAGTCACCTTAGATTTTTGAAGATCAGTTTTTTCTGCGACAACTTCACAACTGTTTCTTCAAACCACTACAGTTGCCCCAAACAAGCCCCTAAATACCTATTACACAATTCTTATAGATTTATATCTTTAATCTAAATTTTTAAATTGATGTATGTCGGAAGGTTGACGGTGGTAGAGTATTGAATTTTTGTCTTAGCGTTGCATGAAAACAAACACATACTCGTGTAATTAAAGAGAAATGAGGAAGAGGCGACATCTCTTTTTTTACATGAAAAATCTTAGAAATGGAAAAATCACAGTACCTAGCCGAATTGAAATAATATATTATGAATGATGAGCACACAAGTCCATGCATTCCCTGAATTAAAAAAGATGGAGTTACACAGTTAATCATTGTAAATATATAATAGTAATTCATTGATAATAGTCGTAGTTTGAATGTAATAAACATAGTTCTCAGTGAGAATAAACAGACTGTTAGAGCCATTGTCTATTGCTATGGAGAATAATTCATCGTGAATGTTGTAGACAGTGGTTGCAGCGCCAACTTGTCGTACAAGACGTAGGAGAAAGCCATGATAATATTTGATCATGTGGGCTGCAGATGGTTGCTTCAGGAGCGTCGGTTGGCCATAGAGGTCGTAGTAGAAAGTTGCATAAGCTTTGAGCCACATAGGCTCAAGTTGGCCACATATGTCATAGTGGTAAGCTGCAATAAATTTCTTAGGCAATAAAGACAGGAGTTGGGAGTTGCACTATAAGCCACATAGATTGTATTGGTCACGTAGGTTGTATTACTGAGTTGTGATGATGTCCGTAAGCCGTAGAGACAATAGTTAAGAGGTGCTTGAGTTGTTATAACGTATGTAGGCCTCACAAGCTAGAGTTGAGAGCTGCACAAGCTGTAATAACGTATGTGGGCCACAGATACCGGAGTATAGAGCTGCACTAACTATGATATGTATGTAGGCTGCATAGACTAAAGTTGCAGTTGTAAGGCCTTGTAAGGTCCATGAGCTACATAGGTTAGAATTGAGAGTTGCATTAACTGTGATGACATCGATAGGCCATAGAGGTCGGAGTTGGGATCTAAACAAGATTTGATAATGTTCGTATGTCGCAAAGTCTGGATTTGCACGAGCTGTGAAAAAGTTTGTAAACCGTAGAGGCAAAGTTGGGAGTTTCATGATCTGTGATGATGCATGAGGGTTGCAGAGGTCGGAGTTGAGACTTGCACTAGCTGGGGTGACGTCTGTGATCGCATAGGCTCGAGCCAAAAGTTGCGCGGGATCTGATAAAGCCCGTTGACCACATAGGCTAGAGTCAAGAGCTACACAAGTTATGATAATGTTTATAGGTCACAAAGGCTAGAGTCAGGAGTTGCACAAGCCATAATAAAGTCCTTAGACCACAGAGGCTAAAGTCGGAAGCTGTACGAGCTCTGAAAATGTCCATAAGTCGCATAAGTTGAAGTTGAGCGCTGCATAAGCTGTGATAACATTTATAGGCCGCAAAGGCTAGACTTTGGAGCTACACGAGCTGTGATGATGTCCTTAAGCTATAGAGGTTGGTTTGGAGAGTTGTAAGAGCTGTGATCATGTTTGTAGGTTGTTAAGGCCGAAGTTGGGAATTGCATAAACAGTGATAATGTCTATGAGTTGTAGAAGCCAATGTTGAGAGAATCACCAGTTCTGTTAAAGTTCGTAGACCACAAAAACTAAAGTTAAGAGTTCATGAGCTATGATAACTTTTGTTGGATATAGAGGATGAAGTTTAGAATTGCACTCGCTGTGATTGCATATGTAGGTTGTATAAGCTAAAACCAGAAGCTGCGCAAGTATTGATAACATCCGTAGGACGTAGAGGCCAAAGTTTGGAGATACGCAAGCTATAAAAATGTCTGTAAGTCATAGACACCAGAGTTGGGAGCTTCATGAGTTATGTTGACATCTGTTAGCCACATAGGTTGTAGTTGAGAGTTGAGAGCAACACTAGCTGTGATGATGTCTGTAGGCCACAGATGCCAGAGTTGGGAGCTACACAAGCTATGATAACTTTTTTGGGCTTCAAAAGCTAGACTTGAGAGTCGTACGAGCTGTGATAACGTTGTGGCTCGTAAAGGCTAAAGTCGAGAGCTGCACTAGCGGTAATGACATTCATACGGTACATAAGCTAGAGTCGAGAGCTACAAAAGCTGTGATAACGTCAATAGGTTACAGAGGTCATAGTTAGGAGCTGCACAAGCTGTCATAACATTCATAGATCACAGAGGCCAAAGTTTGGACCTTGCACAAGTTGTGATAATGTTCGTGGGTCGTAAAGAGGAGAGTTGAGGACTGCATTAACTGTGATGTTTTTTATAGGCCACACATGTCAAAGTTAGGAGCAACAGGAGCTATGATGACATATGTAAACCATAAAGGCTAAGGTCAGGAACTTTAGAAATCTAGAGAAAGTCATCATCTTTGAAGTGTATTGTTACATTATCTTCAGAAGACTTCATTGCACCGTATGTGAGGTGTGTTGTTACACTTTCATTGGGGTGTGTTGTTGCACCTTATTTGGGATGCATTGTTATAACAACTTTGGGATGTGTCGTTGCATGATGTATTGAATGATGTACTCAACATTATGATGCAATATATGTTGAGATTCAATAATGCACATTGTAACTCCACAAGGGACTTCACTATAAAGAATATGTGGAAAATGATGGCGGTCGACAGTAGCTGATAGGTGGTGCTTGATTGTGGTCTACAGCTGCAGGAGCAGGTGGATTTCATTTGATCTTTGGTGCATAAATGATGTTGAGCTTCATCTAATTCTCGAAGCTCCGGTCTTCTTCTATCTCCTGGTCTATGACCCTCTTCCTAGATGGTAGATCTCTATTTTTAGCGTCTAGATTGTAAATAACGATGAAATTCAAACTACATAATCAGATGCTCTAAAGAGTTTCATTTAATTGGACGATATTCTGTGAACATTGAAGTCTCTTATTGTTGTCATAATTGAGTGATCTTGAGCTCATTGCATTTGTCTTATCAAGATGCTTGATTTGACTATAAACATGCTAAATTTGGATTTTTTTAACCTTTTAACTATGCACTAAAAGCTTTAAAAAGTGGTTTAATGAATTCATTTGGGCTTGAATCGATTTAGTTCAAACTAATTTTGGTATTATTGTATCTGTCTCGTGGAGTTGGTCAATTTGACTACAAGTTAGCTAAAATTAGAATTCTAGTTGACTTTTAATTAAAGTTTGAATGTTCCTTGTTGAAAAAATTACCTCAAGATTCTTGTCATGTCTTGAGATTTATTTTATATGATAAAAATTTATTCATGACACATTAGTTACCCTCAAGGATGGAAATGGTTCTTGAAGACTTGATGTCTGAATGAAACGTGGGAAGTTAACCCCACCACAGTCGTGCCTATGTCGTTAATATGAATAATCTTTTGAGACTACAGGAAGGTTGCCCACTAGCCTAGAAGTATTTTTCATAGACTTTGAACCTAAACAAGATGCAGGAAGACTACCACACCACAATCTTGGCCAAGACGATAACATGAATGACCTTTTGAGATCGCATTGATGGCTTTCCACCACATCAAAGAATGTGAAGAAAAAAACTTCAATAGATGCAAAAGAGGATTTTTTATCAGTTGAATGTTGTACATCATTAAGAAATGAAACAGAGGCTCAACGTTTCATATTTGAAGATAGTGTCGAGGATAACTTTATTTCCCGCAGACAGTGCCAGATTGATGTGCACCGAAAGATTCACGATAGTAAAATAATGAATTATTATCTTAGTGTTACATAAAAACCCAACACTCACTAAGATAATTAAAGAGAAGTGAGAAGAAGTGGACACCTCAATTTTATGTGGAAAACTCTGGAAAAGGAAAAAAGCCATTAGGTCTAGCCCAGCTGAAACAATCTATCATGAATGGTGAGTACACATGACCACTTTTTCTTCTACAATTGGAAAGATAGAATTGCAAAGTTAATTATTCTAAATGTACAAAGTTGCTCATCAGTAATAACTATAATTGGTTGTAATGAATGTACTTATCGGTAAAAGCAGAGTGCAAGGGTTGTATTGATTGCTTTGGAGACACTAGTTTACCATGAATGTTGTAGATGGTGGTTGTAGCACCAACTCATCGTATAAGCCGTAAGTGAAAGCCATGATAGTAATTAGTTGTGTGAGCAATATATAGTTTCTTAAGAAGCGTCAGTTGGCCACAAAGGCCATAGTCAGAAGCTATAAAAGTTGTGATTCACATAAGTCATAGTTAGTCATATAAGTTAAAGTGGTGAGCCACAATGATGTCTGTAGACCGCAAATGAAGGAGTTAAGAGATACACAAGCTGTAAGTTATACAGATTATAGTGGCGTATTATAGTGATGTTCATAGGCCATAGAGGCTGAAGTTGGTAGCTACACAAGCTGTAATAACATCCATAGGCCACAGATGTTGGAGTTAAGGGCCACACAAGCTGTGATAACATTCATAAGTCACAGTGAGCTTGGATTTTAGAGCTACACAAGCTTTGATGATGCTCATAGACTGAAGAGGACAAATTTGAGAGCTGCATGAGCTATGATTATGTTTGTGGTCCACAAAAATCAGGGTTGAGAACCACACTAGCCATGATGATGTTTGTAGGCTGCAAAGTCTGGAGTCAAGAGCTGCATGAGCTGTGATAATTCCCTTAGGCTACAAAGGCCAAAGTTGGGTGTTGTATGAGCTATTACAGCGTTCATAATTCACGGAGGGCAGGCTGGAGCTGAATGAGTTGGGATAACGTCTGTAGGACATATAAGCTAAAGTTGAGAGCTACACTAATTGTGATGATGTTCATAGGTCACAATGGATAATGTTGGGAGCTACACAAGCTTAGATAATATATGTGGATCGTAGGGCTAGAGTCAAGAACTACATGAGTTATGTTAACTTTTATAGGTTGTAGAGACTGAATTTGGGAGCTGCATAAATTGTGATAATATCTGTAGGCTGCAGAGGCTGGAGTTGGAAACAGCACGAGCTATGCTAATGTATGTGGATTGTAAAGGCCAAAGTTAAGAGCTGCACTGACTGTGATGATGTATGTAGGTAGCAGAGGCCATATTAAAAAATTACACAAGCTGTGTGACATCTATAGGCTGCAGAAATTAGAGTTAGGAGCTACATAACCAGCGATAACTTCTGTGGGCCATAAAGGCCAGAGTTTAGAGCTATAATAATGGTGTTGACATACACATGCTTGTACTTGGGAGCTATACGGCAAGTGATAACGTCTATAGGTCACATAAGTCAGAGACTAAAGTTTCACGAGTTTTAGATCATGTAAGTTATAGTTGGTAATGTAGGCTGTAGTAGCGAGTTTTGATGATGTACAAAGGTCGTAGATGCTAGAGTTGGTAGTTGCATGAGTTGCGATATGATTTATTGCATGAAGAGGTTAGAGTTCAGAGTTGCACGAGCTATGATTAAGTTTGTGGGCTGCAGAGGACTGAGTCGAGAACTAACTCGCTGTGATGATGTCTCTAGATTGTAGGGGCTGGTATTGGGAGCTGAAAAAGATATGACAATGTATGTAGGTCGCAAAGACCAGAGTTGGGAGCTATATGAGCTATGATAATGTTTTTTGATAGCAGAGGCTGGCGTTAAGGGCTACACTAGCTGTGATGACATCATTAAGCTGCAAAGACTGAAGTCTAGAGCTGAACAAGTTGTGATGATGTCTGTAAGCCACAGAGGCTAGAGTTAGAAGCTTTAGAAGTCTAAAGAAAGTCACCATCACTGAAGTTTATCGTTACACCATCTTCGATAGTTACAGTTACATTGTATGTAGAGTACATTGTTAAATCGTCATCTGTGTGTGTCATTGCACCATATTTGGGTGCATTGTTACACCATATTTGAAGTGCATCATTACACGCTGTACTAGACAATGTACTACTCCGTCGGTGTTTCATTGTTCTGCAACATACGTTGAGATTTCATAATGCTTGTTGTGGCTCCACAAGGTATTTTGCTGCAAGAAGCAGGTGACGCCCAATGATGGATGGCGATGGTCAGTAGGCGATAGTAAATGGTAATCGAAAGCTGCAGTAGTGGTTTAAATTCGTAAGGTCTTTAGTACGGAAACGATGTTGAGCTACAACTCCCCGGTCTTCTTCTTACTCTAGGTGGATGCCCCTTCTCAAAAGAGGTTGACTCTATTTATAGATTTCTGGTTGTAATTAAGAAAATAATCTACACCACTCTGATCAGACGCCCTGGGGAAGATTCCTATAACGGATGGTATTATATGAACATTTAAGTGTCTTAATGTTGTCAGAATTAAGTGATATTAAATTGTTATATTCATCTTATCAAGACACTCAATTTGACCATGAGCATGATATATTTGGAATATGTTTGACATTCCAATTATGCACTAAGAGCTTTTAGAAGTGATTTAACTGCTTGATTTATGCATTATTTTTCCCAGATTAGACCAATTTGGTATCATTGGGTCCGTCTCGTTGAAGCGATCAGTTTGATTATAAGTTTGCTAAAATAAGAGTTGTGAATGACTTTTATTGCAGTTTAAATATTTTTGTTTAAAAATTCTCTTAATAATCGTGCTATGTCTCTAGATTTGTGTCGGGTGATGGAAATTATTGACGACCTATCAATATTCATATTTATAAAATTTTGAAATAATAAATTTATGTATAAAATATAAATTTTATTAAAAAAAATAAAAAATGATATTTTTTATTGTGATATTTAAAGATTTGAAGGCTATGTTGGTAAATACAAAATTGCTGGCTATATATATATGTAAATAAATAAGAATTTTTATGTGCTATCTATATTAATGCCCCCATAAAAATGCAATGCACTTCTTTGAAACAAAATACTTAAAAAAATTATCTCAAAAGACACCCCCAAGATTTAGTGCGAGTTTATGAGTTTCCAATTCCAACAACCTTCATCACAGTGACATGAGCTTTTTTTTTTTCTTTTGGACATTTAAATACATATGAACCAATTTCTATCTATTTACATATCTAATATCTAAATTTGATTTTTTACATTTACATCATCTAAATTACTTACATGTATTTTTTAAATGCAGAATAAAAAACAAATATTAAAATAATATAAATAAAAATTAAGATTTTATTATTTAATTACTTCAAATTAAAATTAGCCCAATAAAATTTTATTTGTATTTAGCTCATTTATTAAATTCAGTTAAAAATACTTATCATGTTAAGCGCAATAGTAATGGTCTGTTTAGGGCAGCTGCAGCTTATCCAGCTTCTGCAGATAAACATTTTATCCTGATAATCTGTTGATAAGCAGCTGATCCAGATAAGTTGTCTGATTGTTTGATTTGTGCGTATGGAAAACAACTGATTCTGGATAAATGACCATTCTACCCCTTTTTTTATAAGTTGTTTAGATGTTTGGTTTTTGCGTTTTGTAAACAGCTTATTTGTAGCTGTTTGTGGAAAAATGATCATTTCGACCACACACATTCAAACTGTTTGCAACGTCAATATAATGGGAAAATATTTAATTTACTAAAATCCAAAAAAAAAAAAACACTACATAGCAGATCAGTGAAAAAAAGATGCACGTTTTTTGAGAGCATGAGTCTGGTAGGAAAGCATTGGGATTTAACACAACTCATCACATCTATAAAAAAATGCATAAATGTAAGTAGTCAACAATCCGGACACGTGTTTAAACATATTTATAAATCCACATAACAACCATATAAGAAGTTTATATAATTGCATTTCCTGGAGCAACTTGAGGTACATACCATCCAAATCCCTTATATTTATACATATAACACCTAAACTTTTACTACTTACATTTATAATTAGTACTGAGATAAACATATTTATAAATCCACATAACTACCATATAAGAAGTCTATATAATTGCATTTCCTGGAGCAACTTGAGGTAGAGAGAGCTGCGGCAAAATACATTGCAGGATTCAACAAGTTTTTAGATTGTGCTTCTGACGATGCGACTCCTTTCTTCCTTTTCTTCCCCTACGCCGCTTTGGAACGGAAGAGGATTCTACTGACCTATGGATTTCGCAGGGCATTTCTCATGAGCCACTTACATTATTAGTTCCAAGAACAGCAGCTGTGCCAATGAAGTTAGGTTCAGATGGGGTGAAAGCATGTGCTCTCGTTGCAACAACCCCACTGAACATACCATCTACTTCTCTTTCATTGCTAGATCAATTCCATTCATTTTGAATTTCTTAGCTGCTGGCACGACCTGCAAGGCATAGAAATTGAATTAGTTAAATCAGTTCAATATATCAAAAATTGAAATAAGGAAATGATATAAGGTAAGTCTTTACTTCTAGTTTCTCAGCCCACCAATCCTCAAGAGTATCTATGGTTCGCTTCACTGGATCCCAACCCAAACCTGTAGTTCCTCTCTTAAGTTCTTTCCAAAATTTTCAATCCATCTTTAATTGATCATACTTGTTCTTAAAATTCATCCTGTTATAGTCTCTTCCTGTTAGTTCCATGAATTTGATAATAAGATTCTGCCAATCTTCTTTGTTAAAATATATCGTAGGTCTATTTCTTAACTCCACCTCCTTAAGACAGAGATCACATAAAATATTTGTTGCTTTCCTGTCCCACGTGACAGATGATATAACTTCTTTGTTCTTATTCATTGCAGTGATTACTAGTGAAATGCTAAATAAGAAAAGAATGCATTTAATAACATGAGCATAAAAAATCCAATAATGCTACAACAATTTCACGTAAAAAATCCAATAACTTGAGCATAAAAATCCAAAAATCCAATAAAGCCTTAAACATTGAAGAAGACCTTAATATTAGAAAAACATTTGGGAAAGAATTTGTGATATGAACTATTTCACATTGAGTTAATACTATCGCTATAAGAAAATATGTTAAGTTTCCTAACTATCGTTGTACAGGTGTCATTGAGTCGTGTTTAGAAATGTAGAACTCCACACAAGAAAATATTGACACATTATTTTATATGAATCTAAATGCACATAAATAATATGCAGAAGAAGAAGATTAAAATAGAGAATAATACCACGCAATTTAATAGTTTATTGATAAAAGTGAATGCGGTCCTTGTCGGAAAAAGCTTTAATCCTAAAACAAATCAGCACACAATTTGAATTACAAAATAAAAAGATTAAAATATCACTTTTAGGACAATTATAATTTGCATCATGGACGACAAAGCTTTAACACCACAACAATGAAAGGCTTGGAACTGTAAACCATGCAATTTATCTAAGAAAAATACAAATTTGTGAACTCAAATGCTTATGGAATAAAGTTGGCATTGTGGTTCTCATACTAGATCCAAAATGACATAAATGTTCATACCTGTATGCCGAAGGAAGCAGGGAGCGGCAATGTCGCGATCAGGATGGCGAATAGAGACAATATCGCGATCGAGATGACGAACAGAAGTGAGAGTCGCGATCGGGATGACGAACAGAAATAGGGATCGCGATTGGGATGACGAACAGAAATAGGGATCGCGATCGGGATGGCGAACAGAACTTTAGGATCACGATCTACGATAGAGCGGGGGAGGAGAAGATCAGAAAACGAATAAAGAAGTGAAGAAGAGAGAAGAGGATAGAGATTTTTTACTACTCTCGGGCGATTGGGAAGTGTGGAGGGAGGAGCAGAATCATTGCACGCTTAGGGAGCAGAGAATGTCACGCGGAGAGGGGCAGACAAGTAAAAGATTAGCGACAGAGGCGTTCGGAAGGTTGATCGAGGGGTTATACTCACGATCACGTATTCACTAAGTTAGAGACACCATTTTCTGATAAGCACCAAAAACATGTAAAACAAAAGTGGGGCTGGCCGGTCGTGTTTGCTTTCACAATTCCATAGCAAAGAACCGTGACGTCAGCGGAACTGTATAGCTGAAAGAAACCCGCGAGCATCTCACCGGCATCGGGTCTGGAGTTTACCAGCCGCTCTTTCTTCCGTCACGGGGCGAAGCTGGACGCTCTACCGAAGTCAGTCCGCTCTGTAGTTCGCCGGCCGCAAAAGAGCTAAGTTGATCTCCCTCTCATTTTCGCAAGTTTTCAGTTCTACTTGCTTGCTTGTCTCTCCGCTCTATCGATGTATTCGAGGATCGACAGCTTCTGGATCGTGCTCGCCTTCTTGTCCGAAACCTCGTGATACAGTCGCGATTTGAGCTAGCTGGGCATCTTTCTCCTCCTTTTGCTCTGCTCCTGCCTATAACCATTGAGGAAGGTAAGTTCACTTCTTTCTTTCTCTCGACGCGCGCGTTTCTGGTTTTGCTAATTACGCGGAACATCGGAATTTAGTAAATCCGGGATTTACGGCCTAAATCTGTGAAATTTGGATTTATCAAATCCGCGGCTTTATTTTGTCCCAACTGACGGTCTGGCAATATTAGTTTAAATCCAGGTTAAATCCTGTTCTAAATTCGTTACCAGATAGCCCCTTAGATCGTTCGACTGTTGTTCTATTGATTTCTGTGTATTTCGTGGAAGAGGAAAGTGGGACATTCGGGTTTTCATGCATTCTCTGGGGTGGCTGGGATTGAGTTGGTTTCTAGGGCATGACTGCTGTTAGCCGCAACGGGTTGGTATATGTTTCATTGGTTGGTAGATGTTGTAAATTGAGCTATACGTGGACCAGAGGATGAATGATTCCCTGTATTTTAATTTTCTCGATTAAAGTGCGGTTTAAGGAGGCCTAGGTTGGTCGAACGAGACGCAGGTTGGGAACTTGATTGTAATTGAGGAAACTTGAAATTAATGTGCTATCTTATTTCCAGATTATGGGTGACTGCTTTTATGTTGTTATGATGGCGAATTCCACGTTTTCAGAGTGACTTTGTTTTTTTTAATTTTTAATTTTTAATTTTTTTTCAGCATACAATAAATTGAACGTAAGAACTGATTCTATTTGATGATATTCTGGATTATTTCAAATTTTTTTAGCCCTCTGCAGTAATCTACCACTCGCTTATTTTCTTTCACAATATTTAAGCATAATCTCCTGCAGTGAAACTGAAAGTTGATTTGTTCAAAGCATGCCTCTTGAGATCATGTTATATGTTTGTAAATTTTTCTTTGGTTTGTTCCATATTTGTAGGTAATATGCTTTGATTTGATTATGTTAGTTTAACTAATGTTTCAGTATGTAAACTTGAAGCTTTGAATCCTTAAATATTACAGCTACAAATTACTCTATTGTTGATGAATTTTGACTTTTTGTTATGTTTTGGTTGAATGAACACCTTTGTATTACATNTAAATCCAGGTTAAATCCTGTTCTAAATTCGTTACCAGATAGCCCCTTAGATCGTTCGACTGTTGTTCTATTAATTTCTGTGTATTTCGTGGAAGAGGAAAGTGGGACGTTCGGGTTTTCATGCATTCTCTTGGGTGGCTGGGATTGAGTTGGTTTCTAGGGCAGGACTGCTGTTAGCCGCAACGGGGTGGTATATGTTTCATTGG
The DNA here is from genome assembly GCA_002079205.1 of Phalaenopsis hybrid cultivar. Classification (NCBI taxonomy): domain Eukaryota; kingdom Viridiplantae; phylum Streptophyta; class Magnoliopsida; order Asparagales; family Orchidaceae; genus Phalaenopsis; species Phalaenopsis hybrid cultivar. The sequence goes on along the minus strand of JXCR01148663.1, from coordinate 27,362 downwards.
TTGGTAGATGTTGTACTTTGAGCTATACGTGGACCGGAGGATGAATGATTCCCTGTATTTTAATTTTCTCGATTAAAGTGCGGTTTAAGGAGGCCTAGGTTGGTCGAACGAGACGCAGGTTGGGAACTTGATTGTAATTGAGGAAACTTGAAATTAATGTGCGTTATCTTTTTTCCAGATTATGGGTGACTGCTTTTATGTTGTTATGATGGTGAATTCCATGTTTTCAGAGTGACTTTGTTTTTTTTTTTAATTTTTTAATTTTTAATTTTTTTTTAGCATACAATAAATTGAACGCAAGAACTGATTCTATTTGATGATATTCTGGATTATTTCAAAATTTTTTAGCCCTCTGCAGTAATCTACCACTGGCTTATTTTCTTTCACAATATTTAAGCATAATCTCCTGCAGTGAAACTGAAAGTTCATTTGTTCCAAGCATGCCTCTCGAGATCATGTTATATGTTTGTAGATTTCTCTTTGGTTTGTTCCATATTTGTAGGTAATATGCTTTGATTTGATTATGTTAGTTTAACTAATGTTTCAGTATGCAAACTTGAAGCTTTGAATCCTTAAATATTACAGCTACAAATTTTGCTATTGTTGATGAATTCTGACTTTTTGTTTTGTTTTGGTTGAATGAACACCTTTGTATTACACCAGTGTCACCAAATTTGTGAAATGATTTCAATTTTTACTTATTTGGTTTGATTTTATGAATAACTCTATTTTAGCTGACCTGTGTGGTACAAAAACATTACTTGTGGAAGAAGGGACATTAGCGGCTCTTATTTTTTGCATATGACCTGAAAGTTCACTACACTGGAAGCCAATGTTCTTGTTTACATTTTAGCTTCTAACCTGTCTTATAGGCTTTATTTCATTCGCGCTGTTTAATCTGTTTGATTCATGTTTTTAATATAGTAACATTTCAATTTTCATGCAGCATATGCATATGATGCTCCATTGTTTGCATTGAATTTTACCCTGATTTTGGGAGTTAATTTTCTATTATTTATGGGTAAAATTATCATTATTATAATTATTTTTGAATTATCTCTGCCTCGAGAAGTTTTTGCCTTTTCCTGTTAATGATCTCCTTTTTGTCGCATTTGGTTATTTTTCTATTCTTAGCTCAAACATGGATCTTTAATCTTTTGCAACTTTCAGGTGAGGACGCTTGAAAAGAATTAAACTGCTTACTCTCTGCTTGGATCTCTCCAAGTTGGTGCATTTACAGGCCCAGAGTTTTGGTTTGTTATGTCAGCTGTTACTTCCATTCGTTTTGCAGTTAGCTGATATAGGTCCATGCATTATTGATTGCATGTTTTCTTCTGAGAAATATTTGAAAAGATGTTCCCTGGGCAGTTAATGCAGCTAACTGAACATGGACGAAGTATTCTTACTTCCAGGAGGTATGCAAATGAATTTTGCTGTTTATTGTCATATCTACCTTCAGTATGTTCTTTTGCATACTCTTTTTATTAGATTGTCTTAGCTACATGAACTATCGAGTTCTTTCTATGGCCTAATTTTTTTTTTATTTGGAAGGCCTATGATATTTTATTCTTGCACATGCCCTATGTTTAATTGCTTGTAGAAATGTAGTGGTTGATGATTAGATTAGAGTAATGACATTAAAAACATGGAAACTTTCTTCTTTGAAAGAAAGATTAGTGAAATTTAAGTTTGCTATGAAACATGCAGTGTCTGCTACCTCCAAAGAAGCCATCTATCTGCTTGCCACTCTAGGCTCTGGTATATCAAATTAAACTGTTATTCTAAAGCACAATAACTTTGTATAAGCCTCTTAAATCTTTTGATGAGTTTTTAGCATTTTTTTTCCTTAAATCTTATTTATTCTATTGATATACCAAAATTTGTTTGCAGTGTCCTATAGCATGAAAGTCTGGCAAAATCACTTTTTTATTTAGATTTTGCTTTGTTTATACTAAATGGTGTTTTTTAATCTATCTTTTTGATGCACGAGTGTTCAGTTATACGAGTCATTTTGCATTACTTTAAAATATTTAGATTTTAAAAGATTATTTTCTTTTCATTTTTTCCTTACTTAAAATGGTATGATGCATTTTATTTTGGAACTCCTCAACAACTTGATTTATTTCCAATACTTTCATGAACTTCTCGTTTGTGGAAGACTACAAAATTGAATTTATGAATATTTTCAAAGTTTCTGCTCTCCCTACTTAGATGCTTCCATTGAACATAGATTTTCCTTGTCCCATAATTAATCACTTGGTTGGCTGTGGGGTTGTTAAAATAAAAAATAAAAAATAAAAAAATAGCCGTATTGGGCATTCTATTCTTGTGGTGATTGCCTTTTCTTTGATATAAAACTAGCAATGAATAAATTTCATGATTGGGAACATTATTATGAGAAGTGGTCAAGGAAGCCTTATACATATTAATATTATTCATTTTATACTAGAACAAAGATATTCCTCTTATGGAATAAATAAAAAGTTTGACGGGTCAATAATGTACTATGTACCATTTAGTCATGTTTAGAAACGTTGAAATAGCTTGCATTGATCATTATATTTGATGATTTATGTGAATGTCTGAGGGTTATTTATTGTGCCTGCCTATAGAAAGTCAGAATTTTCTCAAGCTCTTCATTGTTCTTTTTGGCAATAAATCTACAACCCACTTCGTTTTGTAATTTGTTGATTCATGATGAAATTATTGTCAACATTCCACGCTTACCAGTTTTCTGCTCCTCCATTTGTCTAGCTAGTTTTCAATCATTTAACGATAGGAACTTGTTATGCTTGTTTGTAAAGTTACTTTAGACTTTTGCATGGACAGAATCTGTTTGAATTTTGATGCATTTGCATTCTTTTGTATTGACGTAAAAACATTCGAGCTTTTTCTGTGTAGTTTTTATTGACACCTGACAATTTGTTAGCTGTTTCTGTTGAAATTATACTGATTTTTTTTGGGGGCATTTACATACATTTCACACAATTTTATCTATTTATATCTCTAACACCAAAACTGTCATATTTACATGCATAACACTTACATCTTTAATGTTGCATAAAGAATACTGCTATTACTAACTTTTTAAAAGTGAAATACCTTTTCATGCATATGTTTATGACACAAAAGTGTGTAAATATCAAACTTTAGGTGTTACAAATGTAAATACATAGGAATTGTGGTATGTATGTAATATTTTTTTTTAAATTCTGTTCTTTTATTTTTTTTACGTTTCTGAATTCCTTAAGCACTAATAATTGCCTGTGCATGGTGTTATCCATAGGAGGACTCTTGCTCTAGTCGCAGGTGCCATGGTGACTGGTGGAACTGCTTTTTATATGCAGTCACGAATCAATAAAATCAAACGAGACAGATCTGAGAGCTCCATAGATGTTACTCGGCACTTGACCCAAAATGGTGTAGATGACGAGACAACTAAAGTATTGAGAAAAAAAGGGAGCGGCCATAAATCTCTACATGTTTTAACTGCAGTTTTGCTCTCGAAAATTGGCCCTACAGGTTTAAGGACCCTTGTGGGGATGGTGATCACTGCAGTAAGCCACATCTTTTTCTGTCATTGCCTCATTTTCTTTGGTTTTAAGGGGTCTTACCGTGGGCTACTATTTTTAGAGATTTCTAATTTCTTATACTATCATGGTTTTGTTTGTTGATTCTCTAGCCTTTATGCTCTTGGTTTGTTTATTTTTTTGAAGTGGATTTATTTATTTATGTTTTTTATTTCTGTTAGATTTATATCTTACAAATGGCCCTGGTCAGTTTATTGTTTGAGAAAAACCAGTTGCAGTTAATTGTCTGTTTTTGTATTTTTATTTCAATTATTGTTCGTTTATTTACAAAGTTTTCTGTAAGGACTAAAATCGTGCTTGCATAAAAGATTTTATGTGTTAAATATTTGGATTCATGCATCGTCTGCTTTTAAAATATATTTGTGCGATGTTTTGGATAAGGATCAGTGGACCTTATGCAAGGAATTTATTCCCTTTTTGTAGGCAGGCTTTCTGCTTTCGTTGAAGCTCTATTAGCAACTTGCCGCTGTAATATTAACTTCCGGGTTTTCTTGTCAGGAGACAATTAGTTACTGATAATATTAACTTTCTGATTCTTTTGGTAGGTGTTATCTGTAGAGTAAAATATATTTATTTATATTGTGCCGTTGGTGGTGTGTTTTTTAATGTTGTTTCTTAAAATCTGATTTAACTGCTGTGAAATAATAGATGCATCATTAAGTGTTATACATCTATGGTCTCATTCTTATTTTCATTGAAACATTACATAGGATAAATCTTAATTTCAGTTTTGCACCTTTGTAGGTGTTGAGAACTGCCTTGAGTAACAGACTTGCTAAAGTCCAAGGTTTCTTGTTTCGAGCTGTTTTTCTGAGACGCGTGCCATTATTTATGCGGCTAATTATAGAAAACATCATCCTATGTTTTCTTCAATCCACATTGTATTCAACATCAAAATATCTGACTGGAGCTTTAGCTTTACGGTTCAGAAAAATATCAACAGACCTCATACATGCTGATTATTTTGAGGTAACTGGCTAGTTTCTGCTGCAAGCTGGATTTATTTTAGGGATGTGCATATGCTGATATACGTCATCTATTGCTCATCATCTATGCTTGAAAATTTGAAATGATTCTTTCATAACAAGTAACTAACAATTTTTTAGAACGTTACACCAGGTTTTATGCCTGCATTTGCCTTTTGGTCGTTATTATCAAAATGCAGCCTGTTAATGCTGTTGAGTAGGTTGAATAAAGCAATAATAACTGTTTAAGGCATAATACTGGTTTTGAAGGTTTGTGGCTAGTTTGCATTTGATTAATATTGAAGTAGATGAAAGCTGCAAAGCTATTTGTCTATACTTGTTTAAAATCATTTATAATATGATTAATTAATATTATCTGAAGATCTAATTTTCCAATGGAATATTTTGGTTCCAAGATCTGATGTGGTGTTTAAGTTTATTTGATGTTGTATGTTGTACAAAACCATGTGCTTCATGCGGCACTTGGTGACGCAGGACATCTTAAAATCTAGCAATTCGTAGATTTTACAATTTAAGCTGAATTCTCTCTTTTGATGGAAAATTAGTCTCATTTCATTTTGTCCAAATGAAAACATAGAAGTCATAAAAAATTAAAATTTCACATGAAATCTGAGAACCAATAACAGTTAATTGCTAATGAAATTCAAACCAAAAAAGTGAAAACAAGTGCGTATCAAAATTGACAAAATCTCAGTCATATGATGTCTTAATCACTGTAGGATGAATAGTGAAAGATAAAGTCTCTTATTTGAATATCCAGGTTTCAAACTATTGTAAGGATGGCCATGTCCCAGAAGGTGTTATTAAAACATACAGAGCACCTGAACTATCCACATTTATTGGCACACACAAGAATTTCTAGAAAAATAAACTTTTTTTAACTATCTGTTCAATGTTCTTTGCATGCCTTAGATNATTTTGAGGTAACTGGCTAGTTTCTGCTGCAAGCTGGATTTATTTTAGGGATGTGCATATGCTGATATACATCATCTATTGTTCATCATCTATGCTTGAAAATTTGAAATGATTCACTCATAACAAGTAACTAATAATTTTTTAGAACGTTAACACCAGGTTTTATGCCTGCATTTTACCTTTTGGTCGTTATTATCAAAATGCAGCCTGTTAATGCTGTTGAGTTGGTTGAATAAAGCAATAATAACTGTTGAAGGCATAATACTGGTTTTGAAGGTTTGTGGCTAGTTTGCATTTGATTAATATTGAAGTAGATGAAAGCTGTAAAGCTATTTGTCTATACTTGTTTAAAATCATTTATAATATGATTAACTAATATTATCTGAAGATCTAATTTTCCAATGGAATATTTTGGTTCCAAGATCTGATGTGGTGTTTATGTCTATTTGATGTTGTATGTTGTACAAAGCCATGTGCTTCATGCGGCACTTGGTGATGCAGGACATCTTAAAATCTAGCAATTCGTAGATTTGACAATTTAAGCTGAATTCTCTCCTTTGATGGAAAATTAGTCTCATTTCATTTTGTTCTGATGATAACATAGAAGTCATCAAAAATTAAAATTTCACATGAAATCTGAGAACCAATAACAGTTTATAGCTAATGAAATTCAAACAAAAAAAGTGGAAACCAGTGCGTATCAAAATTGACAAAATCTCAATCATATGATGTCTTAATCACTGTAGAATCAATAGTGAAAGATAAAAGTCTCTAATTTGAATATCCAGGTTTCAAACTATTGTAAGGATAGTCATGTCCCAGAAGGTGTTATTAAAACATACAGAGCACTTGAACTATCCACATTTATTGGCACACACAAGAATTTCTAGAAAAATAAACTTTTTCTTGACTATCTGTTCAATGTTCTTTGCATGCCTTAGAGGTTATATTATAACAAATGACTCAATAAATAATTCCGTAAAATTCATCTAGATTTTGTCTAATAATACGAATTTAAATTTAACACACTTGAATTCTATTAAGAATGTCTTTCCAATCTTTACTTTTACCAAAAGTAATAAAATTATATCTTTAACTTCTCATTTCAACACCTGCACGTTACAATTTTCCTTGCTATTGTACATTTCTGAGAAAGGAAGCAAGTCTATTATAGTACCAAGTAAGAAAACCCCCATATGAAAACGACTGAATAGAACCACAATTTCAATAGTCATAAAAGGCAAGACGCCAACTTATGAGAAAATTTGAGTTGCACTACAATCTTGGAGTAAGGTCGCAGAAGGGAAGAAGTAACCACCAATGAAACACAAGAAACTTCTATGGATAAACCCATGCCTTTTGTTGTAGTGCCTAACCACAATTAAAACCATCATGCACGTGAACAAAGCAGAAATAAAAAAATCATGTTAAGCATAGAACTAAACTTTTGATAAAATATGGAGATTGGAAAGCATTGAGCTCGACAATCTAAGGGGTAAATCGAATTACTTGCTACAGTAAACTGAACTTGAAGATGTGATCATAACATTGGAGATATAGATCATCCTTAATAGGCTCACCATCATAAGTAGGCTTTTTATCGAAGTAAACCATGAAAGAAATAGAATACAACAAAAACTCGCAATGCTCATGTTAATGTTAACGTTTTGTGCTTCTAATTAGTATAACATTTTCACTGAATATCCTTGCTANAGACTTTCGATAAAATATGGAGATTGGAAAGCATTGAGCTCGACAATCTAAGGGGTAAATCGAATTACTTGCCACAATAAACTGAACATGAAGATGTGATCATAACATTCGAGATATAGATCATCCTTAATAGGCTCACCATGATAAGTAGGCTTTTTATCAAAGTAAACCATGAAAGAAATAGAATACAACAAAAACTCGCAATGCTCATGTTAATGTTAACTTTTTGTGCTTCTAATTAGTATAACATTTTCACTGAATATCCTTGCTCAAAAAATTTTAGCTCTGGTGATGAATTTTCACCAAATGTAAGTATGAGCGTCATTGTTATGCTTTTTGCAAGGTTATGCAATTTTAAGTGGGGTTGCATGCCAATTTGTAAGCTGCCTTGTAACTCATACCCACCATTAGTAGCAGACATATTTCATTTATTGTAATAGCTTAAAGAACAAATTGAGTAGATTTGTCAGATGAGATGCTAGATGTGAATTTGTGAGGTGATGGAAAGAGAAATTGGAATGCAATTATTGGTAATAGTTTCATGAAATAAGTCAAATAAAACACGTTGAACTCTGGCTATTACTCATGCTTCCTAAGATTTATAGCTTTTNTGCTTTTTACAAGGTTATGCAATTTTAAGTGGGGTTGCATGCCAATTTGTAAGCTGCCTTGTAACTCATACCTACCATTAGTAGCAGACATATTTCATTTATTGTAATGGCTTAAAGAACAAATTGAGTAGATTTGTCAGATGAGATGCTAGATGTGAATTTGAAAGGTGATGGAAAGAGAAATTGGAATGCAATTATTGGTAAAGTTTCATGAAAAAAGTCAAATAAAAGATGTTGAACTCTGGCTAATACTCATGCTTCCTAAGATTTATAGCTTTTATGCATTAATCTCTTTTGCATTATAAGTTTTTTAATGATCTCACCTTTCTTATGGTTAATTATTTAAAGACCCTATAATAAATGTCTAGGATTTAGATACTATTACTTTACCTCATGGTAAATGTCTTATATATTCAAGAAACTAAACAAGATAGAGAAAATACTAAGGAGATTAATAGCTTATGTTCTAAACTTTTATATTCAGGTAAGAGTCGTACTATAAATAATATGTGTGTAATTATAAATAAGAGTTTGAATGATTAGATTGTAAAAAATAATAGAATTGGGGATAAAATTATAGTTTTGAGGATTGTTGTTGATACTAAGATTCTTAATATTATAAGTGCTTATGCTTCATAAGTTGGTTTAAATATGTTTAAAAGAAAAATTTTAGAATGATCTAGAAGAATTTATATAAAATATATCTCTTAAAGAAATAACTTTTATTGCTAGTAGAGTGGTAGAAAATTTTAGAAGTATTTAAGATGAATATGATTTTAGAGTGATTAATAAAGAAAATAGGGTCATATTAGATTTTGCTTTAGCTTATAATTTTGTTATTGCTAATAGTTTATTCAAGAAAATAGACTTATAAGAATTAATATAATAAAACATAAATTGATTATTTTTTTATGAAAAAATAGATTGTTGAAGTTGTAAAGATTGTAAGGACATTTCGAGTAAAAAAATTAAGTATTTAATATCAAGTGTTGATTTTGGATTTTACAATGAAGGGTTGAAAGATGAAACATACAACAAAATATTATCATAGGTTTAAATATGTTTAAAAGAAAAATTTTAGAATGATCTTGAAGATTTAATATAAAATATATCTCTTAAAGAAGTATCTTTTATTGGAGATCTAAATGAACATGTTAGTAGAGTGGTAGAAAAGTTTAGAAGTATTCAAGATGAATATGACTTTAGAGTGATTAATAAAGAAAGTAGAGTCATATTAGATTTTGCTTTAGCTTATAATTTTGTTATTGCTAATAGTTTATTTAAGAAAATAGATGAACATATTGTCACTTATAAGAATGAATCTAATAAAACATAAATTGATAATTTTTTTTATGAAAAATAGTTTATTGAAATTGTAAAGATTGTAAGGTCATTTCGAGTAAAAAAATTAAGTATTTAATATCAACTCTTGATTTTGGATTTTACAACGAAGGGTTGAAAGATGAAACATATAACAAATATTGTCATAGAATTAGATGTGGACACTTAAAATGCATAAATAAAATTTTTTTTATGAGTAAATTTCAAGATCTTAAGGTTTGAGATGTTCATAAAAAAATATTATCAGGGATAAAGTAACGAACACTACTGAGTAAGTTGCAAAAAATAAGTTCAGAGAATCAAAAGAAAAAGTTCTCATGAATAAAAAATAATTTGTGGTGAAATAATAATGTGTAAGAAAAGATAAAAAATAAAAATTTTGTTAAAAAATTAGTTTTGATATAAAAGCATGGAGAATTAAAAAAGTATAAGGTAACTGGTAGGAAGTATGAAAGAATAATTTTTGATATTAAAAATTCTTTACTAATAATCTTTATTATATATTAGATGCTAAAAATTGAAATATATATGTATAAAATAGCCAAACAAAGATATAAACAAGTAAAAATTTAGTTTCTAGTAAAATGTACTAAGGATAAAAATTAAAAAATAATTTTCTTAGATGAAAATATTCAACATATGTGCGTGAGATATTTTGATAAATATTTCAGTGAAGATTGTAAAAATATGATTGACTTTAATGATCTTAATATTATAAATAATAACAATATTTTTTATTTCTAGTGTCGCATTAGTAAAATGGAAGATCAAGATATTCACTTTAAAGAAATTAAGTGTAAAAAATAATAGGACTTGATGGTATTTTCATAGAAGTGTAATAATGTCTAAGAGATTTGAGAATGCTTAACTTACTAAACTTTTTAGTATTGTTTTAAAAACTAAAAAAGATGTATGATGAGCGGAGAAATAATCTAATTGTTTTTTTTTCAAGAATAAATGAGATGCACGTGAGTGTGCAAATTATAGACGAATTAAGTTAATGTGTCATAACTTAAAATTATGGTAGAAAACAGTTGAACATAGGTTACGCCGTGATACAAAAATTTTGCAAAAGTAATTTGGATTCATGTTGGGCAAGTATATTACAGTAACTATGCATTTACTGAGAAATTCGATGGAAAAGTATAGAGAGAGCAAAGATTATCTACATATTATTTTTGCTGAAAAAGGTTATGAAAAGGTTTCGAGAGAAGTACTTTGGTTGATATTACTTATATTCAATCATTAAAGATATGTATATTAGAACTATTACTTGTGTTTGAACACATAGATGGTTGACCAAGAATTTTCCTATTTCAGTTGGATTACAACATGGATCAAATTTAAGTCTATATTTTTTTACTTTAGTTATAGGTGATTTTATTGGACGTTTATAGGATGATGTATCTTGGTGTATACTTTTCACTGATGATATCCTTCTTATGGGTAAGGCTAGATAGAGTTATGAAAAAAATTGAATTATTGAGGTTTAGTTTAGAGTCTAATGACTTTCATTTTGGTAGATCTAAAACTAAATAATTGAATATAATTTTCGTAGTAGTAGATCTGGTGGCGGGGTCGTAATGAGTGATCAAGTCATTAAAATGAGTGAACGTGCTAGATATCTCAGGTGTATTGTTCAAAGTGATGATGATATAGATGAGGATTTATTAGTATAATTCAAGTTGGTTTGAAGTGGAGGAATGCTTCAGACTATTGTGTGATAGAAAATTATTGCTTAGACTTAAAAGAAAAATTTTGTAAGATGGTGATGAGAGCGGCATTAATTTATAAGGAAAAATGTTGGCCTATAAAAGAGAAGCATAAAATTAAGTTTTGTTCGGAGATGGGAATGCTCAGGTGGATTGAGTGTCTCTCCACTTGGAGACAAAATGCGAAACGAATATATTCATGAAAGGGCTGGAGTGACTCCAATGGCACACAGAATTAGAGAGAGTCGTCTTGATGTTCTGCTCACGTTAAACGTCGATCATTTGAAGATCTAATTAAGAGAGTAGATATTTTAGATTTGATTTATTTTAAGAAAAATATAGGTAGAACTAAAAAGACGGTGATGTTGTATAAAAATGATCTTAATTTATTATAATTAAATGAAAATATGACACTCAATAAGTACAATAGTGAAAATTAATTCATTTAGCCGACCCTACTTAGTGGGATAAAGGCTTGTTGTTGTGGTACTTTATCATTAGGGTTGTCAAAACGCTCGTTATTCGCGAACAACTCGTGTTCGGCTAGTTAAGTAACTCGTGTTCAATTCGTTTGCTAAGCAAACGAGCCAAACACGAACAATTTTNATATATATATATATATATATATATATATATATATATATATATATATATATATATATAAGAAGTATTATTTTTAAATAATTTAATTGTCTATAACGCTATAAAGATTCATAATAAATTTAAATTACTAATTAAAAATAGAATAAAAATATATTAAATTCTATTTAAATGAATATTTTAACAAAAACAACAAGATTTAAATCTCACCCTACCCTTAGCATCCTACTGTTGTGTGATTAGAGTTGTCAAATAACTCAATGTTCGTGAATACCTTGTGTTCGACTCGATAAGCAAGCGGGCCAAACACAAACAAATTTTTTAATCTCGATATATAAACCAGCCGAACACGAACAATGATATTATTAACAAGCCGAGTCTGAACTCACTCAAGCTCGGCTCATTTACATCCCTAATGGCTGCATGGCTGACTAGGGTTGTCAAAATGGTTTTTTGTTCGAAATATAAACGAGTAGAATACGAACAACAATATTTTTTAAAAAGCCGGACACGAGTTGAGCCCATGCCCGCTCGTGTTCAGCTCGTTTACACACCTATTTATCATATGGCCTAAATTTTTTCTTTCCTGTTCACATTTGCAATAAATTTATAATTTTCTTATATAGTAGTTATTTTTTTGCGAGCATCTTTATGCAAATTATGCATATGTTATTGAAATGTTGTGTAAATTTTTTAGTTTAGGTTTCAATTAGATGTTCAACTAGATCTGTAGGTTTTTTAGGTTGATACTCTGACAATTTTATATGGACTCATACCAGTATACCTATCAGTAAATAAATTGTATGTAAACTCAGTCTTATGCTGTATCAATTTTTAACACAACATTATTACATGAACTATTAATTACTACAATTTCTCCATTGATTTGTTTATGAAAAGCAATTAAAAATTTTGGTTTGGTTCCCTATTATGTTAAAGAGTTATTTCCAAAAATAGCTCATAAAATTTTCTTCTCAATTTTTTTCATAATGATTTTAAATAATTCATACGATTTAATCACTTTATTAAAATACAATATGTGCTACGAGATGTATCTACAATATTTAAAATGTAAAATGAAACGGTCGAATTTTTTATAAGTGTCAACTTCTATAAAATATAGTTAAATTCATGATAACCTTTCTTCTCTATACTAATGCTCCCTTAAGGTTTATGTGGACTAGGCAACAGTGTATAAAGCCTAGTATTATGCTTCTTTCCTTTAGCTGTATTGCAAGGTCCACATTTTGAAACTATGCTTACAACATTTCTTATTAAGTTAGACCAATTATACCCATCGTAGATTGCTACAATTTTATCAACCAAACTGTTTTGCACAATACCAACATGTTAGTCTATGATTAGATAATTTCTTAAAGATTGCCTAGAATGTAACATTGAAATCCCCCAAAAGAAAGTTATTCTTAACTATGAAATGTTTCTTAAGCATAAAGTCAGTTGCTCGTCAAGATATATCTTATTGAAATTCTTGCAATTTGTATTTCCTTTTGTAATGCTATCAAAATTGGCCACTTTACTTTTCCAGTCAATAAGATAAAAATAACTCTATTTAATGCATTAACTACATGCTTATTTTTAGTTCGATCACAATGTTTTAACTCAAATTTGTATTCATGTAGGTACTTAATTTATCCTATTTAGCACATTTATGGCTTAATTTCATTTGAGATTTTAAGTTTTTTAATGCCTAATGATTATGATATAAGATAAATTCCTTTGGCAACAATTAGTGTCTCTAATATCAAAGTGATTATTCAAAAATGGTAGTCCCTATCATAAATAGAATACCTTTTTGTTTCGCCTCATTCAACATTTCTTTGGAATAAACAGTTGGATTTCTTGGATTTCTTTGTCGACCTATAGCTCCTCCAATTCATACGCAAATGCACCACAAGAAATCTCAAAAAAAAAAAAAAAGAACAAGTAATCTAAGCACAAGTGCATTTGTATATTTGTCTTTAATACCATTGAAAGCATAGTCAGTAAGTTTTTTTATTTAAATTCTACCTTCTTAAGGTAATTTGTATTAGCACCATGACAATACTAAACCTCTTAATGAATCATACCGAGCTTGCACATGGAAACTTTGAATATCATGAATGTTAATAGATATTGGTTAGTCCTTTGTTATTCCACTTTTTTGAGATCAACTGGTAATCCATCATTAGTTATTATAAATCCCAAAAGCGTGATAGATGGTATAACAAAATAAAAGCTTTCTTTTTTCAAATTTAAAAACCTTTTTTTTAGATTGTAACCGTTCAATGGCTTTCTTAAGTTGTATTATTTTCTTTTCCAGTTGCACCATAAATCAGGATGTATGAAGGCAAGAAATAAAATATTTTCATGCAAAAGGCTAAAACGTGGTTATTGATTATCATAGAAGTAGTTGATGCATTAGTTATACATACCATTTTTCATCTTAAAGGCAATCTTCCATTCATCACCTTCTCATTCTCCCTTAATAGTAGTCATTCCTTATATCAATCAATCTTAAAGAGAATTGTTGCTACAATCAGTATATCAAACACATCATTTGACATAGGTGTAAGAAATTGATGCTTGATGGTGATCTTATTAATTGTTCGGTTGCAACACACATCTTACAACTATCATCCTTCTTAGGTATAAGTCTAACACCCCAACTGGCTCCCCTTTAAGGGTTGGCTGAGTTGTGGCAGATGCGAACAATTCTATCAAACTAAATTCTTACCAACGCTTGTTCTGCTTGCAGAATCAAGACCTAATATGTGATGAACTAGTCTAAGTCACCACAAACATACTTGATATATCACGTTTTAGAATTTGTTCATATTCATACACAGAAGTGTGGAAAATTTTTTTATCATTGAAACATGTAAACTATACAAAGTTGTTAAATCTAATATAAATAAAATACGTAACCAAAGACTATATAAGCACCCAAAATTATAAATGCAATAGCCAAGTCACACCTGACTACTTGCCTCAACGCTCATTAACCTTTCCTGTAAGTAAACAACGTAGAGTGAACAACTCTTTCAACGAAATAATCAAGGCTGAAATAAGATTTTATGCAGGAAAAAGAGACAACGTGCATGCTCATAGGAAACTGTACATGTCCGCACACAAGTCACAACATGCTAGAATTATATAAAACATAAAAAGAACAGATAATGTAGAAAATTATGATTGCAGTATAAAACTTGTATAGTGATAATCATGTTCATAGTAATGTTATCATAACAATGTCATCGTAGCAGTGTCATTATAGCAGTGTCATCATAGCATAACAATGTCATTTGTAAATGTATAGGCATCAACTATTTCCATGTCCTGTTATAGCATAGGTCGTCACCCTGCTTCGAATGTCATATTAACTATTGATAATGGTGGGACTCTCTGAATATAGCAATTTTCAATAGCCCCCCTGATACTATTGGTTCCCTATGTTCTGTCATCATCTGCTCACAATGGTTTCCAGAGTTTCGTCAACGCCTGAACAATAGGAGTTGGGAATGTCACATCCTTGCATAACGTACTTGAAACACTCTTGTAATAGTCTAGCGATAACATAAATTGTGATATTTCTTAAAGCATATTACCTGTAACAAACAATTATAGACATTTCATAAATCTCATGCATGAACTATAACAAATGAATATTTGCAGAAAAATAATTTCATAAGTTTAGTTGTATCATATCACGATCACATTATGTGTATCATAAGAAGAAATCAACTTGCATTTATAAATTCAATGCAGAAAGTCATTCAAAATATATAGGAAATTCTAAATACATTTGTGTCAAATGAAAAATCATATGAAAATGTATAAAAGATTTTTTTTTAGGTTAACACAAGATTATTTCACCTGACCTGACGGAGTAGTCGTACGACGAGTTTCCTCATGCTCCCCTCAATCTCGCCGCGTCATGTAAATAACCTGGAATTCTTAAGCAACTTAGGATTTCATGAAAATTGGCTTGTAACATGCATTAATCCAAAACACGACTCAAATGCTAACACATACCTCAACTGAACATCTCAGCATAACCCATCATTTCTTCAGCCCGCTTAAAATTCTCCCATTCTACCACCTCGATCCTACCTTCACCTTCGCTAATTTCGTGCTAAAATCTTTATGCAAGCTTGCAAACCAAGTTCAATGCTTCCGACATAATTTTGACGCCTTGCTACTATGGATGAAAATGAATTGAGTTGAGCTCGAACCATGCTCTTATCGAGCCTGGATCGTTTACCAAATTGTTAGCTTGAGCTCGAATTGAGAGCTGAGGCTTAATTCATAAAGTTAGCAGCTAACTCGGGAGCTCAAACTAAAAATACAATTTTTACAATAGATGACTAGAAAAGGTATTGGTGGCCAGAGGAGGATGCCTCGAAAGTTCATCGAAAAATGTATCTGAATTTAAAACCTTTTTTTTAGCATTGAAATGTGAAACACATCGTGAATATCTGATATATCAGCAGGTAATGCTAATGTGTAAGCAATTGACCGATTCTTTCTATAATTTCAGAAGAACCAATGTACCTGGGACAACTTACTTTCTTGACCAAATCTAATTGTACCTTTCATTGTCCTAAATTTCAAAAATACAAAATCTCCAACTTCAAATTCGACTTCTTTGTGCTTGAGTCAAAGTATTTTTTGCTGTCGATCCTGAGCCATTTTTAATCTATTTCAGATTAATCTAATTTTCTCTTTAGCTTCATCAACTAAGTCAGAACCTAATATTTGTTGTTAACCCACTTCGACCCAACTCATTGGAGTTCTGCACTTTTTGCCATACAGTGCTTCATAATGAGCTATTTTGGTACTTGACAGAGAGCTATTATTGCAGGTAAACTCTATCTTAAGAATATAAACTTGCCAACTGCCTTCAAAGTCGAGAACACAATCTTAACAGATCTTCCAATTCTTTAATTGTTTTTTTAGATTGTCCGTTGGTTTGTTGATGAAATGCTGTACTAAAGTACAATTCTGTATCCAAACCTTGTTGGTTACATAACCTGGACGTGAATCTTCTATTTTTGTCCGAAATGATTACTTTTGGAATACTGTGCAATCTGATAAATTTTTTGACATTTAATCTAACCAATTTTTCCACTGAATATGTCTGTCTGATTGACAAGAAAAGATCCAACTTGGTTAACCTGTTAATAACGACCCAAATATTGTCGTGACCCTGTTTGGATCGAGGAAATCCCATAAAAAAATTCATTGCAAATTCTTCCCATTTCCATTCTTTTATCGACAATGATTGAAACAATATGTTTGGCTTCTGATGCTCAACCTTTTTAATTTGACGTGCTTGACATTGAGATGCATATTCAACATGTTTCTCTAATCTAGCCATCGGAATAGTGTTTTCAAATTCTTTTACATTTAGTGCTGCCTTGATAAATTGTGTAGCTTGAATGACGGGCCTCATGTAACATTTAATATCTCAACTTAGAATCACCAGATACCCATAACTTTAACTTTTTCTGATCACCCTATTTTCATCAACTGTCATATCGCCCCTCTTTTTTCTTATTGAAGCTATTTTATAAGTTTCAGATATTCGCTGCTAACTCTATGAGTTTCATTGATTTTATCTTTTAAAGTTGGTTGCATTATTAGTTGAAATATCTCATATCACCTGGTTTTCTAACCTCTAATTGCAAGACATTTATTTGTTTAATTAGCTCTAGCTCTCGAGTAATATTGTAACTTGCACTACTTGTAGATTTAGAGCTCAATGCATTAAAAACTACATTTGCTCAACCAGGATAATACTGTATATCCAAATCATAATCTTTGATCAACCCTAGCCATTTTCTCTGACTCAAATTCAGCTCTTTTTATGTAAAAATGTACTTCGGACTCTGGTGATTGGTAAAAACTTCACATTTCACGCCATACAATTAATATCTCCAAATCTTGAGAGCAAACACTTCAACAACTAACTACAAGTCGTACGTCAGATAGTTCTTTTCATGTGGCCTCAATTGTCTAGATGCATAGGCTATCTTCTTTTTATTCTGCATTAGAACGCAACTCAAGCCTCACAATGATGCGTCACTGTAAATCTGTAATCCTTCTGTACCTGATGGAATTGCTAACATTAAAGCGGTGGTCAAATATTTCTTTAACTCTTGAAAATTGTGCTTACATTCTGCATTCCACTCAAATTTGACATCTTTCGTCATCAGCTTGGACAAAGACATAGTTACCTGTGGAAATCCCTTTTTATGAACCTCATGTAATATCCAACCAAACCAAGGAAATTGCGTACCTCCGTAAAATTCTTTGGAGTGCCATTCCAAAATTGTTTCATTTTCTGAGGATCTACTGAGATTCATTGGCCACTAATAATATGCCCAACAAATGTAATACTTTGCAACCTTCACATTTCGACAATTTTGCATATAACTGATTCTGCCTCAATAGCCCCAATTCTATTCTAAGATGCTTAGCATGATCATCTTCAGTTTTTGAATATATTAGAATATCATCAATAAAAATAAT
The DNA here is from genome assembly GCA_002079205.1 of Phalaenopsis hybrid cultivar. Classification (NCBI taxonomy): domain Eukaryota; kingdom Viridiplantae; phylum Streptophyta; class Magnoliopsida; order Asparagales; family Orchidaceae; genus Phalaenopsis; species Phalaenopsis hybrid cultivar. Next base: position 9,363 of record JXCR01148663.1, on the reverse strand, counting down.
GACAAACTGATCCACATCAGTCTTGAAGATTCTATTCATCAAGTTTATAAATATAGCAGAAGCATTAGTTAAGCTAAGAAACATAACTAAGAATTCATAATGACCACATCTGGTTCTAAAAGCTATTCTAGTTATATCTATCTCCTTAACAATGAGCTAATGATATCTTGATCCCAAATTAATTCGAGAAAATACAGTAGAACCCTCTAAATGATCAAATATATCATCGATCCTAGGTAAAAAATATTTGTTCTTGATTGTCTTTTTGTTCAGCTCTCTATAATCATTACACAATCACCTTTATCTATCTTTCTTACTGTCAAACAACACTGGAGCACTTCAAGGTGATTTGCTTGACCTGACATGACCCTTATCTATCAGTTCATGTAATTGACATTTCATTTCTTGTAATTCCTTTGGATCCATTTTGTACAAAGACTTGAAAATTGTAGTACCAAACTCAACTTCTCGTTCTGGTGATAACCCTAACAATTTTTTAGGAAATACATCAAAAAATTCAGCAATAACTAGAATGTTTTTTAATTCTTGCACATCTTTATTCAACACTTCCAAGTTTAGCTAGTAACACCAGTTCATCACTTCAGAGGCAAATTGAGTCACTCGTCTTTTCCAATATTTAATTGTAGAAAAATGTTTTTCAAACAATTCACTCTCAGTATGACATCAAAATCTGAATTAGTATTATAATCTACTCTATTTTTAGCTTCTTGTTGTGAATGATAACACACATGACACATTTTTATTTGTATAAAAACTACTTCCTGAAGGCATAATAACACACAAGTTGGAGTTAAATATCAATATGGAAGTTGGCAACAAACTCATCTGAACTAAAAGAATGCCATGCACCTGAATCGAATATAGTAGTGCCAAAATGATCTTGATATAGACGCTTACTTGTAATCATTTTTTCAAATTTTTTGGCTTCTTAAGGAGTAACTGCAAAAGCTCGGGTTTTTACTTGCTGTTCTGTTATTCGTTCAGAAGTTTCACCCTTTGCTAGTACTGAAGGCTTTCCCAAAAACTGTGTTTTGTTGGACTTACTAACTATCAAACATTTCTCGGGCTGTTCCTATCCTTGAAATGTCTGTGGCCTGTTGTTTCTCTTCTTTTTTTGTGGACAATTCATTTGAAGATGCTCGGACTGTCGCCATTTGTAGAACTTTGTTAAACCCAATAAACACTGCTTAAAATATCTTTTTCCACACTTTTCACAAATAAATTTTTTTTATTTGAGGCTATTTCTGTTTATCTTTTGATTTACTTTTCTTGCTTTGAAAGTATTTTTCTTTGTCAAAATCCTTTCGTTTGCTTGCCTGAGGTTGCCATTGTTTACTAAAAGAATTCAGCCCATTTTTCAATTCGTATAGCTTTTTCAACTGGAACTGAGTCATTGATTTCAAACGGTACCAAAGCCAATCACAACTGATCTCTAAGGCCACGCAAAAATAAGAGACATTTTTCTTAGGGTGCTGACATAGTGGGTGCATATCTGGAAAGAAAGTGAATTTTGCCTTATATTGCATAACTGTTTTTTACCCTTGAATCAAATTGAATAATATATCTTGCAACAATAATCTAGTTGAAAGCAAAATAAACCAATCTTTTGAAGACTAACAAAATCATCTCACTGAATTTGTGGAAGAGGTGACAGCGAAGATTTTTCTTAATGCTGCGCCTGTCGCCACCTTCTCGCCTTCTAGCATGAAAGTAGCTAGCACCACTCTTCCATTTTTCGGACAAATCATACCATCCAAAATTTTTTTGATCTTCAGTAGCCAATCTTGAGCAATTGTAGGGTCACGGACACACTTAAATGAAGGTGACTTAAAAGATTGAAAGATTTTTAAATGCCGATCAACTTCTGCCCCATGTTTAACTCTTGGCCTTGTATTAATGGAGGACCTTTTAATAGCACTCATGTTGTCAATCACTTGTGATATCAGTTGAACGTTACCCTGTAGCTCAACTGCTATGATTTCCTCATTTGCTTTATTCTAATCATCACTTCCGCTCAAAATATTTTCAGATCTTACTTCTTGCTCTGCATTTGGCCTACGAAACTAACCATGAGTACTATCTGATTCTTCTTCAGACATATTTATCTGTATTGACACAATTTATTATTCAAATAATTCATTGTGCTCACATAATACCTTGTCATATGGGTTATTAATCCTAGATTCATCAACCTATAACTCTGTATAAATCATGTCATATTTGATCTCATTATTACTTCTAAATTTAACATGGTTTCATCATTTCTTTCATCCAATAACTATGCTCTAATATCACTTTCTGTCACACCTCAACTGACCTCCTTTTAAGGGTCGGTGAGTTGCGACAAAGGCAAACAATTCAACCAGACTAAATTCTCACTAACACTCGTCTTAACTTGTAGAATTAGGACCTAATGGGTGATGAACCAGCCTAACTAAATTGCGGAAAATATACTTGAAACTTTGTATTTTATAATTCATTCATATTCATATTCGAAAGCGTGGAAAATCATATTATCAAAACATGTAAACTATACAGAGCTGTTAAATCCAATATAAATAAAATGCATAGCCAAAATCTTATACAAGCTCCCAAAACTATAAATGCAAAAACTTTATAAGTTTCACATGGCTTCTTGCCTCAGTGCTTCTTATCCTTTCCTATAAGTAAACGTAGAGTGAGCAACAACGAGCTCAGCAAAATAATCAAGACTAAAATAAGATTTTATACATGAAAGAGAGACAACGCGAATGCTCGTATAAAATTGTACATTTCTGCACATAAGTCACAACATGGTAGAATCGTTTAGAACATGAAAAAAAAACTTATAATGTAGAAAATCCTGACTACTATTTAAAACATGTATGATCATAAACATGTCCATATTAGTGCAATCATAGCAATGCCATCATTGCTGTGTCATAATAGCAGTGTCACTTGTAAATGTATAGACCTCAAATATTTTAATGTCCTATCATATCATGGGTCGTCACTCTACTCTAAAGACCATATTAACTTTCGGTAAATGTTGGGCCGCTCAATATAGCAGTTGTCAGTAATTTCCTCTGATACCAACGATTTCCTACATTCTGTCACTACCTGATCACAATGATTTTCAGAGTTTCTTCACTCCCAAAACATCAGGAATCAGGAATACTACATCCCTACATAGCGTATTTGCAAACATGTAACAATATATCTATAACATCACTTATGGCATTTCTTAAGCTATATTACCCATAACAAATATTTATAGACATTTCATATATTGTATGCATGAATTATACAAATAAATGTCTGTAGACAATTAATTTCATAAACTTAGTCATATGTATCATATCATAATCACATCACATGTACCGTAAAGAGAGATCAATTTGCATTAATACGTTCAATGTAGATATTTATCCACAATGTGCTGGAAATTCTAAATGCATCCGTGTCAAACGAGAAATCATATAACAACATATAAAAGATTATTATTTTAAGTTAGAGCAAGATTATTTCACCTGACTTGACGGAGTAGTCTTACGACGAGTTTCCTCATGCTTGCCTCAATCTCGTCGCCTCGTGTAAACAACCTGAAATTTTGAAGCAACTTAGGGTTTCATGAAAATTACTTCATAGTGTGCATTAACCTAAAACATGCCTTAAATGCTAACACATATCTCAAACAGACCTATATCAAATTTTCTCCGATCCGTCTAAGCTTCTCCCATCTTCTTCGTAACACCTTAGTTCTCCTTTCTCCTTTTTTGATTTTGTGCTAAAACCTTTATGGATGCTCGCAAAGCAAGTTCGTTGCTTCCGACACAATTTCGACTTCTGCTACAGTGACAGAAAATGAGAAGATGCACCAATTCATGGCAAACGTCAAAACGAAAATAAGGGGGAGGAAATGAATATCTCAAATGTATTAAAATGAGTTTCATACCTTTCATTTTTTCCCCGAAACCTCAATTCGAGAGTTGTGGCGCTCATGCTTGCGCTCAGCTCCCTGCTCACACTCTAGTACAGTAATCCGAGCCATTGCAATGTCGTGGAGAACTTGGGAGAGAGGGGAGTGGGACGAGTCATTTCACATGATTACTTCCCTTTCTCAGCCATTCGATCGAATCCAATGGCTAAAAATTGCAAGAGGGGTCGGTGGCTACAACACACATGCAGGATTAAGGAAATTAATTAAGGGTTAATTAATTTAATTATACTTATAACTTCTGAATTTTACATGTGGAAGTGGAGAAACCTGAGGCTGCTCGTATGGTTCACAACCCAAGAATAATAGCAATCGAGGAGGAATTCTCCAAGAGAAACTCATAAGCATCTTCTATCGCTAAGAAAGATTTAAAGTCCCTTATCGAGCAACAAAGGATGCTTTAGCTCAAGCACAATGTGATATATCCGTGTCTAAAAGATGACCTTATTCTGAAGTGTTTCATATCGTACAGTACCTCTAAGTATTTGTACCACCGACCTTTTAAGTGTTTGGTGTAACTAGAAATTCAAGAAAGTACTGGACATATTTTCAGGCTAGTTGTTGTAATGTTGTAGGAATTGATGCACTATATATCTCAATCCGTTAAAAATTCATGCATAATGTTATTTATTAAATTGATTGATTTGAAGTGTAAAATTTTATAAAAATAGTCCTGTTGAATTTTGATGGGTGTGAATTTTGAGGTACTTTTAAAATTTGTCGAACATTTACATGATTCTCAAATTTTGGGCATTGTAATAAGTTAAGTCGTTATAATACATGAATTTATGCTTTCCCCTAATAAATTTTACAATACATGAATATATACTTTCCCCTAATAAATGCTTTCTTAAGTAGTTCAGCAACTTACCAATTAAGTATAATATATTCATCTTATAATTTGCTAAATTAGGTAAAGGTGATATGTGAGTCAAGCCAGTAACATGTTGTGCATTTATAAATTGGGTTTAGTTATCAAGCAGCTCATCGAGCTAACTCTTTATATTTAGATAGTTATTGTTAAAAATCCTTGGACACAGGCATACTCTCAATCTCATCATTGTTAAATTCAACCACTATCAAGGCGTAGATTACTCCATTAACTTTACCATGCTTTTCAAAAGCTTGTTGGTTCATTATTTGCAAAGGTTTCTATATTTCATTAGGATCACTTGATTGATTTTGAC
>JXCR01148662.1:0-17648 GCA_002079205.1 Phalaenopsis hybrid cultivar | reverse complement strand
TTTGAATTATTAACCAATCTGGTATAGCATGGTGCAGACACTTTCTTAAGAGTTCTTTAAATCCTTCCCATGCTTCATAAATAGATTCACCTTTAAACTAATTAAAATATGTAATATCATTTCTAACTTTCGCAATTTCTTATGATGGAAAATATTTAGCAAGGAATTTTTGTGTTAAATCACCCCAAGTTCTGATAGATCCAGATGCTAACTAATTTAACCACATCTTAGCTTTATCCTTCAGTGAGAAAGGAAATAACATAAGTTTTATGGCATCATCTGAAACACCATCATATTTAAATGTAGCACTCAATTCTAGAAAATTGCCAAGATGAAAATTTGGATCTTCCGTTGGTGATCTCCCAAACTCATTATTTGATGCCATTTGAATAATAGCAGGTTTAAGTTCAAATGAATTAGCCACTACAATAGGTTTTTAAATATTATAATGAAGTTCATCTACAGTAAGGTTTAATAATAGTTTTAAGCTCAAATGAATTAGCCACTACAGTAGGTTTTTGAATACTACAATGAATTTCATCTACAATAGGGTTGACAAATGAATTAGCCACTACAGTAAGTTTTTGAATACTGCAATGAAGTTCATCAACAGTAGGGTTGACATAATTCTTTCTAAACTCTTGATGAATTTCAGCATTTTGATTATTTTGGTCTGCCATTTCTATAATTTTTTATAAACTCTTGATGAATTTCAGCATTTTGATTATTTTGGTTTGTCATTTCTGTAATTTTTTTTAATTTTTTCAAGATTTTAATTTTTTTAATTTTTCTAATTTTTCTAATAGTACTGTCTAATTGAAAATCGCAGCGCAGTAGTCCTTCAGAACCTGAACTATGCATACACTAACATAAAATAAAATAAAATAAAATAAAACATACAAAATAAGATATAATATTTAAATAAGACTTTCTAAAAATAGAAATTTACTTAGTTTTCTTTCTTTCTTTCCCCAAGCAATGGCGCCAAAAACTTGATCCTGATATTTTGTATATGTAAGGATTTATGAAGTCGACACCACTACTTAAAGATATTAATCCCCGACAACGGCGCCAAAAACTTGATCCCTAGATACTCAATGCTTATGCACAGTATAGCAATAGTTCTGATTGTGTTTTTCACTTATATTTTCTTACTTTACAACAAAACCAAATACTTGGTCCTGAAGAAAAATAAGAATTTAACTTTTTAATTTATATATATTTATATCGGGATACTACGCAATTATACGTATCGTTATCAAGTAATATAGGATTTTTTTATTAAGACCTGAATACCCACAGAGAAGATTATGCAATATGCACTTTTTAGAAAGTTTTTCTATTTTTAAAAATATAATTACTTAAACTAACAACAATTTTTGCAGGAATTTAAAAATTAAATATTTTTGGAATTTTTGATATTTTAACAAAACAGTAACAACTTAAAAAGATAACTAAAGTTTTTGTACAAGAAAAGTATTTAATATGAAAATATCTTTCTTCTTATCATGAATCAGTAATAAGTATATAAATTATGTTATGGAAGTATGCAAATTGTGTTGTGCCAAATAGGAGCAACAATTTTCTTTACCCTTACTAGAGATGCTATAAAGAACGTTGGTTAATTTAAAGTTTGAATAGTTCTGATGACCGGCTAGGCAGGGAAAATACTAGCTCTCACTCTAGAGTTACCTTGGTTCCCTCCACCTGGGGGCTACCATTCTCGTATCATAACCTAAAATAATAAACCAAGTTGGGGGCTTTAACTTATCAGTAAAGTCCTCTAACTCTACACCCATCAATGAATATTTCCCAACTGGGGGCTTTAACCTCTCACTTTAAAGTCCTCTAAATCTACACTCATCAATGAATATTTTCCTACCGTTTAACCTGTCACTTTAAAGTCCTCTAACTCTACACCCTTCAATGAATATTTCCCTATTTAGCACTCAATCATATGAACTACATTCTCATTCATATAACCTCATGTGATTCTTTCTAATTGTTGAATGAGACAATACCAGCCTAGTTCTTATATATTTTCAGAACAAATTTTAACATCTGGGTTGGCGAAATCAAGAAGTAAAAGAAGTTCATGGAATTAAATCATCACAACTTCTTCCAGCATTAAAAATCAATACTCTCCACAACTTCCATCCAAAACTTAATTTGTTATAATTTTAAGAAGAAAAATAAAGAAAACTACTCATAATCCATGGAGAAAACAAAACCACACTTTAGTTTAAAAGAAGAAATCATTGTTAAATCAACAACAATTCTTGATTAAAACCAAAAGTAGTCTAAAACAAAATGATAAAAACTTATCTCAAGTCCTCCACAAAACACTTGAAGTTCCTTTGAATCTCTTCTCTGTTACAATCACTCAAAAAAAAATAACAAAAAGGATAAAGTAAATAAGAAGTGGTTCATGAAAATCTCTCCGACAACTCCCTCAGAAAAGAACTTTCAAAACTTGCCAATATTTTTAGGACTCTTTTCTAAGTCCTCTCTTCTTTCTTTTATAGTTTTCTAAGAGGTTCAAAACTTGTCAATATTTTCAGGACTCTTTTCTAAGTCCTCTCTTCTTTCTTCATAGTTTTCCAAGAGGTGTATCTCTTCAAAATGTGTCTTGATTCAATGTATTTGCCCAAGAGACGCATCCTTTCATGATAACTTTCATCCACGGTGGTTACAACCACCTATTAAGAGAATGGGTGCCTCAAAAACCTCTTCGAAATTTGTGAAAATCGATTTTACTTGTCTAGTAACTGCCACTGGCACCTAAGTGCGGCGTCTTGGTGCTTAGGCGTGGCCTTCTCTGTTTAATCGGCGCCTAAGCGCCGGATCTGGCGCTTAGGTGCCAAAACTCTTTTGCACAATTGTTCACCTTTTTGCTCAAAATTTGATTCTTTTTCACTCCTTTACACATTTGTTTTTCCATTTTTGCTTGTATGTGCAAGAAAAATACAAAAATAACTTCCATAAAAGTGCAATATCTCAAATATATGTATAAAAATGTGTCTAAAAACACTATATATTTTAGGTGTATTAAAATCTCTATGTTACTTGTTGTGAAACTTCAATCTTTAAAAACTAAATATGTATGATATGTATATGAGTTTCTTTAGGAGTTGCTAAAAATACTATATATTTTAGGTGTATCAAAATCCCCCAAACTTAAAATGTTACTTGTCCTCAAGTTGTCCAATATTCAAAAACCAAATATGTATGATATGTATATGAGTTTCTTTAGGAGTTACTAAAATTTAGATTTAGAAACATAGTAGTCCAATTTAGAAAAAATAATTAGTAAATGAGACCAACTGAAAGTTTTAAAATTTTTAATGTTAAGAATCTATGAAAATATGATCTTCTATCTAATTCAGAAATATTGTAAGTTCTCTAAATTTAGATTTTAGTTCTTTTATTTTCTCAATATAAAAAATAATTTTACTTACTATATTAGTATCAAGTCTTGTACTTTAAAAAGATCAAATGTAGAATCAATTTTTGATTAGGAACTAATCTTCAAGCTTCTCCTCCCTTACATTTCTTTTCTTTTCTTTTTCTTTTCTTTTTCTTTTTCTTTTTTTTTTCTTTTTCTTTTTATTTTTCTTTTTCTTTTTCAGGCAAGGATTACTATATCTGGATAGGTCTTTAATGATTTTGAATTCCACTTCTCCTTTCCTAAAGTAAAGTATTGATAAAAATTTTACTTATAAATATAATAATAGTTTTGAAAATCATTTTAATAAAAGAAATTTAATTATTAAAAAATAAAAGTCTAAATTATCTAAATTTTTCAAAAATACAATTTTTCTTACTAAAGGTCGTCACTTATATTAATCATTTTCTATACTAAAAATGTTTGACTTAAAGTTTTTCTTCTTTACTTAAAATTTTAACTAAATTTTCTTACTTATTTATAAAATCAAATTTTACTTTCCTAATATAACTTCATATGCATAATCTATTTTTCTGCTCATTTATAAAATCAAATTTTACTTCCCTAATATAACTTCATATACATAATCATTTTTTTTAAATTTCAAATTCATTTGTAGTACATTTGAGAAACAAATAAAATTTCTGTTTTGAAAATATTTTTCATCCCCCCCAACTTAAATTTTTAACAGATTAAACAGTTTAGCATTAGATATATATAAGCAGGAATGAAAATTTAAAAATAACATGCTAACATGAATTTTAAACCCTAATCATACAAGTATAAAACTAAAGACAGGAGTAAAATTAATTTTTGATCAAATTTTTCTATATTTTAATTTTAGTTTAACATGTAGAGATTCAAATAGACTTCTAAACAGTGGATACAAAAGCAAACAACACACTAACATGATAAAGGAAAAATATAGGGTAGCAGTTTCTGAATTTCAAGTTTAAGATCTAAGCTAGCAAGATTTTCTACTTTATAACAGATATGAAATTAAGTTAAGCTCTAAACTAACTAAATCACAGTACTAAACACAAAACAACAGCTACTACCCTAAAATTTAAAAATAAAATATGAACTACCAAAAACATCATAGAAATAATAAAACATAAAAGTCCAAAAACACAACATAGTCCAAAACAACACATAGATGCAAATCTAGCAAGCTCAGACCACATAGTTCACATCATATTACAATCATAAAATGAATCTCTCAGCTATACTCTTCATCCTCAGAATCCCCATTGTACCATTTTTCTGCAGGCTCATAGTCAGCATATCGAGGATATGGAAAAAATTGCACTCTTGGTTCATCTCTAATCAGGCTGTCCAAAGATGAGTGGAATTCCTCTTCATAATCACTCTTTCTTCTATTATAACTATTGGTATGATCTGCAACACTCTAAATTTTGTACCATATCAGCGGTAAATTGATATTATCCATCGTCTTCTGCAATAACTCATCTTGAGTCTTAGTATCATCTCTAGATGTAGAAGCACGTGAAGTGGATGGTTTAGATAAAGATGCAGCTGAGGCTAAACCATAACTTCTGGAAAAGCCTCCTCTCCAGCCAAAAATTGAATGCTCAGAATAAGTCTTCACATTCACCCTCGTGATGGGCTTTAGAGGTAACAGAACTTCCTCCCAACTATCATACTTTACTTCAGTCTGCTCGCATAAAGAAATATCACGAAAGCAAATCCCATGCCTGCAGTAGTAGCAGCAGCAGCTAAATTGATGATAGTGTGATAGATCGAAGCCCCTATGTTGATGGGCTTTCCCTCCTGAATACAATAATTCAATGTCGCTCTCTCTAGTCACTTCACTGAGATGACTGGTTGGAAGCAGACGGGTAGAAATGAAATAGTGTCAGGCCTTTGAAGGTGCACATAACTTTGAAGTTGGAAAATTTACTCTCCTCTCATTGGTAATCTTTCAAAGTCCTCTCCCAATAGTTAAGTATGAAATAATCTCGTCTAATTCTGCTTCCGTAGGACTACAATTCACATAAAAATACAAAGTCTCCGGTGGTAAATGGTAAAACAAGTTGATTACCTTTAGAGAAAAAGGTACCAACTTCCGTCTAACCATAACTCGATCATCCTCAGCCTCTGGGAGATTTGCATAAAACTCTCTTACAATAGAAATTACTGCGATAGCAGAGAAACAACAAAACTGTTCCCACTATTAGCGACTATCAGGTCTTCCACTTCTCCACCTAGACTCTCAAAACATCGCTCCTAAATCAATTTTCGTGACTGTACAACGTCACTATATCAATCATGAGCTTTCAAACTGACAAATTTGCTCTAATCAAATGGGCTCTTTCTTCTGCTCCTTTTCATTCTTGGTGTCATTCTACAAATTTGATAAATTTCAAAAATAACTTTAAAAATTGAGTTTAAATCACTAAATTAAACTTCCAAAAGCACTAACTAAACGTCCCAAGCAATTTTCATAACTAAACGTCCCAAGCAATTTTCATAGATTTTTCTCCAATTTTCACCATGATTATTAAATTTTTGAAATCATCCAAATGTGCTTAAAATATATGGTGAAAATCCAAAATTTTTGCATTGAAGTAAAGTTCTTACCTCAAGGAACTTGGATCTAGCAAATCTCACTCGATTCCACCAAGAAATCCTCAAATTTCACTTGCCCTAGCCCTCAAAATTGCAAACTTGAGTTTGAGAAGACGATAGGAGGCATTAAAAAATGCATTTTCATACAAAAAATTCACTTTTAATTGTTTGCAAACCAGTTTTCGTGAACCGGCGCTTAAGCGCGGGTAAGTGGCGCTTAGGCGCCTGCCTCTCAGGTTGGCTCACGCTTAAGCCCGAGGTGTGGCGCCACCATTTTTTGAAATTTTTAATTTTAAGTAAAATGCACTATTAGCCTAAGTAAACCACCCCTAAATGGTCTCATAGCACTTAAAGGACTATTTTTACTTCCTATAACTTCCGTCTCTCTCAAAATTCTCCATTATAATTAATTCAATTTAAGGTTAAAAATAACATAAATTTTCACAAAAACAAACTTATATTATGCAAGTACAAACACATTTAACACTTAGTTCTCTTTCCAAATAGTCTTGGATGAGAAAATTTTCAAACACATTTAAAACTTAGTTCTCTCTCCAAATAGTCTTGGATGAGAAAATTTTCCTAAGTAGACATTTAACACTTAGTTCTTCTCTCCAAATAGTCTTGGATGAGAAAATTTTCCTAAGTATAAAACACTTAACACACATAGTTCTCTCTCCAAATAGTCTTGGATGAGAAAATTTTCCTAAGTACAAAACACTTAACACATATTTACAATTAAACACATAAGTGACACAAACACTAAACACAAGACATAAACACTAACACACTTAAACACATGACTTTAGACACAAAATTCCTAACACTAAACTTAATGTCACTCTTCATTAGAAGGAATGAATTCTTGTCTCTCAGTAGTCTCTCCAGGAATATAGAGTTGATAAAAAAGATGTATCCATCACTCTTCAACAACCATATCCGTGCTTTAAAACTTGATCCCGTACTCAATGCTTATGCACAATATAACAATAATTCTGATTGTATTTTTTACTTATATTTCCTTATTTTGTAACAAACCAAAAACTTGATCATGAAGAAAAAATAAGAATTTAACTTTTTAATTTATACATATTTATATTTGGATAATACGCAAGTATACATATAGTTATCAAGTAATATAGGACTTTTTGACTAAGACCAGAATATCGAACCCACGGGGAAGATTATGCAATATGCACTTTTTAGAAAGTTTTTCTATTTTTAGAAAGATAATTATTTAAACTAAAAATGATTTTTTTGTAGGAATTTAAAATTTAAATATTTTTGGTATTTTTAATATTTTAACAAAACAATAAAAAGTTAACTAAAGTTTTTGTAGAGCAAAATTACTTAATATGAAAATATCTTTCTTCTTATCATGAATCAATAATAATTATAGGAATTCTGTTTTGTAAGTATGTAAATTGTGTTGTGCCAAATAGGAGCAATAATATTCTTTACCCTTACTAGAGATGTTATAAAGAACATTGGCTAATTTAAAGTTTGAATAGTTTTGAAGACCAGCTAGGCAGGGAAAATACTCGCTCTCACTCTAGAGTTCCCTCGATTCCCTCCACCTGGGGGCTAACATTTTCCTATCCAAACCTAAAATAATAAACCAAGTTGGGGGCTTTAACCTGTCAGTTTAAAGTCCTCTAACTCCACCCATCAATGAATATTTCCCTATTTATTTGCACTCAATCATATGAAATACAATCTTATACATACAACCTCATGTGATTATTTTCAATTGTTGACTGAGATAATACTAGCCCGGTTCTTACATTTTCTCACAACAAATTTTAACATCTAGATTGGCCAAATTAAGAAGTAAAGGAAGTGCATGGATTTAAATCATCACAACTTCTTCCAACATTAAAAATCATTACTCTCCATAACTTCCATCCAAAACTTAATTACTTATCATTTTAAGAAGAAAGATAAAGAAAAACAACTTCCATCCAAAACTTAATTACTTATCATTTTAAGAAGAAAGATAAGGAAAACTACTCAGAATCCATGGAGAAAACAAAACTATACTTTAGTATAAAAGAAGAAATCATTGTCAAACCAACAACAAGTTTTGATTAAAACCAAAATTAGTCTAAAACAAAACGATAAAAACTTATCTCAAGTCCTCCACCAAACTCTTGAAGTTCCTTTAAATCTCTTCTATTTTACAATCACTCAAAATGAAATAATAAAAGGATAAGTAAATAAAAAGTGGTTCCTAAAAATCTCTCTGAACTAACTCCATAGGGAAGAACTTTCAAAACTTGCCAATATTTTTGGGACTCTTTTCTAAGTCCTCTCTTCTTTCTCTTATAGATTTCCAAGAGGTGCCTTGGGATCTTTTCAAAATGTAACTTGATTCGATGTATTTGCCTAAGACATGCATCCTTTCATGATAATTTTTGTCCATGGTGGTTACAACCAGCTATTAAGCCAATGGGTGCCTAAAAAACCTCTTCAAAATTTGTGAAAATCAATTTACTCGTCTAGTAACTGCCATTGGAGCTTGAGCGTGGGGTCTCGGTGCTTAGGCTCGGTCTTCTCTGTTTTATTGCACTTAAGCGTCGGATATGGCGCTTAGGCGTAAAACTCTTTGCACAATTTTTCACCTTTTTGCTTCAAATTTGATCCTTTTTCACTCCTTTAAGCATTTTTTTTCTAGTTTTTTACTTGTATTTGCAAGAAAAACACAAAAATACCTTCTATTAAAGCACAATATCTCAAAAATTAGTATAAAAATGTGTCTAAAAACACTATATATTTTAGGTGTATCAATAAACCAAGGTCTTCTTCGAGAGGGATGAAAGAAGTATTCTCGACTCCATCTTTGATCTAAGAGATAGGGGTCGAGCAGGCCTCTTGATGGAAAGAACCTATTCCGAGCCACGAAAGTGGATGCATGGAAAGGGCAAGATCACCATACAATGTGGCTGCTGTTTCAACTTCACTAAAGACAGACAACGAAATCCCCTGAGGATTCCGAGACACGATGAGGTGGATCCGCTACCTCCCATGATAAAATGGACGATCAAGAAAATGGTCCGATGGAGCATACTTCCACCCAATTGCATTCCTAACAGTTGCATCATCAACATCTATAATGAGGGTGATTGCATTCCTCCTCATATACATCATCATGATTTTATTAGGCATTTCTGCACGATCTCTTTCATGAGCAAAAGTAACATTTTATTTTGAAAAGAAATTGATATCATTGGCCCCAACGAATTCTGAGGAGATGTGGAGATTCCGCTACCCGTAGGTTCAGTGCTTGTTCTTAAGGGAAATGAAGCAGACATCGCCAAACATTGCATTCCAGGGGTACGACATCGTAAGGTGTTTGTAACCTTCCAAAGGATGGATGACAGCAAAATGCCATATGGATTCTGGCTGGACCTGGAGTTGGAAGAGCTACTTCCTTACGAGCTATGAGAGGGCTGCAACTCTAAGCACATGCAAAATGAAATCTTATCCTGGAGCATGGTTTAGTAGGTCGGCTCAATCAGAAGCTTGCCCCACCAGAAACAGACACTTAGAGGATACGTTTTTACTGCATTTCATCACAGCAGATACGATATGTATTAGACATGCTCAACTTATGATATGTACTCAACCTGGGATATTTTTAGATGTACTTTTATGCAGTCAGCAAAATTGCACTTTTTTAGGCTTTGGCCTGCACTCAATCTGTAACATTTATTGGAGCAGATTAATGAAATCTCTTTCAGAATTTTTTCTGTTTGTTCAATTGCCCTTTTTGTGCTATATTTAAAAGCCACGAAGACATACGTTGGTTCGGGTCTACAATAAACTAAGAACAAAACAATAAAAACTTGATAATAGTAAAATTTAAATAAAATACTCTTTATAAAAAAGAAAAAAAGAGAGAGAAAAGCCAACTAACAAAAATTTTTAAAATTTGAAACCATATTTTGATGATTAAATGTGATAAAAATAATTAGAAAAGAAAATAAATCTGTTGAGTTGATTCTCTCGATTTCGAGGTCTCTTGCCCTTTGCTCGCGCAGTATGGCTATGCTTGTCTGCACTAATTCTCCTCACAGTTCCTGTGAAATTTCACATTCTGCACAAAAACCCACAATATTCCACATATCTTTCTCACTTATGTCAACCTTTTTACATGACACACACTTACAAATTCAACACCATAAACTTTCTGCATTACGTTTCTACCCTTGAGGCCAACACCGAAACACTATTTTCCTTTTCAAAACCTTTTCAGATTGGTGGAAGGCCCCCACAGCAGCGTCCAATTCTTTACAAACATCTTCAAGATTGGTGTAAGGTCCCCTCCATGACATCCAATTCTCTACCTACATCTTCGAGATTGGTGTAAGGCCCCCTCCACGGCATCCAATTCTCTACATATATCTTCGATATTGGTGTAAGGCACCCTCCACGGCATCCTATTCTCTACATAAATCTTTGATATTGGTGTAAATCCCCCTCCATGACATCCAATTCTCTACCTACATCTTTGAGATTTGTGTAAGGCCCCCTCCACGACATCCAATCCTCTACCTACATCTTCGAGATTGGTGTAAGCTCGTGCCAAGGCATCCAATTCTCTACCTATATCTTTGAGGTTGGTGTAAGGCCCCTGCTACGACATCCAATTCTATACACACATCTTTGAGATAGGAGTAAGACTCCACTTTATGGAACATTGCATCATATTGTCAACCTTTCAAGATTGGTGTAAGGCCCCCTCCATGACATATAATTTTCTACTTGCATCTTTGAGATTGGTGTAAGGCCCCCTCCACGGCTTTCAACACTTTACCTACATCTTTGAGATTGGTGTAAGACCCTCTACACGGCATCCAATTCTCTACCTACATCTTTGAGATTGGTGTAAGGCCCCGCCACAACATCCAATTCTCTACCTACATCTTAGAGATTGGTGTAAGGCTTCCACCACGGCATCCAATTCTCTACTCACACCTTTTGAGATTAGACTAAGACCCCCACCACGGCATCCTACTCTCAATATTTGAGGGCATCACCTAAATACTAATTCCCATGCTCTATAAATACCTAAAATGCTATAACTAAAAACACACTCTCCAATCCCCAGCGACAGTTCCTAATCCTCAATGTTAATCAGATATTCACTTGCTAATTCCCCAGTGGAAACAAATAACACACACACTTCTACACATCCTTCTAGGTTTGTTGACTTAGGAGTCTATGTTGGTTTTGTTGATCTCATCGGTCAACGCCAATATGTCGGTGTGCTTGCCCAGCACATCACACCTATTGCGGGTCCATTTATTGGCTTCACTTTTGGTTGAGGTTTAGTTTTTCCTCTTTAGTAGCCTAGGATCTAGCCATAGGAATTTCTTGTTGACTATTCCTAGAGAATTAGAAAAGGAACCCTAACAATTAGAAATTTTAAACTCCTCTTTGCCCAACTTGAAGCTGTACATATTGGTCCTAACCTCTAGCACTTAATAGGCGGGGTCATTATGGGGGAGCTCAAGGAGAGTTTCCATAGGACTGATTGACCTTAGGCTTGACACTGGATGTTGTTCTAGAGCTAATTCACTCACCTACACTCACTTTCACCCAGAATCACTCATAACCCTAAACCTAAATTTTCTTAACTTTGATCCCTTGATCTTTTGGGAGACTCATGTAGATGGTCCCCTAAACCCATTAGCCCTAGGCTAGGGTTTAGCTAAGACCAGCACATTGAGGACCCAAATGGCAATTTTATTGGTCCATAGCTCATATAGAGTGGTTGGTACCCCAATTCTACAAAAATGTCCAACTTGGCCTTTTGCCCCCAAATCCACCCAAATTACCTAAAAGCCCTTGAAACCCTAAATTTGGTCAAAATCCCCAAATTCAACCAAAATATCCAAATTTTTTAAAAAATCATTTTAAACCATTTGAAGATACCCAAATTACCAAAAACCACCCAAAAAAGCCAAATTTACCAAAATACCCCCAAAATTGCCAAAATTTTAAAAATACCCTTGGCGCCCCAAACTTTTCCAAAACCTACAAAATCACTTAAAATGTTTCTAAAACCAATTTGGATCCTCCAATTGAAGGAAATTTGACCAATTTGATCATTTTGACCAAAACCCCCCAAATTATCTTCAAAGACCCAACTTTCCCAAATTCACCTCAAATGTCCATCAATTTGGCCCAAATTTCCATTAATTTCAATTCTAAACTCAAATTCACCTTTTATATGACCAACCTAAACCAAATCTAAGCTTAATTGGTCGATGATTTTAGCCCAATTTTGATCTAAGTCAAGCCCCCAATTTTGGTCCTATGACTTAAACCCACCAAATTGAACACCATAACCTACTCAATTTGCCACAATTTTTATTGAAAACTCTTCGTAACAATCCTAGACATCAAAATTGACCTTAAATTGGCCTTGGTGAAGCCTCAATTGTATTCAATTTTAACCCAAGTCCAAAAATCCTCAAATTTTCTCTAAATTGGCTATGTCCCCAAATTTCACCAAATTGATTGCCCTAACCCCAAAATTGACACCCAAATTATGCTGAAAACTCTTCATCATGTTCCTATAGACCATTTTCAACAATCAATTTGGACTTAGCCCAACCTAGTTCCAAGTCTAGCCCAACATGGCCAAATTGACCGAAATCCCAAAATCCTTCAAATTGAACCCCCAGATGAACTCAAAATCATTCCAACCCTTTCCCAAAAATCTTCATTACAATCATCTACACAATGTTTATCAATTAATTGGGCTCAAAGTCATGGCTAGACTAACCCAAAACAAACCTTGGGCCATTTGGACCCACATTGGACCCATGCACCAAAATTGACCTAGCCATGTCAAATTGACCAAGGCAAGACTTCTACAACCAACTTTTGGGTACTAGTAGCCAAGCTAGACCCACTTAACCCACCCTCGAGGAGTCATGGACCAAAGGTCCCCTAAATCAAAAGATTTCTTTCCTAAATTACTTAAGCCAAAGATATCTTTGTTAAAACCTATCACCAGCCCAAATTAATTGTTGTGACAGATTCCTCTGAGGTTCTTGAGCCACCTAAGCACCTCCCCTACCATTGACGGCCAGCCTAGTCGCCGGAGCACCTCAAAATTGAGAGCCACCACACTTAAATCCTCACCCAATTGACCCATCTGAGCTGTCCCACTCCCATTAGCCAATTGTGCCACTTAGCTCACCACCTCAGAAAGCTTTTGCACCCAAAGCCAAACCCTGAGCTCCCCTCTTTTGCCATGGCTACAAAATGGCCTCTTCACGGCCAAAGTTTAGGTGTTAAAATTTTCTCAAGGAGACCCTTCTCAATTGCTCCCACAACCTCCTTGAGACCTCCTTAGTGCAATCTAACCACTTTCCTGCCCTAATTTCCCTTACAGGAGCTCAATTTCAGAGCTTAAATCCTTGTTGGAAATAAGACACTCTCCACCACAACTCCACACTGAACCAAAATCAAATTAAACTTGCCCAAACCTTCACCACAATGAGAGAAGAAGAAGCCCCCATCAAATCCCCCTCATGGAGAGCCTCTACCCTAGACATTGATCAACACCCAAATTGGTTCTTGATCGAATTTGGGTCTAGACATTTCACCACAGTAGGAGGTTCAATCCCTAGCCTCATTGGACCTCCATG
The DNA here is from genome assembly GCA_002079205.1 of Phalaenopsis hybrid cultivar. Lineage (NCBI taxonomy): Eukaryota > Viridiplantae > Streptophyta > Magnoliopsida > Asparagales > Orchidaceae > Phalaenopsis > Phalaenopsis hybrid cultivar. Next base: position 3,950 of record JXCR01148662.1, on the reverse strand, counting down.
AATGTGTCGAGCACCTTTGATTGAAGCTTCTCTTCTCAGAGAAAAGGTATAAACCTGCCCACAGTTCTGAGCTTGTTTTGATTCTACACTTGCATAGATCCAATTTTATGGCATGTTAGCTGTATATATAGCTTTGTCTAGGCTAGATGAGTCTTTAGAAACAAACCTGAGTCAATTTGGTTAAGTGTAGCTTGAGTTCTTAAGCTTAGAAGGTGGAAGGCTCTCAGAAAGAACCAGATGAGCATGAAGACTCACGGCTGTTGAATGGCACGTGTATCAAATGGACAGATGAGATGAAGCCGGACAGCACTTCGATTCATAAAGTGCAAGCCCAGTCAGCACAGAGTCTGAAGGCGGCGTACAACCAGAGCGCACCACACAAGCCCTTGGAGTCGTCGTGTGATGTCATGGCACCGTGTGTTTTGAGTAGGAAAATAGGATTTAATTAATTCAAAAAATACCCCCTAACTTCAAAAATCCATATCTTGGTGTAGAAAAATAAAAGAAAAATATCATAGTGCTCAGTGAACATAGGAGAATATTATGAAAATGGTTAGAGGTTTATTTGATGCATATTTTATTTTTAATTAATTAAATACTATTTTGAGTATTTTGACTCTCCATGCATTCAAATATTTCACCATGGCATGCTATTTGGGTCATTTGTAGCCTCTGTCATGGGGGATCTTCCTTGATTTTTCAAAAGTTAGAGGAGACCTCTATGAGGAGATATTTATTTTTCAATTTTATGTCTATTATTTGAATAAATTAATCATAGTAATTAGCATATTGCTTAAAAAAATTCAATAAAATTTTGGTAAGTTCACTGTGACCAGAGAACCCTAGGAAAGTCATTAAGAACACACATAATTTTCACAAAATCCTAAAACACAAAGGAAATTAATTTGCAAAAAATAAGCATCTAAATGACTTAATTTTAATTCTCCTCTACAATTTAAAGTTTAGAGGACTCCCCATAAAAATTTCAAAATATTTGGAGTTCATTTGATAACCTAATTTAGTTTTCTAAGTTAAAAGCCTCTTTTAACACTTAAAATAATCATAAAAATTAAAATATAACTCAAACAATTATAAAATTTGTTTTGGGAGTTCTATGTGATCAGAGAAATTTTTTAAAATATAATTGTAATTAAAGTAAAATTTTCTTTTTTAAGCATATTTTAAATATTTAAATAATGAAAAATTAATAAAAATCACAAAATTAATAAAATTCATAAAAATGTTCTAAATTATTTCTTAAGCCCTTAGGAGCAATTGAAATATTTTTTGTAAATTTCTAATTGAAGATATTGAATTTTATAGCTCAAAAATAATTTTTAAAAGCTAAAAATGGATTTTCCTTAATTTATCACTAAAATAATTCTAATAATTCAAATAAAACTCAAAAAATAATAAATTTGGTCCATGTGGCTCTCTGGTCTAAGTCTACTTTGTGTAAGAATTTCAAGTGATTAGGCTTTGTCTTTGTCAAGTTATTGAATTTTCTTTGAAAAATCCTTTTCTTGCATTTAAAAAATTAGATAAATTAAATTAAATTTAATTTAAAAAAATCACATTTTCTCCTCTGATATCTTAATTGACCCATGAGTAAGGTAGGATAAAAATTTCAAAGTTATTTTAATTAAATTTGATGAATTATGAAGTGATAGAGCTTGAGGGGCAAAGGTATAATTTTGGAAATTTAGTCTTAATTAACATTTAGGCTTAATTCAAGAAGGGGAAATGGGAAATCTTTGATCTTAATTAGCACCTTCAGATGATTGAAGCACAAGAATTTAATTGGTAGAAACCAATCCAATTTTTCTTAATTAAAGGATAAATTTGCAATTTCCTAAATTATTAAAATTTAAAAGACTATTAAATTAAATGATCCTAGACTTAGGGGTATGACTTTGGATGTTAATAACTCACCAATTTAAAACCCTATTTGGTGTTCAAATGACATTTAAATGTTTTGATAATGAATTATTATCATTTAAAATTCAATTTTTTTAAAAAATTACTAATATGTCCACCAAGGTCTTAGGGGCTTAGTAGTGACTTAGGCTAAATCAAATTTCGTTAAATGAGGATTAGAAAAGTGAATGTAACTAGAAATTGAACACCTTTAAAACACTACAAGCCCAAGTTAAAACTAAAATTGGCGAAGTGTCTGAATAACATTAACCTGCCTCTTTAAGGGTCTTCACCCACATAATTCTTAAATTAAATGAAAAATGATAATCACCTTACTCTTAGGGATAATTGAATTGTCAATGTTTATTGAGCATTGGAGGTAATCACAGGATGAATTATTAAGCAACATAATAAGTTTAAATGAGCTCGAGACTTTTCACCAGGCGGTGAGAAGGAAGCATGGATCTGCTTCTTTCTCTTGACGTTTTGGATACCTCGAAGGTCTACTAAACTTAGTATGTTTTGCTTAATAAAATCATCCTTAAATGAATTAATGAGGTTATGATTTACGATTTGGTAGATCACCAGAACCTTATTTCCTGACTTTACATAAAATGTTTTTATTATATAAATACTCTTGCATGCATTTTGAGTTTCAGTTGAAGATGACGGAAAGACCATCCAGGTATGCTTTTATTGTAATTTATTTTACCTGCATTTCTAATTTCCTGTACTTTACTTTATAGTATGTTACTGTAATTACTTACCTTCATGTATGAAAAAAAACACAAACTTGCTTGTTAAACAATGATGTTACCCTGCATGAAAACCAAAAGTACTAGGATAGCCGCAAAACTCAAAACCAAAATCAAAACTAACATCATCCAACATAAAATTCATCGCCATAACATTCAAAATATAAAACAACTCAAAGTTTAATCACAAACATCAAAAAACCACAATTGCAACTAAATTAAGATTTCTCTATCGAATGATTTGAAGTCCGTCGGACGAGGTAACCTACGGCTGCTAATGAGGCTTCCCACTGTCTAAATAAAATTATGGAACTCATTAAGTTGAGTTTAGTAAATTCATTTGAACTAAGTGAATCTGATAAAAATAGTAGTGCTAGAACGGGGGAACCATAAGATCCTAACCGGTGTCGCTTTAATCAATTTTACATGCCCCCATAAAATTTAAAAGACTACAACCATAGAGATAACTAATTTGACACCATAACCTGACACATTAGAGAACTTAAACTCGTTATGCTAAGGAGCCTGGATCAAGCATAGTGGGCAGCACGACCATCTTCAATAGGAAAACATGTCTTCCCCAGCTAAACCAATTTCCTTCCTTAGAATTAAACAACCAAGCCACAAAAACTTCAAGGTAGTTTTCTTATGCAACATAAATCCTCACCTCATCTTTAGGCCTTTGTACATCTCTGTTGTACAATCTAAACCTTAACTCGTCTTAGGATTCTGAGGTTTTCGTTCGTCATGACTTAAATCCTTACATCTTCTAGGCTATTTATGTGATTGTTTCACACGAATGTAAGCCCTAAATTAATTAAATTTGTAGGATGAAACACTTAAATAACTTATCCTAAAAATTGAAGCAAAATATAGGATAGCTTGGGAAGTCACCGAGGTCGTCCCCCGGATCTATGACATCCTCAAGTTCTTCCTCCTTTGGACTCTACAACAAATTGTTCCAAATTTGAATCATTCCCTATTCACACCTCTACATCTGATCTCGTTAAAAAGTCCTATCCTCTTAACCTCTTTGAAGACAATATTTCTTGATTTTTATAGAGAGTTTTCTTGAGTGACTCTAGTCATTTAAGATGTAATTAACTATAAGGGCTTTCCCTTATAGGAAGCTTGTGTGAACCCAGCTTAATATAAACCATATTTAATTCTTCATATTAAATAGGGGAACTTGTCGGCAAATAAAATGGTTTTGCAAACCAAACGGATGTCATATATTTCTTAGTTTATTTGATCGAGCCTCACCCTCAAGTCTTGTGT
>JXCR01148660.1:0-38295 GCA_002079205.1 Phalaenopsis hybrid cultivar | reverse complement strand
ATCATTTCTAAGCTTAGCAATTTTCGAGGGTGGAAAATATTTAGCCAAGAATTTTTATGATAGTTCTCCCCAAGTTCTAATAGATCCAGGTGCTAATGAATTTAACCAAGCCTTGGCTTTATCCCTTAATGAAAAAGGAAAAAGTCTAAGCCTAACAACATCACTAGACACTCCGTCATATTTAAATGTAGCACAATTTCAAGAAAACTAGCAAGATATAAGTTAGGATCTTCAGTAGATGGTCCTCCAAACTGATTATTTTGTACCATTTGGATAATAGCAGGTTTAAGCTCAAATGAATTAGCAGTAACATCAGGATTTTGAATAGTCAAGTGAAGTTCATCTGTTGTCTGATTCACATAATCTTTTAAATGTCTTTGTCGATTCTTCTTTATTGGGTTATTTAAGTTATTTACCATTTCTTTAAAATTTTTAATGTCCCTTTGTTGTTTTCAAATTTTTCTAATAGAACGTTCTAATTCTGAATCGTAAGGTACGAAACATTCTCATCCAATATTTCACATAACAAATAAAATAAGCAAAGTAAAATTCTAAAAAAAATAAACACTATTAAATAAAAATATATTTCTTTTTGGATTTTTGATTTTTTATATTTTTTTGTATTTTTATGGTATATATATTATCTTTAAATTTCCTAATTTATCAAAACAATTTAATTTAACCGTTACCTTCTCCGACAATGGCGCCAAAAACTTGATCCCGATTTTTTATATGTAAGGATTTATGAAGTTGACACCACTGCAGCGCCAAAAACTTGATCCATGTACTAAAAATAAGTTGTGTAAAATATATATATAAGTACAGGCAATTATTAATGGGATTCTACGCAAGTATACGTATCGTTATTAAGTAATAATGAACTTTCTATTTAAGCCCCAAATATTGATCCCACGGGGAAGGTTTAAATTTGCAATGATAAATTTTATTAGGAAATTCACAGAAAGTCAAAAAAATTTACTGTCACTAATTTTAAATCTTGAGATAAAAACTAAATTACTTAACTATTAGTAAAATAGAAATGCAAGATTTAAACAGTAACTACTAATCTACTATGTTTATGTAATGAAGATTTCTTATGTGAAAAAGCATCCTTCTCACTACAATGAGGTTTTGGTGAAATGAAAAGAGATAAATATTTATAATATGTATTGTGCCAAATAGGAGCAGTTTTAATTCTCTACTCTGATACAGTGCATAGAAAATCATTGGCTAATCCCATGTTTAGTCCCTAAATCCGTGGCTACGCTAGGAGGATATCGGCTCCCACTCCAGAGCTCCCAGTTCCCTTCACTTGAAGGCTAACTCTCGCTTTAGTTTTTAAACACTAAGACCGAATAGGGGATTTTACTCTGTCACCCTAAAGATTCTCCAATTCTACACCCAACAAAGAATATTTCCCTATTTATTTGCACTTAAATCCATGAACAAATTTCTTCTCCACACCTAACAAAGAATATTTCCAAGGTTCTCCAATTCTACACCCAACAAATAATATTTCCCTATTTATTTGCACTTAATTCCATAAATGATTTTCTCCTCCATGAAATCAAATGTGATCATCACTCTATTGTAGAACTCATACTCCATTTCCCAGATTATATGTTTCATAACACATTTTAACAATTCAATTGACCAGATCAAAAAGTAAATTAAGGGTCTGTTTGGGGCAGCTGCAGCTTATTGAATAATCTGCTGATAAGCTAATTAAAAAAAATCTGCTGATAAGCTAGGTGCGATAGCTACTACAAATTTTTATTTTTTTAGGAAAAGCTAGACCGCAGCCAAAAAGCTGCCACCGCACCTAGACAGGTACGGTGTGAAAACGTTATTTTCAGCGTTTTAAAAACGCATAAGCTACCAAAACACAGTTTACCCAAACAGGTCAGGTGTGTTTTCAAAATGCCACTGCACCAGATAAGCTGCCCCAAACGGACCCTAAGTTTGGAGTTAAAAAATCATCTTATTTTATATTTTAACTATTGGCACATCATATTTATCTCTTCATTTCACCATATCTCAGAGTAGGGAGAAAGATAGAAGAAACTACTCAGACTTTATGAGAAAGATATAAGAAAGCATAAATTTCATATATAAAAGAAATTTCATACAACACTTATTTGAAACACTTGCTCAAAGCAAATCCCTTATAGTCTTTTCTTAGAAATGCAGGAAGAAGATATCTCTCACTTTTCCCCTTCTCCAATACTCTTACAAAAAGTTTCACACTTAATCTCCCCACATAAACTCTAAATTATAAAAGAAACTCACTAATTGACTCCAATGTGGTGGTGGAATGAAAATAGATTAGGAAGAATGGCAAAAAAGGATCGTGGTGGAACTTTGTAAAGCAACAAGGAACGTGAAGGAGTGAAGGAGTGAAGGAGAGAAGGAGTCTATTTCCTAATGAATTTTGGCCCCAAATAGAGCCTAAGGTAGGTTCTCCAAGAGGTGCCTCAAAAATCTCTTCAAAAATCATCCAAATACGTCGAATCTTCTAGAAACAGGGGCAGAACCGACATTCAATTTAATTTGTTGCTCTCTGTTTAAAGGCGACATCGGTGTTAAGTAAAATTCTCAGTCTGTTCCATTGTTCTGCGCCGTCGACGCTGCCCTTGGCGAGTTCGACATTGAGTATTTCTTCAAAAACGTCATTTTGACTCCAAATTCCATCTTTTTTGCTTTCTTTTTTCTTGAAGTCCTAAAAATTAACAACCTGCAATAAAATATCAAAATAATTGCTTCCTTTTTGCTTTAAGCCCTAAAAATCAATAACCTGCAAGAAAACATCAAAATACCTTTAAGTGCAATATCACCAAAAATAAGTATAAAATATGGGTCTAAAAATGCATATATTTTCGGTGCATCAGGCCTCGACCAGGTCATTTGCCCTAGGATAGTAAATCGTAGAGTATTTACAGTCTATCCTGTGCTGCTTGATGAAATTGTTAATTTTTGAGATCTTGAAGGCTGTCTCATTATTGGAAATTATTTTTTATGGAACTCAGAAACGGTAGACAATTTGGCTTTTAAGAAATTGAAGGACATGATGTGTTGTAACCTCTAGTAGCATCACTACCTCTGCCCATTTGAAAAAGTAATCTGTAGCGGCAAGTATAAATTTGTGTCTTTTAAAGGATAGAGGGTCTATCGGAACTATTATGTTCGTGCCCCAACACTTGAATGGCCATAAGGTGACGGTTGGGTGTAACACATTCAGAGGTTGGTGCAAGACCACCCCATGCACTTAGCACTGGTGACATCTTCTGGTTGTATCCATGCCATCAGAAATCATTGCCAGCCAAGAATATTCGAGTCTCTTGATCTTTATTTTCATCTTTGGGTCTAACTGGTGGGCGCCACACATTCTGGCATATACTTCTTTGATAATATTATGTGCTTCTGCTTTGCTTAAACATCGCAGCCAGATCTGATCAAATAATATTTTGTAAAGGACATCACCCACTAAAGCGTACGACATAGCCCTTCTTGTGATGTGAAGCATTGCTGACTTGTCCTCTGGCAGTTTTCCAGTTTACAAATATTCTATTAATGGCTTACACCAATTTTTGTTGATTTCAGCAACCACAATCATTGTTTCTTCTTCTTTTTCGAGCTTGTGTAGATTTTCAAAGTCGATTCATGGCAAAACCTGTCTTCCTTGTACTGTAATGTTAATGAAATTCTCCAAGGGACACACCAATTCTTTTGCAAGTTTTGTTAGAGTGTCAGCATGGGCATTATCTCCCTCAAGGGATCCGTTAGAAAGTTACATTAGAAATTTGCTCTAGCGGCCTCATTGCATACTGATGATATTCTGCTAATCTTATATTGTCTGGTGACTTATTGGCTAACGAGCTGAGAATTGCCATAGATAGCAATATCTGTTATATCCATCGAGATTTCCAATTATAACCCAGTAATTAAGGCTTCATATTTTGCTTCATTGTTAGTACATGGCTCTGTCAGGTGATAGGAGAATCTCAACATGCCCTTAACTGGCATGATGAAGATCAAACCAATTCCTGCTTTGCCTGGTATAATTGTTGCTGATCCTTTGTCTTTTTTGGCTGATGAAGTTCCATCAAAATACATCTCCCAGCATTGTGCATTGGAGAAATCCATCTGTAATACATGTTCATCTGATAGTTCGTTATTAAGAGGGGACTCAGCTGGAAGTGGGTGTGCAGAGAGAAAATCTGCTAAAATATGTCCCTTGATAGCACAGAGGAGAACAAAAGTTATATCAAATTGTAAAAAAATCATCGACCATCTTGTTGTTGGTTGGGTCATCAAATTTTGTAACAAATTAACTTTTGAAATTAGAGTAACCTTATGAGAAATCATGTAATGCTAGAGCTTCTAGGCGGCGAAATCAAAGCTAGACAATGCTTCACAATAGATGGATACCTTATCTCCATCGGTATTAGATGATGAATCAAGTAGTAGAGTGCATTTTCTTTACCCTTGTCATTGACTTGAGCTAAGAGGGCTCTAAGAGAGTCCTCCAAGGCTGCGGTATAAAGTATTAAAGGTTTTCCCGGGATAGGGGCTGCCAGAATAGGAGGTGTCATTAAATATTTTTTAACATCCTCAAAATCTCGATGACATTTCTCTTCCCAAACAAATTTGGCGTCCTTCTTAACTAATGCCGAGAAGGGTTGACACCTACTTGAGAGATTAGAAATAAAGCGTCTCACATATGCCAATTTTCCTTGGAAGGAACGTCGTTGTTTGAATGTTTTGGGGGGAGGTATTTCTAAGATAGCTTTAATCTTATCCGGGTCGATCTCAATTCCCTGATAACGGACAACGAATCGTAGAAATTTCCGGAGGTAACTCTGAAAGCGCACTACAAGAGATTCATCTTAAGATCATATTATCGTAATCATTCTAACACGGTCCTCAAATGATACAAATGATATATTTTTTATTCACTTTTGATGACCAAATCATCCATGTAGAATTACAATTAGTTGTGAATGAGATCATCAAAAATCTTTGTCATAACTCGTTGGTATGTCGCTCCAGCGTTCTTCAACCCAAACGACATCACTGTGCAGCAGAAAATCCTGATATCTATTCTGAAGGATGTAAGTGTTGCATCTTTTGAAGCCATCTTGATTTGGTTGTACCCCGATGATCCATGCATAAAGGAGAAAATCTCATGTGTCAAAGTGATATCCACCATCATTTCTGGTATTTGCAATGGAAATTCATCCTTTGGACATGCTTTGTTCAAATCCCTAAAGTCGACACATACACGGATTTGTCACAATATTAGCTAACCATGTGGGGTATTGCTCTTCCCGCACAAAGTTAAAGTCTATTAACTTCTTCACCTCAACAATGACTTGTTGATCTATTTCGAGACACATTCTTCTTTGAGCTTGTTTTACTGGGGTCATATCTTTGTCCACCCCGAGTTCATGAACCGCAACTTCTGCTGACCGTCCTGACATTTCATCATAACTTCATGCAAAGCAATTTTTGAATTCTGTTAACAGTTTGACCAACTCTAAAGATTCTTCATCGTTGAGTAGAGAACATATAAATGTAGGTCGGGGCTTCTCTTCCGTTTCGAGGCTAATTTCCTTGAATTCATCAATACTTGACTTGATTTCTTCCTCAAATTCTAGCGAGGCATTTTCTATTAGCTTATCAGTAGAGTCATCCTCCACATCGAGGTAATTTTCTTCCAATTCATTTGTAACAATCATGCAAAATTTTGAATCATCGACTGGTCCGACTGTACCAAATCTGAAACCTTCTTTCGAGTTGGGAGTTCGACTTTTAACATCCCATAGTTTTCAAAAAGTTGTAATTTATCTTTTGGAATTTGTTTTGGCAAATGTCCCTATTGAATTAACTTTTTTACACAAGGTGAAAAGTAACCAAAAGGTAATTTCATTAATTCATTATGATCCTCATCCAAATTTACATGATTTTCAAGATTAATGGAAGTAGAAGCACGAAAAAATTTGATCGGCTTTGAACCAGATCTACGGACCTTTTTGACCTCTAAACTCTTGATATTTTAAGGGCCAATTGGAGAAAGGGTCATGGTGTTCACATAGTGGATTATCCGATCATACATTGTCTCGTATTTGTTTTTCTCTACATCATCTAAAGATATCTCATATTGTGGTTTCTTCTGTTTTGTCATCACTATTTCATCTTCAGAACTTTCTTCATCATCAATGTTGATGGTCTACCTGACCTATTCAACAATCAAGTTAGTTCTTCCTCATCCACATCCTCGACCTCGACCTCGGGTGTGCGAAATAAAAGAACCCCCACCAACTCATTTCAAAAGAGTGGTGGAAGATTGCTGAAGCAGAGCTGAATGGCTTCCTCTTTTTGATTCTTCTGAATCTTCCACTTTATTTGCCACAAGTTCACGAGAGAAGTCAATTTTCTTTAAAGGCGCACAGTAGGCGGCATCTTCATGAATGTTAACTTCATGAACTAAAAATGGCTGTAAATCTCCCTTGATGCAATGTTTTTGTCCTTGATTGTGTACTCGTGTAGAGATGACGAAACCATGTTGTGTTCATGAATCCATGGTCGACCTAGTAGAGTATTTGAAGAGGTCTCGACATCGATAATATGGAATTTAGCGGTTGTTACTAATTCTCCAACTTTCATAAGTAATGTAATTGATCTAAGAGCTCTCTCTCCCTTTTGGTTGAATCCTATTAGCATCATTTTATCGGTCGTAAGCTCCTAAGCTTCAATTTCCAAATAAGCCAATGTTCGTAGGCTCATCAAGTTGAGGGATGCTCCAGGATCTACCAAAACTCTGGACAACACAAATCTATCAATGTTAAAGGAGATATAAAGTAGAAGATTATGGTCGGCGGTACCGAGCAACAAGTCTTCATATGTAAAGGTTACCCCAAGTTGTTCTTTCAATGGGCAAACTTCATCTGAGGATGTGTTGGCCAACTGGGATAAGCAAATCTCTGGATCAAGCAAAGCTGTATCCAGAGACTCTCTCATCTCCTTTGAAAAGATTAGAGTGTCATAGATGCTTAATTTGGTCGGCGACTTCCTAGGATGAGCTAGCACGTTGTAATCCACTTGTATGATCCTCCGATCTTTACTTAGTTATGTGTTTCTTCCGCTGGCGAAGGTGGAGGTAGCTCTTCTCGAGTTACTATTTGCTTTCCTTTATCCGTTGGAGCTTACCTTGTGAGTAATACTTTCTCGCTCGTTAAGTTCACTTCTATAATTTCTTCTTCTTGAGATGTCGTAGGCAAATCTTCCGGTGTTTCTTCTTTGTTGGAAAGATCTAAGTTGATGGCAAGTGGTGCACCGTGGCACTCGAGGATTGGTTCCTCACTCTCAGCGTTGTCGTAATCGGCATTGTCAATGTCTTCTTTGGTCTTACTAACGGTTCATCAAACTTAAGTATAATTTAAGGATTAGTTTGGGAATCAAGATTGAAGTTAGATTGGTCATAATCGAGTACGTTATCACTAGAAATAATTAAAATGTAGCCAAAATCATAATCATTATATTTATAAGACCTCGAAGGGGCAAAAAGATAATCATATAAGATCAGAGGTTTGAGGATTTTTTTCCCAGATTCCGAGACAACTAATCTAGCAGAGGCAGCTCCTATCCTACCCCCCATGCTATCAGTCTTCGTGGTAGTGTTCTTGTTCTTCTTCTTTGATGGTGGCAAATTTCCTTGCAAAATCTTCATCTCTTGCATGGCAGGCTAAAGAATCTGAATGGAGGCTTGCCTTGATGCATTCTGAATTTGGACCAGTATTTTCTTAGACGATTTGTTCCAAGTTGTACTCCATTCATCTTTTTCTGAATATGGATCTATCGGAGCGATTGACTTGGCCAAAATCATATTTACAGAACCTCTTTCATGTTATTTTAAATATTCTTTTGGGATTGTTATATTTCCTTCCATAAGATTTTTCTCGAGCCAATCCTTAAGACGAAACAATCCTCTATAGTGTGTCTAAGCATCTGGTGATACTAACAATAAATATGTTGATCCTGTTTGTAGACCCCTTTGGGTTTCTTTGGATCTGGTAATCTGAACTCAGGCTTCTTCATCAGAATTTTGAACATTTTTGGTACCGCTTCATCTTTGAAGGAATAAGTTGTTTTCCTTCATTCCATCAAGGATGAACCTTTTCTATTTTCTGTTCAGTAAGATCCCTTCTGAGGCGATTTCTGGCTAGACTGGCCATACTGTTGTGTCTGTTGTTGAGCATGTCTTGATGATGACTGGGAATTCTGATGTGGATTTTCAACATGTATCTTCATTGGTTCTTTTCCTTTATCGATCATTGCCACTATTCTGGACTTCTTTTTAAATGTTGTGGTCGTCCTAAATTTCTCTGCTTTCTCTTAGGAATCCATATGTTTGACTTCTTCTTGAAGATTGCTGACTTTGCTAAGTAGCTTCTCGAAGGACTTAATGGTGAGTCCCTTGAGCATGAAAGCTACTGACCCATGGATGCTCTTGAGTAAGATCTCAATCGCATGATGTTCCTATAGCTGAGGTTCACATGTCATGCTAAAGTTTCTCCACCTCAAAATGTAGTCCACTAAAGTCTCATTGGGCTTTTCCTTCTCTACTACAAGATCTCTAATAGACACATGATGCTGCGCTTCGGCAAATCTCTTCACGAACAACTGTTCTAGCTCGGCGAACATCTTGATTGATTTGTTGGGTAGTTTGACATACCAATCAAAAGCGATCCCTGAAAGGCTGCTGACAAACTTTCGAAAGAGCAAAGCTTTGTTACCTCTAGTATTACCACAACTGGCTCAAAAATGCACTATATGCTACCTGGGATTTCCAGTCCCGTCAAATATCTTAAAGTTTGGCGACACAAAACCCTTAGAGTAGGGTACGGCATCGAACTCCTCCGGGTAAGGTCTACCATTCAAAATCAATGCACCACCCTTAAATTGGGCTAAGCCCTCTCAATCTTGTTGGACCATTTGCTTAAATTCCTTTTCTGGAATGACACTTGATAGAGAATCCTTCTTTTGTTGCTCATCTCTATTCGTTGAGGCAGCTTCCCTCCTTTCATCTGTGATATGTATAATCTCTGATTGATTGACTTCTGGGGAGGCTAACTGTGGTGGTTGGACTGTTCCTGAATTATGGCCATGGCAGTCATGGCAGCAGCTATCTCTTCCATTCTTTTCTCCATTTTGATAATTTGCTCATCCCTTAGGAAAACAGCCCTACACAACTCATCTACGGCGTTCTCTTCGACGAGAGGTTAAGCGTCGCGCGTGGATGCAACGGATCTGGTCTCGATGACATGGATATCCATGAAATATTCCTCGAGGTAATCAATGAAATCAAAGTCTTCATCATCATCAATGGAAACTCCATGTTCTCGGGCCAACTCGGAAATCTCGACTCTGAGCTTTTTGACATTTTCTTCAATTATTGATTTTTGAAGCACCATGAGATCTGGAGCACTTTGTTGGACATCCTCTACTTGCTCATCCATCTTGCTAGCAATTGTTGTGACAATGTTGGATACTTCGGACCCTTGCATCATTCTATGATCCTGCCCTTCAGGCTCACTGGACCGTATCAGTACAGCGACCTTGGGTACCCACACCTTTTTCTTTGACGGTGATGTATTGAGACGGAGTGTCTCAGTAGAAACATCAGCATGTCGAAGAGAAGTATGCTCACATGGTGCAGACCAAATACAATACTGTGTGATCTCTTTATGAACTTTAAGAACATCCTTGTGACTGGTAATTGGTAGAATTCATGGACCCATACGTGACTTAACTGGTTGACGATCTCGGGTCTAGTGACAGCATAATCGGTAGCAACAATGGTGGTATCAACTATGCTTCCTAATCAGAACCATACGGGAATGCGAGCAGGGAAAGCTTCAGTTGATTTCTGAGATTGTCTGGTAGATCTGACGTCTCTTAGAATTTCATTCTTCATGTGAGGGGATACTGCACATCCCACTCTTTTAAGTAACTCACCAACTGAAAAACCTTCTTCGGCAGCTAGTCTCTGGAAAATTGTACTGACTCAGGTGATAGAAGTAGGTTTTTTCTTCTCCCCACCATGTCTATGAGGTGACAGTAAATTAGCGACGATTTTCTGGGTACTTTCATACCCATTAATATCCATTAAGGGATGGAACCTACTCCCTTGCAGAAGTGGATAGTTCTCCAGTAATCCTGACTCCTCCTGATGTGGAACATCATCAATAGGTACTTCCTTAGAAATATGGGCTTTAGCAGCCTTCCTCCAAACCTTCCGGTTGTGGTTTCTCCTTTGGGTTTGGGTTAACGGTGTGGTCCTCAAACTCGATCTGATTTCAAATATTGACGGTGGGACAACCAATCCTTCAGCCGGGTCTTAAACAATCATAACTTCTTTTCCCTTAGCAGAAACGGGAATAGCAGGCTTAGTAGTTGCCATGGTGGCAGTAGGCTTGACTTTCTTCTAAGAAGGAAAATCCTTATGGCAGTTTAGGTTAAACTCAATAGACAGTTTCTAAACCTCTGGAGCGGCGAGTTTCATCACGATGAATGGGACTTTCCCGAGTATATCCTCGAGTTCATCAAATCCTGCTCCAAACTTGACAGTGGGAGTGATATTGTGTGCGTTGTGGCTCGTCGGCTACTCGCGAGAAAAAGTGAGCTTTGGGAACGCCGTTGCAACAACTTCAAAAAAAGAAAGCTATGGGTTTAGTTATTTGGTCAATACCTTGTAATCTTAGTGCGAGCACTACAAATTAACAGAGGTCGATCTATAGACTNTAGGAAGCTTTTCCCGAACCCAGCATAATATAAACTCTATTTAATTTCTTATATTAAATAGGGGAATTTGTCAGCCAATACATTGGTTTCGCAAATAAACCCTATTTAATTCCTTATATTAAATAGGGGAATTTTGTCGGCCAATACATTGGTTTCACTAAACCCTATTTAATTCCTTATATTAAGTAGGGGAACTTGTCGGCCAATACATTGGTTTCGTGAAACCCTATTTAATTCCTTATATTAAATAGGGGAACTTGTCGGCCAACACATTGGTTTCGTAGATCAAACTTTAATTGCTTATATTAAATAGGGGAATTTGTCGGCCAATACATTGGTTTCGCAGACCAAAATTAATTCCTTATATTAAATAGGGGAATTTGTCGGCTAATATATTGGTTTCGCAGACCAAACGACATAACTTTCTTTAGTTTATTTGATCGAGCCTCACTCTCAATTCTTGCGTTCATCCTTCGGGTTAGTAACTTTCTCTAGTTTATTTGATCGAGTCTCACCCTCAATTCTTGTGTTCATCCTTCGGGATGGATACTTTAGTTTATTTGATCGAGCCTCACTCTCAATTCTTGTGTTCATCCTTCGGGATAGATATTTCTCTAGTTTATTTGATCGGGTCTCACCCTCAATTCTTGTGTTCATCCTTCGGGATAGATACATGATTTGAGATAAAGTGCTCTTTCATCTAAACTATGAAAATTATGGGGTCAATTTGACTTCATCTCTTTCATTTAAACTATGAAAATTATGGGGTCAGTTTGACTTCATATTTTTCAAAACTAAATCTAGTTTATTTGATCGAGCCTCACCCTCAATTCTTGTGTTCATCCTTTGGGATAGATACACGAAGGTAAAGCGCTCTTTCATTTAAACTATGAAAATTATGGGGTCAGTTTGACTTCATCTTTTTTCAAAGGTAAAGCGCTCTTTCATTTAAACTATGAAAATTATGGGGTCAGTTTGACTTCATCTTTTTCGAAACTAAAATTTAAAAAAAAATGTCCTTCCGAAGCGGGCAACGGGATTTCAATTCCGATGACCGACAACTTCTTACGGGCAAACCCCACACCAAAAATAGTGCTGACACCCTTAGAGTAGGGTACAGCATCAAACTCCTTCAGGTAAGGTCTACCATTCAAAATCAATGCACCACTCTTAAATTGGGCTAAGCTCTCTCAATCTTGTTGGACCATTTGCTTAAATTCCTTTTCTGGAACGACACTTGATAGAGAATCCTTCTTTTGTTGCTCATCTCTATTCGTTGAGGCAGCTTCCCTCCTTTCATCTGTGATATGTATAATCTCTGGTTGATTGACTTCTGGGGAGGCTAACTGTGGTGGTTGGACTGTTCCTGAATTATGGTCATGGCAGTCATGGCAGCAGCCATCTCTTCCATTCTTTTCTTCATTTTGATAATTCGCTCATCCCTTAGGAAAACGGCCCTACACAGCTCACCTACGGCGTTCTCTTTGACGAGAGGTTAAGCATCGCGCATGGATGCAGCGGATCTGGTCTCGATGACATGGATATCCATGAAATATTCCTCGAGGTAATCAATGAAATCAAAGTCTTCATCATCATCAATGGAAACTCCATGTTCTCAGACCAACTCGGAAATCTCGACCCTGAGCTTTTCGACATTTTCTTCAATTATTGATTTTTGTAGCACCATGAGATCTAGAGGACTTTGTTGGACATCCTCTACTTGCTCATCCATCTTGCTAGCAATTGCTGTGACAATATTGGATACTTCAGACCCTTGCATCATTCTATGATCCTGCCCTTCAAGCTCACTGGACCGTATCAGTACAACAACCTTGGGTACCCACACCTTTTTCTTTGACGGTGATGTCTTGAGACGAAGTGTCTCAGTAGAAACATCAGCATGTCAAAGAGAAGTATGCTCACATGGTGCAGACCAAATACAATGCTGTGTGATCTCTTTATGAACTTTAAGAACATCCTTGTGACTGGTAATTGGTAGAATTCATGGACCCATATGTGACTTAACTGGTTGACGGTCTACGGGTCTAGTGACAGCATAATCGGTAGCAACAATGATGGTATCAACTATGCTTCCTAAGCAGAACCATACGGGAATGCGAGCAGGGAAAGCTTCAGTTGATTTCTGAGATTGTCTGGTAGATCTGACGTCTCTTAGAATTTCATTCTTCATGTGAGGGGATACTGCACATCCCACTCTTTTAAGTAACTCACCAACTGAAAAACCTTCTTCGGCAGCTAGTCTCTGGAAAACTGTACTGACTCAGGTGATAGGAGTAGGTTTTTTCTTCTCCCCACCATGTCCATGAGGTGACAGTAAATTAGCGATGATTTTCTGGGTACTTTCATACCCATTAATATCCATTAAGGGATGGAACCTACTCCCTTGTAGAAGTGGATAGTTCTCCAGTAATCCTGACTCCTCCTGATGTGGAACATCATCAATAGGTACTTCCTTAGAAATATGGGCTTTAGCAGCCTTCCTCCAAACCTTCCGATTGTGGTTTCTCCTTTGGTTTTGGGTTAACGGTGCGGTCCTTAAACTCAATCTGATTTCAAATATTGACGATGGGACAACCAATCCTTCAGCCGGGTCTTAAACAATCATAACTTCTTTTCCCTTAGCAGAAACGGGAATAGCAGGCTTAGTAGTTGTCATGGTGGCAGTAGGCTTGACTTTCTTCTAAGAAGGAAAATCCTGATGGCATTTTAGGTTAAACTCAATAGACAGTTTCTAAACCTCTGGAGCGGCGAGTTTCATCACGACGAATGGGACTTTCCCGAGTATATCCTCGAGTTCATAAAATCCTGCTCCAAACTTGACAGTGGGAGTGATATTGCGTGCACTGTGGCTCGTCGGCTACTCGCGAGAAAAAGTGAGCTTTGGGAACGTCGTTGCAACAACTTCAAAAAAAGAAAGCTATGGGTTTAGTTATTTGGCCAATACCTTGTAATCTTAGTGAGAGCACTACAAATTAACAGAGGTCGATCTATAGACCGGGTAAGTCCTTATTTAATTTTATGGAGATTTTAAGATTTTAGTAAAAATAGTTTGAAAGTAGAAAGATTTAATTAATATAAGGAAAATTAAAGAGCAAGCACAACACAACACAATCTAATTTAATTTGCAAAATAGCAAATGAAACTTGAAAGGGAAAAAGTGAAGTTCAGGACCCAGTGCGGGACCAACTTTACAGCACACAATGTCGGGGTTGTAATAATCCATCAACACACCTATTGGGGGCCCGACCCCACATTAAGACTAAAAAGTCCTTAACGGCCTCCTAAACCTTCCTGTTCAAAGGTGATTGAACAGACAGTTCTGAAGTCCAAAAGAGTTGCCTGTACTTACCCAATAAAGAAATGGGTGAAGCATGTCAATAGAAGATGGGTACTCTAGTTCATTGGGGACATAAACACTTTACCGATATATGAAGATAATATTCCCTGATTAATATGGAGAGAGAAGTTTGTCCCCAGCGNAGCAAATGAAACTTGAAAGGGAAAAAGTGAAGTTCAGGACCCAGTGCGGGACCAACTTTACAGCACACAATGCCGGGGTTGAAATAGTCCATCAACACACCTATTGGGGGCCCGACCCCACACTAAGACTAGAAAGTCCTTAACGGCCTCCTAAACCTTCATGTTCAAAGGTGATTGAACAGACAGTTCTGAAGTCCAAAAGAGTTGACCGTACTTACCCAATAAAGAAATGGTGAAGCATGCCAACGGAAGATGGGTACTCTAGTTCATTGGGGACATGAACACTTTACCGATATATGAAGATAATATTCCCTAATTAATATGGAGAGAGAAGTTTGTCCCCAGCAGAGTNATATATATATATATGTTTAGAAAAATATAAAATCAAACTGATCTCATATCTTTCATAGTTCAAATAAAAGAGCACTACACCTCAAGCTATTTATCTATCTCGAAAGATAAACACAAGACTTGAGGGTGAGACTCGATAAAATAAACTAAGAAATATATGATATCTGTTTGGTCTGTGAAAACCATTTTATTTATATGCCGACAAGTTTTCCTATTTAACACGAAGAATTAAATAAAGTTTATATTAAGTTGGGTTCGTAAAAGCTTCCTATAAGGGCAAACCTCTATAGTTAATTACATCTTAGATAACCGAAGTCACCTAGAAAACTCTCGATAAAAATCGGGGAATATTATCTTCAAAGAGGTCAAAAGGATAGAACTTTTCAATGAGATCAGAAAAAGAAGTGTGAAAGGGAAATGACACAAATTTGGAACATTATTGTAGAATACAAATGAGGAAAACTAGGGGATGTCACAAACCCAGATGAACCTCAGTGACTTCCCAAGCTACCCTATGATTTGGCTTCAGTTTTGGAGAGAAATATTTAAATGTTTTAACATGTCATATTTATTAATTAGGGCATACACTCACGTGAAATAATTACACAAATAGCTTGAAAGATATGAGGATTTAGGTCATGACGAACGACAACCTTGGAATCCTAAGACGAGTTAAGGCTTAAATTGTAAAGTAGAGCTATACAAAGGCCTAAAGAAAAGTTGAGGATTTATGTTGCATAAGCAAATCACCTCGAAGTCCTATGACTTGGTTGTTTAAATCTAAGGAATGGCTTAGCTGATATAGACATGTTCTACTGTTGAAGATGACCGTGCAGCCCACAATGTTAGCTCAAAGCTCCTCGTCGTGATAAATTTGAGTTTTCTAATGTATCAAGTTATGATGTCAAATCAGATTTTCCAAAGGGTCATGGTTATTTAAATATTATGGTGCATATTACAGTTAATTAGAGCGACACTGGTTAGGATCCTACGGTTCTCTTGTTTTAGCACCATTATTTTCTTTCAGATTCACTTAGTCCAAATGAATTTACTAAACTCAACTTAATAAGTTCCTTACTTTCATTTAAACCGTGGGAAATCTCGTTAGCAACCATAGGTTACCTCCTCCAAGGGATTCTCAATCATCCGATAGAGACGTTTTAATTTAGTTGTAATTTTTGTTTTGTGATGTTTGTGATTAAATTTTGAGTTGTCTTACATTTTGAATGTTGTGGCGGTAAATTTTATCTTGATTGATTTTTAATTTTATTTTTTGTTTTACGGCTATCCTAGCAGTTTTAATTTTCATGCAGGGTGACATCATTGTTTAACATGCAAGCTTGAGGCAAGAAGTAGAAAAACGTAAATGCAATAATTTAAAAGCATACCTATTGATTCTTCTTGTTCCTCCACCTGAAAGGTTAGTACTTGCAAGGCATGTATATAATTTTGTAGGGAATTTAAATTGTAGGAGTAGATGAAGGTTTAACTACCAAAACCCAAGTTATGACTTTTTTGAATCTCAGAAGATCCTAGTGGATGGTTTTATAACAAAAATATGACAAGTTTAATTTGCCCTTCAGAATGTCCAATAGATTTCAAAGTGCTCAAGGCATGACTTTGGACCACTTTGAAGATCTCTTGAAATATTCCGAGTTCATTTTGAACTTATCATATTATTCCATTAATCATCCGAGGTCAAAGTGTGACTACTCCGTTGCTCAGTCAAACTTGACAATTTAATTATCCTGAGGAAAGGATGCCCAATTAATTAATTGATGTTTCATTTAAAAGTTATGTGAGTGGGTGCCCCTAAGGCAAGTTTAAGTCATTTAAGATTGTGGTGCCCGCAATTAAGGTCAGACTTATATTGTTTAAAGATATTAATTTCCAATAATGTTATATTCTAAATCTGATCAATTGAATGTAGACATCGAGCCTATGTCACTATTAAGCCCTTAACAATCATGATAGGTGGAATGGTAATCATCAAAATTTTGATTTAAGTGATATGTATTCTTATTAAATGATCACATCATCCTCAACTTTGGGCTTAAGAAAAGTAAACTATCATCATTCTAGCTTAAGCTCATCACTTAAGAATCATTTGATCTTAATTGACTTTCAAGTCATGAAGATTAGGAGAATTATGATTTTGTTGATGTTGCGCAAAGGTGGTGAGTGAGTTTCTACCTTTCAATCCCATTACATTTCATTCATCCAAACATGTTCATTAAGATCAAAACTTCTTATTTTCCCTTGGTTAATCATAAATTTTGATTAAGAACCAAAATCTGAAATGACTATTTTGTCCTTGGGATACTTTACCTCATAACTCATTAAACACAACTCAAATGACTTGAGCATTCAGAGTGGCAAATCCATGAGTTAATTGAAACATCAGAGAAGAATAATGTGGTTTTTTTGTGTTTTGTTTAATTTAATTTAATTTAAATAATTATTTAAATTCGGGACATAGGATTTTCAAAATTGATTTATTTAACTTTCCAAAATAAAGTTTTTATTTTTGAGAAAATTATTAGAGGTTTCCTTGGGTCAGAGAAACACTTCATGATTTTTTGAAATAAATTATTATTATTATTATTTAATTTTGGATTAATTTCAATGATTTAATTAAATAAAAAATAATTTTTTAATTACCAAAATTATTTTTACATTTTTATTAAACTTATCTGAGTTAAAAAACTCATAGAATCAAATTTTGTATTTTTATGATTTTTAAATTTATTTATTATAATTATTTTAATGAGAAAATAATGAAAATTCACTTTTAAGCTTTTAAAATTTATTTTTAACTTAGAAAAATTAGAAATAACATACTAATGAATTCTAAGTGATCAGGTAAAACTTGTGNTTATTTTAATGAGAAAATAAGGAAAATTCACTTTTAAGCTTTTAAAATTTATTTTTAACTTAGAAAAATTAGAAATAATATACTAATGAATTCTAAGTGATCAGGTAAAACTTGTGCACATGTTGAACCATTTTTTTGTATTTTTAAAAATTTTAATTATTTTTATTATTTTTAATTCAAAATACACTTTAAAAATGACATATTTTCACAAAAATAGATTTTATTTATATTAAATGCCCCTGATCACAAGGAACGCAGAAAACTATTTTTCATGATTTTTCTAAGCTTTTTTAATTTATTATAATTACTTTTGTACAAAAATACAAAGTTTCCTTAAAAATCAATTTTAGTTTTAAACTAACCTAAATAGTTATTAAATTTTTACAGTAAGTAAACATGATTTTTATGCACAATGTGGAATTAATTTTATCTNTTTAATTTATTATAATTACTTTTGTACAAAAATACAAAGTTTCCTTAAAAATCAATTTTAGTTTTAAACTAAACTAAATAGTTGTTAAATTCTTACAGTAATTAAACATGATTTTTATGCACAATGTGGAATTAATTTTATCANTAAATTTAACATGATCTTTGGTATTAGGAGTTAACTTTAGATAACTATATTTATGTTTCTAAATATATAGTATTAAGTAAAAATTTTCAATAATAAAGGTTTATTCTAGAAAATAAGATATTTGGTAAGATAAAATAAGACTATATTTTTCTATTTTAAGTAAAGAAATTTGTATTTTTGAAGTATTAAAAATCTTAAAAGATTCATGAAAAAGAAAAGAATTAAACTTTATTTAATTTTTAAGTTAATATAAATTTGTTAAGTGAAGAAATGTAAAAAGTTTTTAACTTTAAGAAGAGGATAGTGAAGTTCAAAATAATTAGAGGCTATCCAGATATAATAATCTTCACATAAGAAAAAAGAGAGAGAAAAGAAAAAGGGATTAAAAAAATGATCCTGAAAAGAAAAGGAAAGAAAAAGAAAAAGATGTGGGGAGAAGCTTGAGGAGATGCCTAATTAAAAATTGGCTTCAGTTGAATCAACTTAAGGAAAAAGACTTGGACACATTTTCTAAATTTTTTATTTGAATATTAACTTAATTATTAGCAAAGTTTTATGAAGTTCTTTTTCATATGAATATTCTAAGTGACTTTAATGTGACAAATTGCAATTTTTCTTGGAAGAACCAGAGGATCAGAAAGCTTGGACTTAATTGCTGAATATCCTTACACCTTTAGTATTAACTGGAGTTGTTTTGAATTTTTATTAAGTTATACTATTATGTTTAGAGAACTAAAATATGGAAATCTAGAAGTTAAATTCTTTACCGTAAGTCATAATTTTTTGTAGAAGTATAAGGAGTTACCTTGAGGACAAGTAACATGTAAGTTTGGGGGATTTTGATACACTAAAAATATATGCATTTTTAGACCCATATTTTATACCATTAAGTTTGGGGGATTTTGATACACAAAAAATATATGCATTTTTAGACCCATATTTTATACTCATTTTTTGATACACCAAAAATATATGCATTTTTAGACCCATATTTTATACTTATTTTTGGTGATATTGCATAAAATATATGCATTTTTAGACCCATATTTTATACTTATTTTTTGTGATATTGCACTTTAATGGATATATGCATTTTTAGACCCATATTTTATACTTATTTTTGGTGATATTGCACTTTAATGGAAGACATTTTGATGTTTTCTTGTAGGTTGTTGATTTTTAGGAATTTAAGAAAAAAGTAAGAAAAAAGGATGGAATTTGAAGTTAAAATGACGTTTTGAAGAAATACTCAACGCCGACCATACCAACGGCGCAGAACAATAGAATAGACTAAGAATTTTACTCAGCGCCGACGGTACCAGAAGAGGACCAACGACGCCTTTAAACAGATAACAGCGAATTAAATTGCGGGACACTGACGCCGAGGGCGCCGATGGTACCAATGTCGGTTCAGCCCTTGTTTCTAGAAGATTCGACGTATTTGGATGATTTTTGAAGAGATTTTGGAGGCACCTCTTGGACAACCGACCCTAGGCTTTATTTGGGGCCGAAATTCATCAGGAAATAGACTCCTTCACTCCTTCACGTTCCTTTTCGCTCCATAACATTCCACCACTCTCCTTTTTTGTCATTCTTCATAATCCATTTTCATTCCACCACCACATTAGAGTCAATTAGTGAGTTTTTTTTTATAATTTAGAATTTGTGTGGTGAGATTAAGTGTGAAACTTTCTGTAAGAGTGTTGGAGAAGGGGAAAAGTGAGAGATATCTTCTTCCTGTATTTCTAAGGAAAGGCTACAAGGGATTTGCTTTGGGAAAGAGTTTCAGATAGGTGTTGTTTTTTTTATTAGTGTTGTATGAACTTTATTTTATATATAAAATTTGTGCTTTGTTGTTTCTTTCTCATGAAGTCTGAGTAGTTTCCTCTATCTTTCTCCCTACTCTGAGATATGGTGAAATGAAGAGATAACATGGATGTGCCAATATTAAAATATAAAATAAATTGTGATAATCTTTCAACTCTGAACTTAATTTACTTTTTTATCTGGCCAATTGAATTATTAAAATGTGTTGTGAAACATATGGTTCGGGAAATGGAGTATGAGTTTTATAGGATCACATTTGATTTCATGGAGGAGAAATTCGTTCATGAAATTAAGTGCAAATAAATAGGGAAATATTCTTTGTTGGGCATAGATATGGAGAATCTTTAGGGTGACAGACTAAAATCCCTGATTTGGTTTTAGTGTTTAAAAACTAAAGCGAGAGTTAGCCTTAAGGTGAAGGGAAGTGGGAGCTCTAGAGTGAGAGCTGGTATTCTTTTAGCCTAGCCACAAATTTAGGGACTAAACCTGAGATTAGCCAATGATTTTCTATGCATTGTATCAGAGTAGAGAATTAAAACTACTTCTATTTGGCACAATACATATTATGAACATTTATCTCATCTCATTTAACCAAAACCTCATTGTAGTGGGAAGGATGATTTTTCACATCAGAAATCTTCATTACATAAACATAATTAGCAGATTAGTAGTTACTGTTTAAATCTTGCATTTTTGTTTTGCTGATAGTTAAGTAATTTAGTTTTTTTCTCAAGATTCGAAATTAGTGACAGTAATTTCGTTTGACTTTCTGTGAATTTCCTAGTAAAATTTATCATTACAAATTTAAACCTTCCCCGTGGGATCGATATTTCGGGCTTAAATAGAAAGTCCATTATTACTTGATAACGATACGTATACTTGGGTAGAATCCCGTTAATAATTTTCTATACTTATATATATTTTACATAACTTAATTTTAGTACACAGATCAAGTTTTTGGCGTCGTAGTGGTGTCAACTTTATAAATCTTTACATATAAAAAATCAAGATTAAGGCCTTCAACAAGACAATGGTACAGATTTGGAAGGAGACACTGGACAAAAACAAAAAAGATTGGCATAACATAATGTTAGAAGCCTTGTCGGCCTACCGGACAACGTTCAAGACTCCCACTCAATGTACACCCTACGCACTTCTGTACGGGTCCAAGGCCGTACTACCGTAAGAAGTTCAAATGTTGTCTCTCAGGGTCGCTGTCGCTAATCAACTTACAATAGATTAAAGTGCAAAACTCAGACTTGAAGAATTAGAAAGTCTTGAAGGAAAGCAACTAGAAGCACAACAACATTTGAAGCTTTACCAAGCTAGGATGGTACAAGCTCATGAAAAATTGGTCTGCCCAATGGCGTTCAAAGTTGGTGATCTCGTTCTCGTACTTAAAAGGCCTATTCTTGCACGCCGTAAGATAAGTGGAAAATTTAAACCAACTTGAGAGAGACCATTTGTCATAGAAAAGGTCTACGCAGGAGGAGTCTGCCAGCTGGTGGATTTTCAAGGCGAGAGTTACCGATCAACGGAANTTTTAGTACACAGATCAAGTTTTTGGCGTCGTAGTGGTGTCAACTTTATAAATCTTTACATATAAAAAATCAGGATGAAGGCCTTCAACAAGAAAATGGTACAGATTTGGAAGGAGACACTGGAAAAAAACAAAAAAGATTGGCATAACAAAATGTTAGAAGCCTTGTCGGCCTACCGGACAACGTTCAAGTCTCCCACTCAATGTACACCCTACGCACTTCTGTACGGGTCCAAGGCCGTACTACCGTTAGAAGTTCAAATGTCGTCTCTCAGGGTCGCTGTTGCTAATCAACTTAAAACAGATTAAAGTGCAAAACTCAGACTTGAAGAATTAGAAATTCTTGAAGGAAAGAAACTAGAAGCACAACAACATTTGAAGCTTTACTAAGCTAGGATGGTACAAGCTCATGAAAAATTGGTCTGCCCAATGACGTTCAAAGTTGGTGATCTCATTCTCGTACTTAAAAGGCCTATTCTTGCATGCCGTAAGATAGGTGGAAAATTTAAACCAACTTGAGAGAGACCATTTGTCATAGAAAAGGTCTACGCAGGAGGAGTCTGCCAGCTGGTGGATTTTCAAGGCGAGAGTTACTGATCAACGGAAGATATTTGAAGACATACTATGCAACTTGACATTGCTTGAATTGAAATTTTGAAATTTTGATTATTTTGGGGTTATTTATTTGGCCAAACGTTTGTGACCGGGTCAAAAAATTTTGTAATAAAATTAACCTCAGTAAAATGAAAATTTTTTAATTTACAAGCTTCTATTTTCTCCTTTCTACTTTTAAGGTTGATATTTTACTAAATTAAATAATATGTAAATATAAATAAACGATCTTCTCACCAATACAAACTAAAATTTTGTTTAATAAACACTTTTTTTTGTTCTTATTCCTATTAAATTTCAGCGCACTGATGTTTTTTCTGTAACCTGTGGAAAAAATATCAGAACATAAGCTGATTTTTTCTTTCAAAGATGGCTGGAATCTCACACTTAATAAGGAAAAGGCACGTAGGGTGGCATCATAAGCTTCAACGTGAACTTTGGTCAAGTTGATGTTGACTATGAGGGTCACCTGATGGACGTGGTCAGCCGTCGAGAAAAAGAGGGGTTACCGTCACTGTTAAAGATCAACACCAAGGAGGATTCCTCACTGAAGGGGAAGAAAATGATAATGCAGCAAGACCCGATGGAGGGGACTAGTCATCTGCCATCTATGATAACTGCACCGCCCAGATGTCTAGTCACAAATAATGATGAGAGAATGCCAGATGCACCATTACAAAGGACTCAACGCAGAAACGCCAATCGTAAAAAACACAGAGCATTCCTACGTGAAGAAAGAAGATGCTAAAAAGAGGCAGAAAACTTGCTTACCCTAATTCTTAAGGGGAAGATCTATGATCCATGCATGAGGGAGACTTCCTCTAGCTTGCCTGCCATAGAGGATGAGTCTAAGTTCACTACAGAGTCAATGCTACCAGAAGTTTCAGATGATCTCTGCGCGGGTTGCCTAACATGCAACGCCGAGATTCCCACACAGATACCAGCTACAAGGGCATTTGTGGAATACCCAAACTACAACATCCTCCACCTAGAGCGTTACAACACTTTGAAGGAGTATACATCCATCGATAGTAGATTTCAGATTACTGATCACTCAATGGGGAATCATATATTCCGCTGGATACAAAGACAACACAAGCATTGATTCTTGCTGATATTGAAATGAGGGAGCATCCTCGATAACCCCCGATGGTTACCATGGCAGAATTAGACAAAATGAGTAAAGTAAAGAAAAAGGAATTTGAATTTTATGAAGAAGTTCAAGTAAAATTTGTCAATATACTAGAAGGCCTGGAGCTGTACACCAGTCTTCTCTGAAAGTGAAGAAAGGAGCATTTTAGACTGCATATTCGACCTAAGAGGCAGGGGTTGAGCTAATCTTTTGATGGAAAGGACCTATTCTTAATTACAAAAATGGATGCGTGGAAAAGGCATAATCACTATCTAATGTCTTTGCTGTTATAATTTTACCAAAGATAGATAAGGAAATCCCTCGAGGATTTTAATACATGATGTGGTGGATCCGTTACCTCCTATAATAAAGTGGATGATCAAGAGGATGGTTAGGTGGAGCATACTTCTAGCCGATTGTGTTCCCAACAGTTGTATCATCAATATATACTATGAAGGCAATTGTATTCCCCCACATATAGATCATCATGATTTCGTGAGACATTTTTGCACGGTATCCTTCATGAGAAAAAGTAATATTTTATTCCTGAAAGAAATAGATGTCATTGGACCTGGGGAGTTTAGAGGATCCGTGGAGATTTTGCTACCAGTGGGTTCAGTACCGATTCTCAAAAGAAATGAATCAGACCTAGCCAAGCACTACATTCCAGAGGTACGGCACCACAGGGTGTCTGTAACTTTCAGAAGGATGGATAACAAGAAGATGTCATATAGATTTTGACCAGATCCAGAGTTAGAGGAACTACAACCTTACGAGCTATGAGAGGGTTGCACCTCTAAGTACATGTAAAAGGAACTCTTATCCTGAAGTGTGGCTTAGTAGGTCAGCTCGATCAAGAACTCACCCGCCGAAGATGGACAGTCAGTGGATACCTTTCTGTATCGTGTTTTGACACAGCGGATATGACAATATATGTATCAGATATGTTCTGATTATGATATGTTGGCAGCATGAGATGTTTCATATATACTTTTGATAGTGTTTAACATGTTGTACCTTTCAATGCTTCAGCCTATGTTCAATCTATAACACCCGTTTAAAGCAGATTAATGAAATTTCTTTCAGAATTTAGTCTGTTTCTTGAATTTCCCTTTTTGTGTGATAGACCAAGAGCCCCAGAGCCATGCATTGATTCTNAGTCATGGTGAGCCATATTTAGTCATGGAGAATTGAAATACCACAGAGGGTATTTAATTAATTAAAAATCATGTACATGGCAAATAATTTTTATTTTTAGTCCACTTTATTCTCCTCTATTCACTGAGCAAGAAGGTATTTTTTTNTTGATTTATATAATTAAAATAAGCCAAAATGGCCGCCCTAGCTTGAAAATTAGGGCTATAAGCATAGAGATGTCTTCTGACCTTGGAAAAATCAGAGAACATCCCCTCTATGATGAGGAATAAACCTTAGAAATTTCAAGTCATGGTGAGCCATATTTAGTCATGGAGAATTGAAATACCACAGAGGGTATTTAATTAATTATAAATCATGTACTTGGCAAATAATTTTTTTTTAGTCCATTTTATTCTCCTCTATTCACTGAGCAAGAAGGTATTTTTTTTATTTTTATGATTTTTCTATGCAAAGATATGAATTTTTAAAGATCTGACATTTAATTTAATTCATAGAACCCCTATTTATCTACTTATCCACGCAGTGCTGACTGGATCATAGGCAGCTCCGAAAGACGACTCAGTGCGCTCCCATTTGTTGTGTTTTCCACCTAGACATGCCACGTGGTTTGTGGTTCTCACACCAAGAGTCTATCTAGCTTGATCTCTTCCGTTCATTGGAGACCCGCGCAATCGGACGACATCCGTTCATCGTCCTAAAGTGACCTAACTCGTAAACCGTCCACACTAAAATCATAAGTTCTTTGCCTAGACTTAACCAAATCACATGGGGTTTATTTCTAAACCTTCATCTACTCAAGATGAACATATCTACATAGTTAATCAAGTATGAAATCAAGCCATTACTCGTGGAGAATTAAAATAAGCTCGGGTTAGGGTTAAAGCTCAATACCTTTTTCTGAGAGGGGAGATCTCAATCAGATGGTTGTGGTGGCTTCAGTTGAGTCCATCAAACCTCAAACATGTGTTTCTCAAAAAGTCAAGTGATCAAAGTAAACAAATTTGGGTTTTAGGGTTGTGAGTGAAATTGGGTGCAAGTGAGTGAACTAGCTCCAGACCAACACCCAAGGTCAACCTTAAGGCCAATCAATCCTATGAGGACTCCCCTTGAGCTTCCTCTATAATGACCTCACCTACTAAGTGCTAGAGGTTAGGATCAGTATATGGAACTTCAAGTTGAGCATAGATGAATTTAGAGTTTCTAAAGGTCAGGTTGAGACCAACATGTGGAATTTCAAGTTGAGTAGAGAAGAGTTTGGAATTTCTAGTGGTGAAGACCAACATGTGGAACTTCAATTTGAGTAGAGAAGAGTTTGGAATTTCTAGTGGTTAGGGTTTGATCAATATGTGGAACTTCAAGTTAAGTAAAGAAGATGGTAGAATTTCTAGTGGTGAGGGTGCTAATATGTTGAACTTCAAGTTGAGTAAAGAGGAGTGTAGAATTTCTAATGGTGAGGGTTCCTTATGTGGAATTCCAAGTTGAGTAGAGAAGAGTGTAGAATTTCTAATGGTGAGGGTTCCATGTGTTTTCTAAGAATAGTCAATAGGAAAGTCCTATGGCTAGACCTTAGGCTACTAAAGAGGGAAAGCTAAACCTCAACCAAAAGTTAGGTCAACATCCACCTGTGGTGCACTCATCGATTATGCCCCCTGATTACGGAGAGGAAATGAGTCGAGAGACTTGACCGTCTCCTCCACCCTTTGTTTCTTCTGTACTGCTTGCTTGACAAAAAAATTTTCCCTCTAGTTAAATCCCTTCTTTGTATCTCTTTGACCCGATTGACCGTCCTTCGTTCTCTAGATTCTTTCTTATTGGACGACCCTCATCCGTTACTTCTTCTGTGTCAGCTGTGTACTCTTATGTTTCTTCTTCTCATCACCTACAGGATGACAGAGTCTCTAAGTCAAAACAATGAAGGCATTCAACATAGCTTCTTTGCTTGTAGGTTTCTTATAGGTCGCCATCACTATTCTCTATTAAAAAACTGATGAAAGTGTTTAAAATATTAAAATGGCGACGGAAAACTGCTACGTAAGTATTATTTATAGGAGNTTTTGAGGTCTCTTACTTTTTGCTCGCGGAGCATGGCTATCCTTGTCTGCACTAATTTTCTTCACATCCCCTCGAAATTTCACATTATTGACAAAATCTCACAAAATTTCACAAAGTTTCCTCACTAATGTCAATATTTACAAGCCACATATCTATGAATTCAACACCACAATATCTCTACACTGCTTTAATGTTGTTCTCAAAGTCAGTACCTAAATTTTGATTCCTATCTTTTGAGGTCGGTTCATAAATTCCGATTCTCTTTTTGGGATTGATACTTAAATTTTAATTCCCATCTCGGGATCAGTACCTAAATTTTGATTCCCTCTTTTCGAGGTAGGTACCTAAATTTTGACTCTCTTTTTGGGATTGATACTTAAATTTTAATTCCCATTTTGGGGTCAGTACCTAAATTTTGATTCCTATCTTTCAAGGTCAGAACCTAAATTCTGACTTACTTTCTGAGATTGATACAAAATTTCAATTCTCATATCGGGGTCAGTACCTAAATTCTGATTCCCTCCCTTCGAGGTCGGAACCTAAATTCCGACTCTCTTTCTGAGATTGATACTTAAATTTCAATTCTCATTTTGGGATCAGTACCTATATTCTCATTCCCTCCCTTCAAGGTCAGTACCTAAATTTTGACTTGCTTTTTGAGATTGATACCTAAATTTCAATTCTCATCTCGGGGTCAGTACCTAAATTATCATTCTCTCCCTTTGAGATCAATACCTAAATTCTAATTCTCTTTCTGAGATTGATACCTAAATTTCAATTCTCATCTTAGGGTCAATACCTAAATTCTTATTCCCTCCCTTCGAGGTCGGTACGAAGGTCGGTACCTAAATTCCAACTCTCTTTCTGAGATTGATACTTAAATTTCAATTCTCATCTCGGGGTTAGTACCTAAATTCTGATTCCCTCCCTTCGAGGTCGGTACCTAAATTCCGACTCTCTTTCTGAGATTGATACCTAAACTTAACTTCTCATCTTGGGGTCAATACCTAAATTCTGATTCCCCTCCTTTAAGGTCGGTACCTAGATTCTGACTCTCTTTCTGAGTTTGATACCTAAATTTCAATTCTCATTTTGGGATCAGTACCTAAATTCTGATTCCCTCCTTTCGAGGTTGATACCTAAATTATGACTCTCTTTCTGAGATTGATACCTAAATTTTAATTCTCATTTCGGGATCAGTACCAGAATTCTTATTCTCATCTTTCGAGGTCGGTACCTAAATTTTGACTCTCTTTCTAAGATTGATACCTAAATTTCAATTCTCATTTCGGGATTAGTACCTAAATTCTGATTTCTATCTTTCACAATCAGTACCTAAATTTTGATTCCTATCTTTTGAGGTTAGTACCTAAATTTTGATTCTTTTTTTGGGATTGATACTTAAATTTCAATTCCCATTTTGAGGTCAGTACTTAAATTCTGATTCCCTCCTTTCAAGGTTGGTACATAAATTCTGACTTTCTTTTTGGGATTGATACTTAAATTTCAATTCCCATCCCGTTATCAGTACCAAAATTTTGATCCCCATCTTTCGATAATACTCAAAGTTAAAGTTTGTTAGCTTTGAATTGAAATTGAATCTTCATCATGACTATCATGGTCGTTTTCGGGATCCATTTTCTTCCAATCCCCAACAAGAGTTCTAAATCCTCAATTTTGATCGAATGTTCATTTGCTAACTCCCTAAAGGAAACAACTAGCACTCGATTCTACAGTTCATTCTAGGTGTGTTAACTTAGAAGTCTGGGTTGGTTTTGTTGATCTTGTCGGTCAACGCCAATACGCGAGGTGTGCTTGCCCAACCCACAACACCTATGAGGGTCCATTTGTTGACCTCACTTTTGGTTGAGGTTTAGTTTTCCCTCTTTAGTAGCCTAAGTTCTAGCCATAGGACTTTTCTGTTGACTATTCCTAGAAAATTAGAAAAGGAGCCATCACCTTTAGAAACTCTAAACTCTTCTGTGCTCAACTTGAAGTTCGATATATTGATCCTAACCTCTAGCACTTAATAGGTGGAACCACTATAGAGGAAACTCAAGGGGAGTCCTCATAGGACTGCTTGGCCTTAAGGTTGACCTTGGGTGTTGGTCTGGAGCTATTTCACTCACTTGCACTCACTTGCACCCACTTTCACTCACAACCCTAAAACCTAGATTTGTTGACTTTGATCCCTTGACATTTTGGGAAACTCAGTAGATGGTCCCCTAGACCCACTGGCCCTAGGCTAGGTTTAGCTATGACTAGTACATAGAGGACCCAAATGAGGATTTCATTGGTCCATATCTCATATAAGGTGGTTGGCACCCCAATTCTACCAAAATATCCAACTTGGCCTTTTGCTCCAAAATCCACCCAAATTACCTAAATGCTCTTAGAACCCTGAATTTGACCAAAATTCCCTAATTCATCAAAAATACCCAAACTTATTCAAAAATCATTTCAAACCATTTGAAACTCCGCAGATTGCCCAAAACATCTCCAAAAATTCCAAAATTACCAAAATATGCTCAAATTTGCCAAAATTACAAAAATACCCTTGGTAGCCCAAACTTTTCCAAAACCCTCAAAATCATTTCAAATGTCCCCAAAACCAATTTGGACCATTTAATTGCACCCAATTTGGCCAATTTGACCACTCTGACCAAAAATCTCAAAATTACCGTTAAAGACCCAATTTCTCCAAATTCACCTCACATACTCATCAATTTGGCCCCAATCCTCCCCAATTTCAATTCTAAACTCAAATTCATCATTCATATGATCAATTTAAACCAAATCCAAGAATAATTGATCCATTCTTTGAGCTCAATTTTGATCCAAATTAAACCCCCAATTTTGACCCTATGATCCACTCAATTGCCATATGCTCCACTCAATTGCCCCAATTTGAATCCTGAATTCTTCCTGTCCCCATACAAGTCAATATTAGGAAAACATTGTCATTTATTAGTTGAACTTGAGCATAAAGTACATCGGGCTATTAAAAAATTTAATTGCAATTTAAAGGATGTTCGTGAGAAAAGACTATTGCAATTAAATGAGCTTGAAAAAAAAAGGAATGAATCTTATAAAAGTGTTAAGATTTACAAAGAAAAGATGAAGATGTGACAAGATCGGAAAATTATTACAAAAAATTTTGAGCCAGGACAACAAGTTTTGCATTATAATGCAAGGTTAAGATTATTTCCAAACAAACTAAAGTCCAAATGGATGGGCCCATTTGTTGTGATGAAAGTTTATCTCTATGGAGTTGTGGATATCAAATATCCTAAAACTGATAAAATATTAAAAGTGAATGGTCACAGACTGAAACCCTACTTTTTAGGTGACAAACTTAAATTGAATGATCTTATGATGTTGGGTCAATTAGAATAAGCACTAGTTACGTCGGATTGACGACATAAAACTAAGCGCTCCGTGGGAGGCAACCCATAGTTATCTGTGTGTTTATTTTGAATGTTATGTTGTTATATTTGATTTATAAAATTTTGCTAGTATTTTGAATATATAATTTTTTAGTTATTATTTTAAGACCTTAAAATATGACTTAGACATGTTAGAAGGAGTATTTGGATGTTAAGTTAACTTGTGCTAAATTGAGCACTGACGCTTAAGCGCTACTGTTAAAAACATATGCGAATTTTGGTTTCTAGAAGTTTTAACCATGATTTGGTTAGCTTTAATGTGGGATAGTAGTTTGGAGACGTGCCTAGGAGTTATAAGGGGGTTTAGAGCCTATTAATAGAAGGGTTATGTGAGGATTTATACCCCAATTCAATTCTAACCCTAAATTCTAAGTGAGAAGAGTGAGTTTTAAAAGATGTCATATTGGGAGAGTGATTTAAAGAAGAAGGAGGAAGTAATGAGAAAAAAAAGTGTTAGTCGGACTACGCAAGAGTTATACAACGATTTACTAGCCGTTAGTATTGAAGGAATAGCGGAGAAAATCACTAAAGTTGAGGCTGACATAGCTTCAATTGAGGCAAAAGTGATGGAAGTTAACACACATCTGGATCATATGGGATGGCAACATAAGATGCAGTTTAGCCATACCAGTTTTATAGAAGAAGCAGACAATGCTACGTATTTGAAGAAAAACTGGATTGAAGAAGATACAAGCAGAGTTATTAATGACCATACATTTTATCATATTTACATCCCAAATGCTGAAGGAGAAACTAATGATAGGCCAAGATTTATTCCACCAAATGGAGAGTGGAATTAAGTTCTTTGTTTAGTGTTTGTTTGTTAATGTTAAGTGTATTTAATGTGTTTTTACTGTTAGGATTATCTAGTGTTTGTGATAAGAATTTTCTCATCCAAGACTATTTGGATTGAGAATTTATGTATTGAAAATGTTTATAATTGTTCATGAATGAATAAAAGTGTTTGTGTGTGTGAAATTTTGTGTTATTTAGCATTGAATCAAATTAGTTAAGATTGGTGAATCTTAGGAAAGAGGAGAGTTGAAAGGGAAGAAAATAGTTATTAAAGAGTTATGAGACCTTGTAGGGTTGGTTGACTTAGTCTAGAAG
Source organism: Phalaenopsis hybrid cultivar (assembly GCA_002079205.1). Lineage (NCBI taxonomy): Eukaryota > Viridiplantae > Streptophyta > Magnoliopsida > Asparagales > Orchidaceae > Phalaenopsis > Phalaenopsis hybrid cultivar. The sequence goes on along the minus strand of JXCR01148660.1, from coordinate 7,311 downwards.
TGCATTTTACTTAAAATAAAAAAAAAATATCAAAATTTATGCACTGGCGCCTAAGCCCCAAGACCTTGTGCTTAAGCGCTGCCTAAAATGAGAGAAGGGTGCCAAAGCACCAACCATTCGCGCTTAGGCACCAGTTCACGTAAACATGTTTGCGAACGATTTAAAGTAACAAATCGGTCCAAAAATCTCTATTTTCGCACCTCAACTTCAACTCCTACCTCTAGATTTTGTGGTTTTGAGTTTAGGACACACTCTATTTTGAAGATTTCTTGGTGATTTGAAGAAAAAATTGCTAGATTATATATCCTTGAGGTAAGAGCTTCACTTCTATGTAAAAATTTTTAATTTTCACCATGTATTTTGAGCACATTATATATCTACCCAAAAATCACTATTCATGGTGAAAATTTTAGAAAAATCTAGGGAAAATACATAGATTTGGTAGTTTAAGCTTTTAGGAGTTAAGTTTAATGATTTAGAGTTGAATTGGGAATTTACTGTGAATTTTATGTGATTTTTAGAAATGGCACCAAGAATGAAGAGGAGCAAGGGAAAAGCTCAATTTGATTCAAGCAATTTTGTTAGTAGGATCGATACAGTGTTGCACTACAATCGAGAAAGTAGACTCATGTGTGTTGTTTCAACAGTCTGGAAGAAGCTGTAGATGATTTGACTATTTGCCGCCAGTGGGAGTGATTTTATTGTTTTTATGCTGTGGAAGTAATTTCTATTGTTTAGGTGTTATATGCCAATCTCCCCGAGGCTGAAGAAGAGTCATGGTTAGAGGAAAGACAATGCCTTTCTCATCTGAGGTAATAAATCAGTTTTATCATTTTCCCCTGAGTACTTTATGTTTTTATTCAAACTACAGTCCAAATGAGGAGGAGTTAAACAAAATTATTTCATCGTTGACTGGAGGAAGAGGATAATAGAAAATTACCAATGAAAGGAGAGTCAACTTCCCCACTTTGAAGTTAGATGCCACTGCAAAGGCATGACACTATTTTATTTTTGCTCGTCTACTGTCGACCAATTATATTAGTGAAGTGACCCATGATTGAGCAACTTTGAACTATTGTATTCAGCAGTTCAAGCCCATCGGCATTGGAGCTTTGATTCATAATGTTATTACCAGTTTTGCCGTCGCTGCTACTACTGTAGGTTTGGGATTTACATCCTTTATCTTTTGATTATGTGAGCAGGCTAGAGTTATATTTGATAGCTGGGAGGAGATATTGTAACCCCTCAAGCATATTACTAGTGTGAATGTGAAGTATTTTTCACATCACTCAATTTTTGGCTGGAGAGGTGGATTTTATAGTAGTTTAGTTGCTTTGACATCTCGAGCTTCCACTTCACGTGCTTCTACATCACAGGGTCAGACTTCTGGATCTAATTCTCAGTCACAACCATTGCAGAGGATTTTGAACCATTTTATTTACACCTTTGAAAAGGTATTAAATTTAGAAAATTTTGCAGAGCATATAGATGGATATATGAGAAGATGTAGTGATTATGAGGAAGAAAACAACTCATCTATGGAAAGCCTAATTAGAGGTAACCAAAGTGTAGTTTTCCCTCAATATCTATGATATCCATCATATGAGCCTGTAACTACTTAGCATAATGATGAGAGTGATACCGATGAAGATGATGATTAGACTGGTTCTATAGTTTAGTTTTGTTTAGTTTTTTTTATGTATTGATGTGAACTATTTTTGGTGAGGTTATAGTGTACTTTTATTGTGTTTTGAGTTGTATTTATTGAGACTGTTATTTTTGTTTGTGTTTTGTTTTGTTAAACACTGCTGTGATGTATTTTTGTTTTTGTGGTAGTAATTGTGATAATTGTGTTGTTTAGTGTATTTAGTTAGTTTGTGTTGAACTTAGTGCTGAATCTTAGGAAGGTTTAGAATATTACTAACTTTTATTTAAAAACTTCATGTTTAAAATTTTCAGTTTACTACCAGATATTTTCTTTATGTTGCAGTTGTGAATGTTTGTTAGTGTGTTTGTTTACTTTTTGTGTTATCCTCCAATGCATAAAAGTCTAATGAGTCTTTATATATTAAATAAATTAAAATTTGATCAATTTAATTTTTACTCTTGTTTTTAATTTTTGTGCTTGTATATTAGGATGTAAAAATTCCTGTGAGAATGTTATTTTTAAGTTTCATTTATGTCAATATATACATATGATGCTAAAATGTTTTACTTTATTAAAAAATTAAGTATGGGGAAGGGGATGAAAAATTTTCTAAAAACTTGAAATTTATTTGTTCTCAAATGTATTTCAAATAACTTTGATTTTGATTTGAAGAAAAATGATCATGTATATGAAGTTATATTAGGGAAGTAAAATTTTGAGTATAGAAATGAGTAAGAGAATTTAGTTAAAATTTATAGTAATGAAGAAAAACTTAAAGTTAAAAATTTTTAATGTGCACATTAAAAATTTTATCATCTACTTATTTAATATTCCTCCTATTAAAGATAGTCTATTAATATTTATCTTTAATAGGAGGAATATTTTTTTGAAAAATATAGAAGAATTAGACTTTTATTTTCAAAACTTAAATTTCTTTTATTGAATGTAATTTTCAAAAACAATTATTATGTTTTTAAGTAATGGAAATATATCAACTCTTTGCTTTAGGAAAGGAAGAGTGGAATTCAAAATCATTAAATGTTTATCCTGATATAGCAATCCTTGCCTAAAAAAGAAAAAAAAAATAAAAGGAAGAAAAAAAGAGAAATAGAAATAAAAAAAGAAGAGAAAAGAAAAATAAAAGAAAAGAAAAGTTGAAAAAGGGAGGAGAAACATGAGGATTAGTGTTTAATAAAAAATTGGTTCAACTTGTAACCTTTAAAGTATAATACTTGAGAAACTCTTAAGCTTAATTATATAATATAGTAAGTAAATTATACTTCATAAAAATTTTTAAGTGGAGATGATATAATGCTTAAACTCTATATTTGAATAATCTACAATATTTCTGAACTAGATAGAAACTCATATTTTTAGACTTCTTTACATTAAAAATTCCTAAACTCTAAGTTTGTCTCATTTACTAATATTTTTTCAAAATTGGGCTACTATAATTCTACATCAAAACTTTAGAAACTCCTAAAGAAACTCATATGTATAATCTACTTATTTAGTTTTTAAAAGATTGAAGTGTCACTTGAGGGTAAGTAACATTTTAAGTTTGGAGGATTTTGATACACCTAAAATATATAGTCTTTTTGTACACATTTTTATACATATTTTTGAGATATTGCGCTTTAATGAGAGATATTCATGTGTTTTTATTTCAAGTACAATCAAATAGATAAAAAAAAATAGTAAAATCAGTGAAAAATGATCAAATTTGGAGCAAAAATGAACTAAGGCGCCTAAGCGCCCAGGACTGGCGCTTACGTGCCAGTTATATAGAGAGAGCCAAGCCTAAGCGCCAGGTACCCCGCGCTCAAGCACCAGAATTAATTATTTGATGATTCATTGAATTTGAAAGAATTTTTGAAGAGGTGTTTGAAGCAACCCTTGGTAAAAACGTGAGAAATAGTTCATGGACACAAAAATTCATTTAATTGGCTTTTGAAAGGAGGCAACTTCTAGAAGATTCATTGAATGGAGACACATTTTGAAGAGACACCAAGGCACCCATTGGATTTTTATTAAAGAGGACTTGGATCATCAAAGGAAGGGGCCATCCACCGCCAACAATCAATCATCCATCCATCCAAGTAACCATCGCCGCCGCCAGCCACCTTTTCTTTTTTATTTTGAGTTTTATTTTGTATTGTGAGTGAAGGAAGAAAATTCAAAGGACCTTAAAGACATTTGGTGGAGAGGATTTGAGATAAGTATTTATCTTTATGACTACATTTGGTTTTAATTTAGACTTCTTATTTTTATGCACGATTTCTACTTATGAACTCAAGTGTGGTTGTGTTTTCTCCATGAATTCTAAGTAGTTTTTTTATCTTATTCCTTATAATGATAAGCGATTAAGTATTGAAAGGAAGTTGTGTGAAGTATTACATTTTAATGTTGGAAGAAGTTGTGTTGATTTTAAACCTTGTACTTGATTTACTTCTTGATTTGACCAATTAAGATGTTAATACCTGTTGTGAGAACATGGAAGATCCGAGATGGTATTGTCTCAGTCAACAAATGGTAAGAATCACATTTGATTTCATGGATCAGAATGTAGTTCATGGGGTTGAGTGCAAATAAATATGGAAATAAACTTTGAAAGGTGTAGACCTAGTGGACTTTAGAGTGACAAGCTAAAGTTCCCAATTTGATTTATAGTTTTAGGTTCTGATATGAGATGTTAGCCCTAAGGTGGAGGGAGAAGAGGGAACTCTAAAGTGAGAGCTAGTAGCTTCCCTACCTAACCGGTCTTCAAGACTATTCAAACTATAGATTTACCAATGTTCTTTATAGCATCTCTAGTAAGGGTAAGAAATCTTATTGCTCCTATTTGACACAACACAATTAAAGTACTTCCACAATAGAATTTCTATACTTTTTACTGATTCATGATAAGGAAAAAGATATTTTATTTATTTCGTCTTCATCGTGCAAGTATTCAGTTAAGTTAATTAGTTGCTTACTTTATTTTCAATTATCAAAAATTTACAAAAAGAATCAAAATTTCATTCCTATTTTAGTATTTAGAGTTTAAGTAAGAATATTTTGCTAAGTAGAATTTTGTTATCTAATTTCTTCTGTTTTGTAAAGTTACATATTGTATATATCCCTATGGGTTCAATATTCGGGGATTAATCAAAAAGTCTTATATTACTTGATAATGATGCGTATACTTGCGTAATATCCCATACTTAAATATTGTAACTTTATTCTTATTTGCTCCATAGTGAAAAATTTACCTAGCTTTTGCTTGGGATCAAGTTTTTGGGTTTGTTGCAAAGTAAAAATTATTATAAAGAAAATTAAACATATAATCATATACATCACATTTAACATCTATATAGAACATTAGGATCAGCTATCTTCACACTATTGTTGAAAAGGCTGAGGATAGAGTTAAATATTTAGAAAATGATTATGTTAATAATAATATAAGCTAGGATGTTTTATTGCAGGGACAAAAAGATTTAAAGAATGCCATAACTATGACTGAAAATTTCTTTGCTCAAAAAGCTGCTAGGAGTCATTTGTTGGAGGAGGATAAAAATACTGCTTAATTTCATGCTTATGTCAAAAATAGAAGGAATAATAATATGATCCTTAAAATTAAGGATAAAAATGATTTGGTTATATGTAATATTAATGATATTTAAGCTGATGGTATTAATTACTTTTCAAAAATGTTTGACAACGATGGCTTGGGGCTGACGAAGATGAATCTCACTTAGGTTCCCTTTTTGGAGGATATTAAAGATATGCTTAATGAGATGGAGGGTGGGAAGGCTACTGGACCTGATGGTTTCACTGTTGAATTCTACAAAACTTGTGGGATATCATTAAGTTTGAGGTGGTTAATGTTATTTTAGATTTCATTAAAGGTATTGAATCACCTAAATATTTCAAAACTTTAAGCATTATTTTGATTCCTAATGAAAAGGAAGAAAATTTCTATAATTTTTATAGGCCTATTAGTCTGAGTCTATCGTTTCTAAACTCATTTCTCAAATTATGGTGAAAAGGATCAGGCTTTATTGCATAAGATTATTAATTCTAATCAATCTGCTTTTGTGAAGGGTAGAAATATCTGTGACAATATTTTAACCATGCAGTAATGCCTTATGGGTCTTGATAAAAAAGGGAGAGGAGGAAATGTGATTTTAAAATGGATATCAAAATTTTTTTTGATAGCATTAGATGGTTATTCATTATTGATGTTTTGAATACTATTGGCTTCAATAATGATCTCTGATTGCTTATAAACAAAATCTTTGATACTGATTAATGGGAATATCTATGATTTTCTTAAAGCCTCAAGAGGCATAAAGCAAGGTGATCCCCTTTCTCCTATTCTGTTTATCATAGCATTGGATTAGCTATCAAGATGTTTTAACGCTTGGTTTGATAAATTACCTAGCTTGAATTATTTTCATAAAGGCATGATTAACATTTCTCATATTAGTTATGCCGATGATTTGGTGATCTTTACTAATTATAGTAAGAGATCTATTAAGCTACTCTGGAAGGTTATTATGCATTTTTAGGAAGTCTCGGGGCTGAATTTTAATACTTCTAAATGCTTCTTTTCTTGTTCTAAACATATTCAGCCTAGTATGAATAACTGGATTGTTGATTTTACTAATTACAATAACGGGGAACTTCCATTAGTTTATTTGGGTTTTACTCTGGATAAAGGAAGCAGGAAAATTCATCTTATTAGTAGTTTGTTTGATATAATAAAGAATAAGATTCTACCTTGGGAGAATGAGTTTTTCTTCTTTGGGGGAGAGTTACTATTTTGAAAAGTATTTTTACTTCACTTACTCTATACTCTATGTAGATTACAAAGGTCCATAATGGTATTATTAGGCTATTAAAATTGTTGGTTAACAAGTTCTTATGGTATGGACATGATAAACAAAGCATTCATCAAAAAAGTTGGGATAAGGCTTGCAAACATCTTGAAAAAGAGGTTTGGGATTCTGAAGTATTATTGATATTATAAAAATCAATTTCATGAAATTATGGTATAGATTTCATTTAAATAACTCTATTTGGGCTACTCTCCTAAAAGCTAAGTATTGCAAATCTTCTCATCCTTTAGCTATAACTGCTTCTAATTATGAGTCTTTTACTTGGAAAGAGATGCTTAAAGTGGCCAGATACACTGAAAGTTTGTTGTGTTGGGATGTTGGAAACGAGGATTTCTCTTTCTGTTATGATGATTGGTTAAGTAATGGTACTTTAGCTGCCATCTATGGTGGTTTTCAAGATATTAATATTAAAGCTAGTGATAATGATCAATGGAACAAGGTGAAATTGCTTAAGATGGTACATCTTGTTGATGCTAATTTTAAAACTAATATTTTTATTAATAAACAAGAGAAGACATTTCTAAATTCAAAGGAAATTTAGTAGATTCTATTTCCAAAACTTTTCCCAACTCTTTTCAAGTTTTTCAAGGGAAGGATCTGAAATGGATTTGGAATAAATGGATCAATCCATCATAGTCCTTTTTCATGTGGAGAGTGTTTCATGTCATTATTCCTACAACTGATATCTTGAAGCTGAAAGAAATTAGATTTCCTTCTCGTTGTATAATTTGCAAGATGATTGACAAATCCTTGAATCATTTACTTATGACTAGCAAGTTT
>JXCR01148659.1:316038-326146 GCA_002079205.1 Phalaenopsis hybrid cultivar | reverse complement strand
GCCTTAGGATTCCGAGGTTGTCATTCGTCATGACCTAAATCCTCACATCTTCAAGGTTATTTGTGTTGATTGCTTCACACAAATGTAAATCCTAATAAATAAAAATTGCAGGATGAAACATCTAAATGATTTCTCCTAAGTTGAAGCCAAATAATAGAATAGCTTAGGAAATCATCGAAGTTCTCCTTCGAATCCGTGGCATCCTANCCTTTCTTTCCCTAAATTTGAAACTCAAAGCATTCCTTTACCTTATAAATATTTCATAGTTTTTACGTCATTAAGCCCCAATATTTTCTTCTCAAATGAATTTTCAGATTCTTAATACTTCAAAATATAGTTTCCTTTACTTTAAATAGTTAACTATAGTCCTATTCTCTTATACTAAATATCTTAAGTTACAAAATTAATTTTCATTACAAAAATATTTCTTTAAATCTACCATAATATTTAAATAATTACAAAATATAGTTACCTGAATTAAGTTCACTACATAAAATCATATAAATAATTTTTAAAAATAATTAAATAGAGGACATCTAATACTTAATCTTTTTCTTCCCTCCCTTAAACTTAAATTTTTCAATATAAAATAATATAGGTGGAAAGAAAAATTCTAAATATAAATCATAGTATTTTAGGCATTTTCATCATTCTGAAGTTTTTGCAGTCCTTCTCAAAATTGCTGCTTCACCTGGTCTGTAACATTAGGAGCTTTCTACACATATAAATCATTAAAGAAATTTTTAGGTAATGAAATTTTGAAATAAGTATAAAACTAAAACATTAAACAAACATAATATTTCCTAACACAACCATAATACTAAACAAAACAATTACAATTAAAATGAAAAATAAAAATCACATTACATTATAATACATAAAATACTACTCAACATCTATTATACTACACATGCAAATTTAACTACCACACTAACTTTATAACAAAGATTAAAAATCATCCAAGTACAACATAATAATAAAAATTGAAAGTCCAAATACACATAAGTATCCATTTCTATTACAAAAGATCATAGAAATAAAAGTACAAGTACAAGTATATCAATTACATTCAGATATCAAAATTCCAAAAAATGTCTTCATCTTCTTGTTCAACAGGTAGATTGGGCTGATAATGAGTATATCAGGGGCACTCAGCGAAAGTAACATCAGGCTCACTTCTGTAGTGTCGGGCCTGAGCTTCATAAAAAAACTATCTCAAAATTTGAATTCCTTTGAAGGTACTCACTATCGTAATCATATCGACGTTCTAAATCTCCAATCCTTTCATTTATTAATTCTATGCTCTTCCACTGTAAGGTCAACTCGTTCATCGAATCAGGGAAAGTAGGAGAACTAGAAGGTGGAAGACTCTTCTGCTGCAAGTTAATTCATTCATCAAATCAGAGAGGGTAGGGGAACTAGAAGGTGGAAGGTCATAGTGTAGAGGGGACATCTCTACTAGTAGAAGGCTCTTGACTCCTACTTCCAGTTCTCCATTTCTGATGGGATTCATAAGTTTTCAAATTTGCTTTACTAATGGATTTCATAGGCTGAACCCATTACTCATCCCCTTCAGCTTCCACTCCAGAAAGTCGGTAAAGTGCATAAATAAGGTCAGGATGTCATAGAACTCCAAAAAGTTGGCAAAGTGCATAAATAAGGTCAGGATATCCTAGACCTCCACTTGTTTCACTCATAGAAAGTTGGCAAAGTGCATAAATAAGACCAGGATGTCCTAGACCTCCACTTGTTTCACTCCTTGCCGTAGTCAATATATTCTTAAAAATAATTCTCCCCACATTTATATTTCTATTATTCTGAATACAGAAATTCAGAATAGCTCTATCTCTAGTTACCTCACTATTGTCATAGGTCGGTAACAGAGTAGAAGAAATAAAATAGTGCCACGTCTTAAAGGTGGCATTCAACATGGAAGCAGAAAAATTTACCCGTTCTCGTTGTTTAATCTTCCACGTTTCTTTCTCATCAGTGAGAAAGTTGATCACATCATTCAGGGGGCCTTCCATTGTACTGAAGGATTCATAGTGGCAGTTATAAGAGTTGGGACTTCGTACAAGGTGTTGATACTAGCGGCATTAAATTCAACTAAAAATCCAAGCACTTGAAAGATTTTGTCTTTAGAATAGAATATGTTGGCATAGAATTCCTTCACAATATTTGCAACAACCTTATTGGTGGTGTAACAGAAGTTTTCCACCTCCGCTCGACAAAAACTCATTCAATTTCTCCTCCCGGACATTCAAAAACTCGACCTTGTATACACTTCTTTCCTTCAAATGCCAAAGTAAATCTTGATTGAGCCTTCGCATTGACGAAACGAGACTCGTTGAACTCAATTCTCCTCTTTTGGCGTGGAGCCATTTCAATATAATAACAATCATAGAAAAATTTACTTCAAATATTCAAATAATGGCTTTCAAAACTAATTCTAAGAGTTCAACACTAAGTTCCATGAATTTCTTCCCAATATTTTCTTCACAATCTCAAATTTTTTGGATCTCCTCAATGTGGAAGAAATCCATGGTGAAAATCAAATATTTTTAGTTTGGACTGAAGCTCTTACCTAGAGAAGATCAAATATGGTGTCAAAAAGCCTTGAAATCGCCCCAAATCTAAGATCTCTCAAGCCCTAGATCAAAAATTGTGTATTTAGGAGGAAGCGGATAAAGAATAGTGGCGGTTGACTGGTCAAAATTGCGGTTAAAAGGAATTTTTTTGCGAGCTCGCCTTCAGCGGGGTGTTCGGCGCCTTCAACGCGCTCTATAATTAAACATAACTCTCAGGAAAAATCCGCAGTCGGTGGCATTGAGGGCGTCGTCGGTGGGCTCTATTGATTTTGTTCAATTTCCAGATTTTTGCGATTTCGATCAATTTCAAGCCTCAACGACATCCGTTCAATCATTATAGACATAATTTTAAGTGATTANTTTCATAGGATAAACTCATTCTTCATCTCCAAATTCTACTCCAGAAAGTTTACAAATTGCATAAATAAGTCCTGGATGTCTTAGACCTCCACTAGTCTCACTTCTCGCTGTAGTTAATATATTTTTAAGAATTATTCTCCCCACATTTATAATTCTACTATTCTAAATACAGAAATTTAGAATAACTCTATCTCTAGTTACCTCACTATGGTGCTAGGTCAGTAATAGAGTATAAGAAATGAAATAGTGACACGCCTTAGAGGTGGCATTCAACATGAAAGCAAAAAAATTTACCCGTTCTCACTATTTTATTTTCCAAGTTCCTTTCCCATCAGTGAGAAAGTTGATCACATCATTGAGAGGGCCTTCCATCGTACAAAAGGATTTATAGTGGTAGCTATAAGAGTCTGGGAATTCATAAAAAAGTGTTTATGCGGGAGGCAGTAAACTCAATAGGGAATCTACGCACTTGAACGATTCCGACATCAAAATAAATCACATTGGTGTAGAATTCTTTCAAAACATTTGCATCAGCTTTATTGGTGGTGTAACAAAAGTTTTTCCACCTCCACTAGGCAATAACTCGTTTTCGGACTTTCAAAAACTCGATCTTGTATGCACTTCTTTCCTTTAAATATGGAAGTAAATTTTTTTTGAGTCATCACATTGAAGAAGCGAGACTCATCAAACTCAACTCTTCTCTTTTGCCATGAAGCCATTTCAATCTAATCAAATTTAAACAAAAAATTTCAGAAATTACTTCAAATATGTAAATCATGTCTTCGAATAGTAATTTTAAGAGCTCAACAATGAAATCAATGAATTTCTTCCCAAATTTTCTTCACATTCCCAAATTTTTTGGATCTCCTCAATGTGGAAGAAATTCATGGTGGAAATCAAATATTTTTAGCTTGTAGTGAAGCTCTTACCTAGAGATGATCAAATCTGGAGTAAAAAAGCCTTGAAATTGCCTCCCAATCTAAGATCTTTCAAGCCTTAAGTCAAAAATGGCGGTTTTAGGAGGAAGAAGATGATGAATAGTGGCGGTTGACTGGTTAAAATCGCGGTTAAAGGTGTTTTTTTGTGAGCTAGTCGTCGTCGGGGTCGATGGCACCGTCGGCGCTCTTAATTGGAATTTAAATCCTAAGTCTCGAGAAAAACCACAGTCGGCGTCATCGAGGGCGTCGTCGGCGGGCTCTATTGATTTTGTCAAAATTCCAAATTTTTGTGATTTCGATCAATTCCAAGCCTAAACAACATCCATTTAATCATTATAAACGTAATTTTAAGTAACTAAATGATGTACTTAGCACATATAAAGTTTCACAACACAAAACATCACATTTATAAATAAATTTCAGAGGAACAATATACGTTACATAACACACCTAAGTTTGGTATTTTCTCAATCTGAATACATTAATTCAACGTCGCAATCCAAGCCACAACACTCAAAACACAGAAAACAAAACATCCTATGCTTAGTCTCAATATACAGAGATCTATAAGCATAATTCTAAAGCAAAGCAAATACAAAGTTCAAATCAAAATACATAGATAGCCATATAGGTAGTAATATAAATCTACTAATCCTTAGACTCGGTACTCGATTCTCCTTTGAGATCGCCCATTGATTGCACATGAACAAAGAGGTTGTAGAAGGGTCAAAATGGAAATTATTTAGTATAATCCTCCTCAATTAATTTCATCCTCCTCATCAATTGTATCAAACTATCTTCTAAATCTCCATNTCATCCTCCAGTCTAGATGATCGAAGAAATCAGAGATATTATTAATTGCATTCATGACACTTTGTACCTCCTCCAATTTCTTGATTCTGCGCAGTATCACGAGAGTCTTATCAGGAATTAAGGGTTGAACTGGCAGTGAATTCTGAGATGTTTGATCTACTATATTAGTCATGNTGTTCCTTCATCCTCCAGTCCAGATGATCGAAGAAATCGTAGATATTATTAATTGCATTCATGAAATTTTGTACCTCATTTTTTAACTTCTTGATTCAACGAAGGATCACCAAAGACTTATCAGGGACTAAGGGTTGAACTGGCAATGAATTTTGAGATGATTGATCAACTATTAGGGTCATATCATTTTCATGTTCAAATGATGGAAATCTTTCAGTTGGATCCAAAGGCTTCCAAGGCAGCAGTACTTTTTCCCAATTCTCATAGGACACTTGGAACTAACTGCAAAGTGAGAAAATTGTGGAGGGCTGTCAAAGCCCATAAGTTGATCCGTGAACTATCAGACCCAAAATCAACTTCACAATTATAGATCCAATGTTGATTGACAATCCCCTTTGGATGTAGTAATTCAAAATGGCACTTTCTTTAGAAACCTTACCGATCTTCATTGTCGGTAACAGTTTCGCAGAAATGAAAAAGTGCTAATGTTTAGAAATAGGATTTAAGAGTGTTGCAGAAAAACTAACATACCTGTTTTCTCTTGTTTCTCAATCGTCAGTTTCGTCCGTTAAATACTGGTAAATCTCATTCATCTAGTTTCTTGTGGGGACGAAATTGGAATAGTGGCAGACAAGAATATTTTCTATCATATATAATTTGTTGATCTGTGCAAGAGTGAATGTGATCCATCTTCCACGCACATAAACAGCTCGGTTGATTTCATGCAAATTTGCAAAAAATTCTTTTACCATAGGCACCATCACAGCGGTAGTAGTGTAGCACAACACTTCTCATTTTCTCCGCACTATCATTTCTTCAATATCCGTCGTGGGATTATTCAATCCATGATTCATGAATCCTCGTTCCTTGATTAATCTTTTCTTCATCAGTAACTTGTTGAAGATTCACTACGGTTCTGCACTAATAAACTTCCGCCGATTGAAAACTCGCATTCTGGGATTATCAGGGGAATTAGATGCCATAGGAATGAAATTGGAAGAGTTTCACTTTGTTTTTTGAGGGAAAATATGATTAGAATTTGGATTTTTTAGTTTAAAAAGCCTATTCTCGCCCAAAAATCGTCAAAAAACCGCCACTCGAACACAAGAAACTGTCATCTTACCGGTCTCGCCGTCGGCGGCCTCGAGAGCGCCGTCTGCGTGCTTCTGTATTAATTTTGTCTGGACTCTAGGGGAAAAACCCACCGTTGGCGGCGTTGAGGGCGCTGTCGACGCCCATGGCAAAATTTTCATAATTTCGCTCTAGTTTGAATTCGTTCCAATTTTTTATCATGGATCTAATTTTTAAGATGTTTCAAGGGTAAATAAAAATAGTAGAGCTTAATACTACCATAAACCAGTGATAATTTTAAATAAAAACTACTATAATCGTGAATAAAGTAAAGATAAATATTGGTTGCCTCCCATAAAGCGCTTTATTTAACGTCATCAGCCCGACCTATCAGGTGTTATTCAGGTTGACTAATCATTAAAACCTCTTTAAAATTTGGTTTTTTACCCTCATAATATGATTTTAATCTATGTCCATTGAATTTAAATCTATTTCCAATTTTCTGATCTTCAATTTCAATAGCTCCGTAAGTATAAAATTAAGTCACAGTAAATGACCCTAACCAACGAGATTTCAATTTTCTAGGAAATAATTTCAATCTAGTGTTGTAAAGTAAAACGTCTTGTCCTGATTCCAAGTGTTTTTTGTTACTTTTCCGATCATGCCATAACTTTAATTTTTCTTTATAAATTCTGTCGTTATCATAAGACTCATTTCTTAATTCTTCTAATTCATTCAATTGTAACAATCTCTTCTTACCAGCATCTTTCAAATTATAATTGAATTATTTAATAGCCCAATATGCCTTATGCTCCAATTCTACTGGTAAGTGACAAGTCTTTCCAAAAATCAGTCCGTCAGGATTCATTCCAATAAGAGTTTTATAACCAGTCCTGTAAGCCCATAACGCAGTATCCAATCTAGCAGACCAATCTATTCTACTAGGGTTTACAGTCTTTTCAAGTATTTATTTAATCTCTTTATTAGAAACTTCAGCTAACCCATTGGTTTAAGGATGATAGGTAGTAGAGATTCTATGAATGATATAAAATTTTTCTGCGAATCTCTGAATATATTTATTCTTAAAATGGGATCCTCCATCAGTGATAATCATTCTAGGAATTCCGTATCTAGTGAAAATATTTTTCATCAAAAATTTTTAAACACTTTTAGCCTCATAACGAGGTAAAGCTTGTGCTTCAATCCACTTAGAAACGTAGTCCACTGCAATTAATATATATAAGTTCCCAAATGAAGGAATAAACAGTCCGATAAGATCTAATCCCTAAACATCAAAGATCTCAACTTCTAACATGAAATTCAGAGGCATTTCATTTCAGTCTACTGCAATTAATATATATAAGTTCCCAAATGAAGGAATAATTGGTCCCATAAAATCTAGACTGCAATTAATATGTATAAGTTCCCAAATGAAGGAATAAATGGTCCCATGAAATCTAATTTTAGAAACGTAGTCTACTGCAATTAATATATATGTAAGTTTCCAAATGAAGGAATAAATGGTCCCATAAAATCTAATCCCTAAACGTTAAAGATTATAAGTTCTCAAATGAAGGAATAAATGGTCCCATAAAATCTAATCCCCAAACATCAAAGAGTAACTTCCAATATGAAATTTAGAGGCATTTCATTTCTTCTAGATATATTGCCTACTCGTTGACTTCGATCACAAGTTTTCATAAATCTATAAACATCTCTAAATATGGTAGTCCAATAAAATCCAGCTTGTAAAATTTTATAAGCAGTTTTATCAATCCCAAAATGTCCTCCAAATTCAGAATCATGACATTTCTGAATGATCAGCTCAGTTTCTTCATAAGGTACACATCTCCTCATAATAAGATCCTTACATTGTTTATATAAATAAGGCTCATCCCAAAAATATGCTTTCGCATCATGAATGAATTTTTTTTATTGTTATATAAATAAGGCTCATCCCAAAAATATGCTTTCGCATCGTGAATGAATTTTCTTTATTGTTGCAGTTTATATAAATATGGCTCATCCCAAAAATATGCTTTCGCATCATGAATGAATTTCCTTTGTTGTTGCAATGTCAGCATAGGTGGCAAAATATCACTTACAATATAATTAACAATATCAACATACCATGGTATTCTCCACTCAATAATATTATAAAGTTGTTCATTAGGGAAACTATCTATAATTTCATTGTCAGTGTCAGATGATTCTTAATTTTCTAATCCTGTTATCAGTTCCCTTTCTATCAATAACCACAAGATCAAATTCTTACATCAATAGTATCTATCTAATCAACCTTAGTTTAGCATCCTTCTTTTGCATTACATATTTAATAGCAGAGTGATCAGTATGCACAATACATTTAACTCCAAATAAATAAGATCTAAATTTATCTAAAGCATATACAATTGCTAGTATCTCTTTTTCAGTAACAGTATAGTTAATTTTTGCATCATTAAGAGTTTTACTAATGTAGTATATCACTTTTAAAAAAACATTCGTACCTTTGTCCTAGAACCGCTCCAATAGCATAATCACTAGAATCAAACATAAGTTCAAATGGTTTCTTCCAGTTAAGTGAAACTATAATAGGGGCTGTGATCAATTTTTCTTTTAATAACTCAAAGGCATTTAAACAGTTTTCAGTGAATTCAAATTTCTTGTCCTTTTCTAAAAGTTGGCATAGAGGTTTAGTAACTTTTGAGAAATCTTTAATAAAACGCCTGTAAAAACCAACATGTCCAAGAAAACTCCTAACCTCACTTACATTAGTAGGAGGTGTTAGTTTAGATATGACTTGAATTTTTGCAGGGTCTGCTTCCATACCATCTTTCGAAAATTTATGCCCTAACACAATTCCTCCTGCAACCATAAATTGACATTTCTCCCAATTTAGAACTAAATTAGTTTTTTCGCATAACTCTAAAACTTTTTCAAGGTAATTTAAGCATGCGTCAAATGATGTTCAAAATACAGAGAAATCATCCATAAATCTTCCAATCCATCATCAATTATCTTACTAAATATGGAAATCATATATCTCTAGAATGTTGCAGGTGCATTACATAATCTGAAAGGCATTCTTCTAAAAGCAAATGTTCCAAAAGGACTAGTAAATGTTGTCTTTTCTTGATCCTCAGGAGCAATAAAAATTTGATGGTAACCGGTATATCCATCTAAAAAGCAAAAATATTTGTGCCAAGCAAGTTTGTCCACTATTTGATCTAAGAAGGGTAAAAGGGAAGTGATCTTTCCTGGTGACAGTGTTTAATTTTCTATAATCAATGCAAATACGCCACCAAGTAACTTGTCCGATAGGTATTAATTCATTATTTTCTTTTGTTTCAACAGTCACTCCTTCTTTCTTAGGAACACAATGAATAGGACTTACCCACGCACTATCAAAAATAGGATATATAATTCCAGTGTCTAACCATTTCAAAATTTCCTTTTTAACTACTTCTTCCATTTTCTGATTCAATCTCCTTTGTGGATCAATTCTTGGTTTATATTGTTCATCTAATATAATTCTATGCATATAGATTGAAGGACTAATTCCCTTAATATCAGCTAAAGTCCGACTAAAAGCTTTCTTATATCTTTCTAATGTGTCTAACAGTCTTTGCTCATGCAGTTCTTTTATTTCTGAAAATATAATAACAGTAAATGTAGATGAGTCTCCCAAAAACACATACATCAAGTGGTTAGGTAATGTTTTTAACTCAAGTTCACGTGGTTTTATAATTGATGGAAATAGATTCTTAGTCTGTAATATCCAACATCTCAAATCTTTCCTAAACATAATCTAATTCTTCATTTTCTAATTTATCCAGAATAATTTCATCATTCTCTTCAATTTGTTCTTCAAAATGCTCTTCTTTTTCAAAATACTTTATATCTTCAAAATTTTCTTTAAAATGTTCGTTAAGTAGATTTTCAATAATTTCCATGCAAAAACACTCATTATCCCTTTCAACAGCAGGTCATTTCATAGATTTTGCAATGTTAAAAGTTACTTCTTGATCATTTACTCTCATAGTTAATTCTCCTTTTTGAACATCTATCATAGCTTTTCCAATAGCTAAAAATGGTCTCCCTAAAATGATAGGTATTTCTTTATCTTCCTCCATATCTAAAATAATGAAATCCACACGAAAGATA
>JXCR01148659.1:222709-304541 GCA_002079205.1 Phalaenopsis hybrid cultivar | reverse complement strand
TTAAGAATATATTGACTACGGCGAGGAGTGAGACTAGTGGAGGTCTAGGACATCCTAGACTTCTTTATTGAATTTGCAAACTTTCTGGAGTGGAAAGTGGAGATGAAGAGTGGGTTTATCCTAGGAAACCAATTAGTAAAGCTAATTTGAAAACTTATGAATCCCATGAGAAATGGAGAACTCAGAGTAGAAGTCAAGAACCTTCTACTAGTAGAGATGTCCCTTCTATAAGTTATGACCTTCCACCTTCTAGTTCCCCTACCCTCTCTGATTTGATGAATGAGTTGACCTTGCAGCGGAAGAGCATAGACTTGATAAGTGAAAATATTGGAGGTTTAGAACGTCGACACGATTATGATAGTGAGTACTTGCAAAGGCATTCAAATTTTGAGGTAGCCTATTATGAAGCTCAGGCCCGACACTACAAAGGTGAGCCTGGTGTTACGTTTCCTGAGTGCCCCCGATATACTCAGTATCAACCCAATCCACATGTTGATCAAGGAGATGAAGATATAGCTTGGGATTTTGATTTAGAATGAAATTGAGGTACTTATGTTTGTATTTTTATTTTATGTAATATTTTTGTAATAGAAATGAATGTTTGGACTTTCATTTTTAGTATTGCGTTGTACTTGGATAATTTTAATTTTTGTAAAGCTCGTGTTATAGTTAAATGTGCATGTGTAGTTCAATAAATGTTGAGTAGTATTATAGATTATAATGTAATGTGATTTTTATTTTAGCATTTTAATTTTAATTTTATTGTTTAATATTGTGTTTATAGTAATGTAATGTGATTTTTATTTTCGCATTTTAATTGTAATTGTTTTGTTTAGTTTTGTGTTAGTGTTAGGAAATATTGTGCTTGTTTATATTTCAGTTTTATATACTTATTTCAAAATTTCATTACCCAGAAATTCCTCTAATGATTTATATGTGTAGAAAGCTCCTAATATTACAGACCAAGTGAAGTAAAAATTTGAGAAAGCCTANCAACCACTTATATAAAATTTCTCCCCTTATTGAAGCTAACTTGGTCGATCCATCTCAACTTGAGCTTGGAGTATCAGGGTTCTCTCCCAGAAATTTGATAAATCTTGAAGAATAGAGGCCAACACTTTCTCATCTTCTCCAGTTTCTCCACATGAGTTGACAACTCATGCATCTCCTCACCTCATTGGATCATAACTGATCAATTAAAGATACTCTCAATCTTGTCAAAAAGAAGGATGAATAATATGGGGAATGACTTGTTTTGATCAACAAATTCCCCACATCCTTAAAGGTATACGTCAGGGCGATCAATTCCATCTTTCTTACTCGATAGTCATCTTCCCTTGCTGGTGCTTGTTCTACTACCTTTGACATCTTGGTCAGATTCTTGTTGTGCCTGCCATGACTGGATACTCTCCAAAGCCTCTCAAAGTTGAGTCATCTACATCAAAAGACAACATAAAACAATAAGACATAAAAAATTTTAAAGTCATCAAATAGACTGAGGCTCTTCATACTTAGGAGCTGATCCAACTCAGATATCTTAATCGACATAAGGAACTCACAGTATGACGTGAAAGCACCAATATCACCTTGCATGATCTGTTGGATTGATATTTCTTGTGCTACAGTAGAAGGTTGGGTTGTCAGATCAATGGTCACTCTAGTCAGTTGAACATTCCTTTGCTTATTTTAGAGGAACGAATCAATGGTCCAAACTGATCAAACAGAGAGAGTTCAACTGCTTTTCTCTTCTTAGTATTGGCTTTCTTCTAGCTTTTACCTTCCAAGAAGTCTCATTCTTCTGATTTTCAAAAACTTTCTAAGGATATCTCCCAGGAGAATTGATATGTTTTCCATCATAACACCCGTAAGTCAACTAACTCAAATGATATGAGTTACAAAGCAAATAAGGAATGAAAAGAAGCCATATCATACCTTATTTATTAGAATCAAAGGAGCAAAATTAAAAAATTTCAATCATTGAATCATTAATTAATAATAAATGAAATCTTTTATTTAAATATATTCTCTTATTCTTATTGCAGTGTCATTTTTCATAAGTAAGAAAACTAAAAAAACTAAAATATGTGTATAAGAAATATGACAACTCTGATCCCAATGAGATCTAACGGACAAGTGGAGAAGAGTACGATGAAGGTGGGCCAATTGCTAGATCATGAAAGTTGTTTGTTCGTCCGAGTAAAACCATTCGAGCCAAGATAATAAGGCCAAAACCGATCGAGCCATAAGACAGACAAAAGGATGACCAGACGAACCAAGTCTGAACCATTCGGGCAGATGCAAGGCAAAGAACATCCGGGCTGACCATTACAGGAGAGTCGATAGGATGCAATAGCCAAGCCTCCTAAGGAGTCAATCCAAGGAACATTCCAGTTCGACAGTATCCTCGAACATCCAAGGGAAGCCACAATAGTTCATGATTAGGGACAAAATATCAAGAGATAGGACATATCACTTGGTTGACTCATATCAACAAAGCTCATCAGACCAAGCTGACCCTGTCAATCCATGCCGACCAATCTCAGCTGACCGAGCTTATCCCGTCAACCCGAAGCTAATTAAGCTTTGCCGACCAAATTAAAAACTTGCAGGATAATAAGCGTACACGTGTAAAAAAATCATAAATACCCTATATAGATCTCATTAATGTATCGACAAAAATATAATATCATTATTTTTGCAATCCCTATAGATAGAGGAATAATTTTTGAATAAAACTTAATTAATCGTGACAGAGACTACTGTTCACTCTCTCTTTCTCTCTCATTATTTATGTGTTCATTTAGTGTGATCCACGAATAAATAAATATGGATTCAACATTCACGCTAGATTTTTACCATCCATATATCAAATAGTAGTTTTACAATAACATCGAAGCACATGCTTGTAAAATTGTATTTTTTTTTAAAATAATAATTATGATATTTTATTTAATCTTAGAGACTATATGTTATGTAAAAAGATATGAAATATTGGATGTTTTGCACCTAAATATACTATAAAAGCCATTCATGATAAATTTAAAATACAACATTTAATTTTCAAAGGAAAAAATTAATCATAAAAATTATAGCAACACAATGGTTTAGAGATTTAATATAAACCATATGAAAATTAATATTATGTATCATAATCTTAAAAGAATTTCGGTCGAAAAAAATTCTTGCCAGTTGAAAACCTAAGAAATTAAAATTTGTTATATAGACATGGTTGGAGGATTTTAAATACATTCGACGGAGGTCGAACTAAGCTATCGTACGTGGACGGTTCTGATCCATGTCACCGAAACTGAACCTACGGCTTTGATCTGATCCTACCAGTCTTCGGTAGCTCCGTTCGGTTACCTCTAAGCTGGGCCCACACGTAAAGTTGTTCCGACTTATTTGACGGGGGATGGAGGGTTGCATGTTCCACTTGCTAAGTCAGAATTGAATACTTCTCCAAATGTTTAATTTATGCATTCTTAATTAATGATTAATTATAGTAATGTAAATTAATTATCGATTTATTAGTTTAGCAGTAATTGTTTAAAATTAATTTAATAATATTTTAATATTAATCATTAATTGATTAATTTATCAAAAATTTGATGGATGATTGATTAATTTTATGAATAAATAAATAATTATTATTTGATTTTAATTTTTATGATTAATTATGCTTAATTTTAAAATTAATTTAGGGTCCGTTTGACGCAGTTTACTTGATGTGGTGGCGTTTTGAAAACGCACCTGGCCTGTTTGGGTAAACTGCGTTTTGGTAGCTTATGTGTTTTCAAAATGCCGAAAACAACGTTTTCACACCGCACCTATCTTTCTGACAGCGGTCTGGTTTTTCCAAAAAAATAAAAATTTGTAATAGTCATCGCATCTAGCTTATCAGCATNTGCCGACGGCGAGACAGGTGAATTGACAATTATGCAGCTTCAAATGGCAGTTTTTAGTGGTTTTTAGGCGGGAATTGTCTTTTTAAACTCAAAAATTTGATTTCTAGTTCATATTATCCCTCCAAAAATGAAGAGAAACTCTACTAATTTCATTCCTATGGCATCCAATTCCCTTGATAATACTAGAATACAAGTTTTCAATCGGCGAAAGTTTATTAGTGCGGAAGCGCAACGAATCTTCAACAAATTGCTGACGAATAAAAGATTGATCAAAGAACGAGGATTCGTGATTCGCGGATTGAATAATCTCATGACGGATATTGAAGAAATAATAGTGCGACAAAGATGGGAAGTGTTGTGCTATACTACCACCGCCATGGTGGTTTCTGTGGTAAGAGAATTTTATGCAAATTTACATGGAGTCAACCAAGGAGTTGTTTATGTGCAAGGAAGATGGATCACTTTCACTCCTGCACAGCTCAATGAATTATATATGATAGAGAATGTTCATGTCTGCCAATATTCCAAATTTGTCCCAACAAGAAACCAGATGAATGAGATTTACCAATATTTAACGGACGAAACTGACGACTGCGATACAAGAGAAAACATGTATGTCAGTTTTTCTGCAACACTCCTGAATCCCGTTTTGAAACATTCGCACTTTTTCATTTCTGCAAAACTGTCACCGACAATGAAGATTGGTAAAGTTTCTAAAGAAAGTGCCATTTTGAATTGCTGCATCCAAAGGGGACTGCCGATCAACATTGGATCTAAAATTGTGAAGTGGGTTTTGGGCCTGATCGTTCACGGATCAACTTATGGGCTTGGAGACCCCTCCACAATTTTTTCACTTTGCTGCAAGTGTCCTATGAAAATTGGGAAAAGGTACTGCTACCTTGGAAGCCTTTGGATCCAACTGAGACATGAAAATTGGGAAAAGGTACTGCTACCTTGGAAGCCTTTGGATCCAACTGAGAGATTCCCAGCATGAAAATTGGGAAAAGGTACTGCTACCTTGGAAGCCTTTGGATCCAACTGAAAGATTCTCAGTTTTTGAAGATGAAAATGACATGGCAATTATAGTAGATCAAGAGTCTCAGAATTCATTGCAGTTGAACTCTTAGTCCCTTATAAATCTCTGGTGATCCTGCGCCGAATCAAGAAATTGGAAAAGCAGGTACAAAATGTCATGAATGCGATTAACAATATCTTCGATTTCTTCGATCATTTAGACTGGATAATGAAGGAACATTTTGAGTACTCTGGACATTTAGAAGATAGCTTGATACTACTGATGAGGAGGATAAAGTTAATAGAAGAGGATTCCACTGAAGAATTTCCATTCCAACCCTTCTACAACCTCTACGTTCATGTGCAATCAATGGGTGACCTCAGAGGAGAATCGAGTACCCAGTCTGAGGATTAGTAGATTTATATTTACTACTTATCTGTCTATTTATGTATTTTAATTTGAACTTTGTATTTGCTTTGCTTTAAAATTATGCTTTAAGATCTCTTTATAGTTGAGACTAAGCATAGGATGTTTTTGTTTTCAACGTTTTCAGTGTTGTGGCTTGGATTACGATGCGGAATTAATGAATTGAGGTTGAGAGAATACCAAACTTAGGTGTGTTATGTAACGTATATTGTACCCCTTAGAATTTACCTATAAATGTTATGTTTTGTGCTGTGAAAGTTTATATGTGCTAAGTACATCCTTTAGTTACTTAAAATTATGTCTATAATGATTAAACAGATGTCGTTTTGGCTTGGAATTGATCAAAATTGCAAAAAATCAGAATTTGGACAAAATCAATAGGGCCCACCGACGGCGCCCTCGACGCCGCCGACGATGAGATTTTCCCGAGACTTAGGATTTAAATTCCAATTGAGCGCACCGACGGAGCCATCGACCCCACTAACAACGAGCTCACAAAAAACACCTTTAACTGCAATTTTTACTAGTCAACTGCCACTATTCATCATCCCCTTCCTCCTAAAAATGCCATTTTCGAAGTAGGGCTTGAAAGGTCTTGGATTGGGAGGCAATTTCAAGGCTTCTTGACACCAGATTTGATCATCTTTAGGTAATAGCTTTACTCCAAGCTAAAAATATTCGATTTTCACTATGGATTTCTTACACATTTAGGAGATCCAAAAAATTTGAGAATGTGAAGAAAATTTGGGAAGAAATTCATGGATCTTATTGTTGAACTCTTCGAATTACTTGAGAATGTGAATAAAAATTGGGAATAAATTCATGGATCTTAAAGTTGAACTCTTTAAATTACCATTGGAAGGCATGATTTACATATTTGAAGTAATTTGTGGAATTTTTCTATAATTTGATTAGATTGAAATGGCTCCACAAAAAAAGAGAAGAGTTGAGTTCAATGAGTCTCGCTTCGTCAATGCGATGGCTCAAACAAAATTTACTTCCATATTTATAGGAAAGAAGTGCATACAAGATCGAGTTTTTGAAAGTCCGTGAGGAGAAATCGAATGAGTTATTACCGAGTGGAGGTGGGAAAACTTTTGTTACACCACTAATAAAGCTTATGCAAATGTTGTGACGGTGTTCTACGCCAATGTGATTTATTCTGATGACGTAATCGTTCAAGTGCGGGGATTCCCTATTGAGTTTATTGCCGCCCACTTCAACATTATTTATGAAGTCCCAAAATCTTATAATTGTCTCTATGAATGCTTTAGTACAATGGATGGCCTCCTCAATGATGTGATCAAAATTTTCACTGGNAATATGTTGAGTTTTACAACTAAAGTGAAGATTACATCCAAGATTCAGGGAGGTCAAAGCCCTTGGAAGTTGGTTGCAAATAAATAGGGAAATAATATTTTTGGGCATAGAATTGAAGATTTTAGAGTGACAGACTAAAATCCTTAATTTCATCCTATTGTTTAGGTGCTGAAGTGTAAATGTTAGCCTTCAAGTGAGGGGAACATGGGAGCTCCGAAGTGAGAGCCGGTATCCTCCCAGCCTAGTCACAGATTCAGTAAACAAGCGTAGGATTAGGCAATGTTCTTTATTCCTGAACCAAAGGGTAAAGAATAGGTATGCTCCTGTTTGGCACAATATAAATTGAACTAATTCATTTTATCCATTCACTATAATTTCTTGACAAGGAGAAGGATGCCTTCTTATATATTGAATATCACAATTAACCCCTCCTTAGTATCATTAGTTATTTATTAGTTATTAAAGTTATCTATTTATTTCAGTTGCCTATTAGTAACAGATAAGCAAATTAAACTTTGTTGTTGTGATTAAATTATTGCTTTTCTAAAATCTTAGGCCGTAATTCTAAACTACAACCTGTGGGATCGATATCTAAGACTCCATTAGAGCCCTGTATTACTTGAGTGATACTCTTGCGTTGATAAGTGTGACTTTACAATTATTGAATATTTATTACATCCATATTTATCTTATTATTGATAAGTGTGACTTTACAATTATTGAATATTTATTACGTCCATATTTATCTTATATTTTAAGCATATATAAAGTCACTGTCAAGTTTTTGGCGTCGTTGCCGCGGAATTAAATCCTCTAGTAGCGCTGTCAAATTCTTGCATTTGTTGGTTTATAAAATAGTCGTTGTCAATTTTTTTGCGCCTTTGCGGGGGAATTAAATCTTTTAGTAGCACTGTCAAATTCTTGCTTTTGTTGGTTTATAAAAAAGTCACTGTCATCTTGTATGAGATGTTCTAATTCTAACCATCCTTTCTCTTTCTTATGGCCCTTCTATACTTGCCATTCATCAGTAAGCAAATCTTTCAATCTGTTGAAATTTAGATCATCCATAAAATGGAATTCTAGAAATTCAACTTCACAGAAGGTGTCTAGTGTAGCTGGAGCTGGATTGTGAAGAGTGTGAGGACTTCTCTCAATTTCAAAATTTGGAGTAGCGTATGAATTAGTGGCTTGTCTAGTGTCTTGATATATTGGTTCTGGAAGAGTTGCAATAGGGGAATGAGCATCATTAGTCTCATTGGTAGTAAATTCTATAGAAAAATTCTCCAATCCAGAAGCCTCACCACCAGATTGAGCCTTAACCCCAGGAGGTCTAGTAGGGTCTAGGTCTAAAGGAGAGGGAGCAGGGTAGTTTTTGTCAACTTCAGAATATTTAGGGAGATGCATGGGAACTGATTCAATATTCAATGACACATTATTTTTAATAGAGATTTGGATCTCAATACTCCTTTCAGTTGATCTGCTATTAGGGCCCTTGGGACTTGATTTGAGATGTGGATGTAATCTGTAGCATTTGTCATTATTTTGTCCAAACATTTTGCAGTGGTTACAATAGTAAGGTCTTTGTTCAGTAATTATCGGCTGCCAATACCCATTGTGTGTTGTTCCTAACCATATCTCATCAATAAGGGGAAGAGTGATATTTCTTTCCGCCAAAGTTCTAGCTATAGATGGTCTAGACAAATTGTAATTGGAAATATCAAGCTTCATTGGTCTCCTCAATAGTGCACCAATAGATAGGAGAACCTCACGATGGAAGTACTGTAATTTCAATCTTGGGAGCTTGAATCAAATTGGAATGATTAGTGGTTGTTGTGAAGAATCAAAATTTGGTGTCCATTTGAGAATTTTCATTGGTTGGCAACCCAACTTTATATGAGCCCATAACCTTCAAATCTACAATTTTTTTCCTGATTACCTCCATCTTACGGTGTCCCAAAGGAAATTTTCCTATGACAGTAAATTTACATTTCAAATTAATTTAAGTAACTTCAGCCTCATTAAAGATAAGGCAAGATTCCCAATTTTCTTGCAACCTTTTTTGAGCAAAGTCTTGTCTTCATTACACTTAAAGGAATCATGGTAAGCTTGTGGTAATAGCAGCCTCTCTCTCGAGCTAGAAGTACCAAAACCCACTACTTCAGTAAAATAGGATTTACTGATATAGTTGGGGTCGGCCTAAGTGAGTGTGTTTCCATAGTAAGGGGAGAAAGTAAAAAAATTGCAAGAAGAGCCAAAGGAACAGTAACCATCCACATAATTTAAAAATTCAGCTACTCGAGAATCTTCAAAAGTAACAAAACACTTAGAAAGGATGAAATAACCTATGAAGTGCACCAAAGGGACTATGAATGAGCAGAAAAGGCAATGAAGAACCCACTAGAGATGCAAAAATGNTAAACGCTTCACTCTAAACTAAAAATATTTGATTTTCACCATGAATTTCTTCCACATTGAGAAAATCCAAAACTTGGAGAATGTGAAGAAAATATTGGGAAGAAATTCACGGAAATTAGTTTTGAAATCTTAGAATCATTCTTGGAAGCCTATATTTGAGTTTTTAAAGTACATTTTGGAAATTTTCATGATTTTGATTAGATTGTCATGGCTCCAAGATAAAATAAAAAAGTTTAATGTGACGAGTCTCGCTTCGTCAATGCGAAGGCTCAGACAAGATTTACTTCCATATATGAAGGAAAGAAGTGTATACAAGATTGAGTTTTTGAAAGTCCGGGAGGAGAAATTGAGCGGGTTATTGTCAAACAGATGTGGGAGAACTTCTGTTATACCACCAACAAGGCTGCTGCTACTATTGTAAAGGAATTCTATGCCAATGTGCACTATGCTGCAAATGGAACTGTTCAAGTGCGGGGATTTCCTGTGGAATTTAATGCCGCTCGTATTAACACCTTTTACGAGATCCCATACTCTTATAGCTACTAATATGAATCCTTCAGTACTATGGAAGGCCCACCGAATGATGTGATCAATTTTCTCACTGATGGGAAAGGGGTATGGAAGATCAATCAACGAGAACGGGTAAATTTTTCTACTTCCATGTTGAATGCCACATCAAAAGCGTGGCATTATTTTATTTCCTCTACTCTGTTACCGACCTATCACCACAGTGAGGTAACCAGAGATAGAGCTATTCTAAATTTCTATATTCAGAATAATAGGAATATAAATATGGGGAGAATTATTTTTACAAATATATTGAGTACGGCGAAGAGTGAAACAAGTGGAGGTTTAGGATATCCTGGCTTCATTTATGCATTTTGCCAATTATCTGAAGTAGAAGTTGGAGCGGAAGAAGAAGGGGTTTACCGTATGAAACCCATTAGTAAATCTAATTTAAAAACTTATGAGTCTCATGAGAAGTGGAGATAAGATGAGGAATGGGTTTACCCTATGAAACCCATTAGTAAAGTTAATTTGAAAACTTATGAATTCCATGAGAAATGGAGAACTCTATGAAACCCATTAGTAAAGTTAATTTGAAGACTTATGAATCCCATGAGAAATGGAGAACTATGAGTAGGAGTCAAGAACCTTCTACTAGTAGAGATATCCCCTCTACTAGTTATGACCTTCCTCCTCCTTCTAGCTCCCCTACCTTAACGGATTTGATGAATGCGTTGACCTTGCAGAGGAATAGTATAGAGCTGATAAATGAAAGAATTGGGGTTTTAGAGCGAAGACATG
Organism: Phalaenopsis hybrid cultivar; assembly: GCA_002079205.1. Lineage (NCBI taxonomy): Eukaryota > Viridiplantae > Streptophyta > Magnoliopsida > Asparagales > Orchidaceae > Phalaenopsis > Phalaenopsis hybrid cultivar. Next base: position 294,152 of record JXCR01148659.1, on the reverse strand, counting down.
ATTATGATAGTGAGTATTTACAGAGGCATTTTGATTTTGAGGTAGCTTATTATGCAGCGCAGGCCCGTCACTACAGAGGTGAGCCGGATGTTACATTTCCTGAATGCCCCCGTTATACTCAATGTCCACCCAATCCACCTGCTGACCAAGTCGACGATGATATAGCATGGGATTTTGATATTTAAATGTAATTGATGTACTTGTACTTTCATTTTTGTAATTTGTGTAATATAGATGTTTGAACTTTTAATTATTATGTTGTAATTAGATAATTTTTAATTACTGTCTTAAATGTTTAATGTGGAAATGTGCATGTGTAGTTTATAGATGTTGATTACTACTTTATGGATTGTAATGTGATGTAATTTTTATTTGCATTTTAGTACTTTTGTAATAGTCTTTTATTTAATATTGTGGATGTGTTAGCAAAATGTTGTGTTTAGTTTTGCACTTATTTCAAAATTTTATTACCCAGCAAATTCTCTAATAATTTATATGTATAGGAAGCTCCTAATGTTACAGACCAGGTGAAGTAAAAATGTTGAGAAGGACTGCAAAATTTCAGAATGAAGAAAATGCCTAAAACACTGAGGTATGATTTACATTTAGAATTTTTCTTTCCACCTATATTATTTCATATTGAAAAATTTAAGTTTGGGGGAGGGAAGAAAAAGATTAACTCTTAGATGTTCTTAATTTTATTTTCAAAAATTATTAATATGATTTAATGTAGTGAATTTAATTCAATTAACTATATTTTGTACATATTTAAATATTTTGGTATATTTAAAGGAATATTTTTGTAATGAAAATTAATTTTGTAAGTTAAGATATTTAGTATAAGAGAATAAGATTATAGTTAACTATTTAAAGTAAAGGAAACTCTATTTTGAAGTATTAAGAATCTTGAAAATTCATTTGAAAAGAAAAGATTGGGACTTAATGATGTAAAAGCTATAAAATATTTATAAGAAAAAGGAAGACTTTGAGTTTCAAATTTAGGAAAAAAAAGGTGAAGTTCAAAAGCATTAAAGGCTATCCAGATATAGTAATCCTCACTTGAAAAAGGAAAAAGAAAGGATTAACAACATCTCTGAAAAAAAGAGAAAAAAAATATATATATGATTGAAAGCAATCCAAATGAAAAAAGAGAAAAGAAAAGAAAAGAAAAAAAAAAGTATAAAAGTGAGGAGAAGCTTGAGGAAATGCCTAATTAAAAATTGGCTTCACTGGACCTACCTAAAGAGAAAACTTAAATACATTCTTGAACTTATATTTATGGATTAGATATTTTACTAGTAGTGTTCTCATGAAGTTCCTATCATTTGAATAATTTAAGTGACTTAATACAACATATAGTCATTCTTGAAATGAATAGAAAGCTAGAACTCTTAGACTTGAGGACTATATAATCTTGTACCTACAGAGTTAATTCAATTACTTGATTTTTTTCTGAAAATGTCACCATGATATTTATTTAATTCAAACTTATAGTATTTTTGAATTAAAACTTTACTACAATAGATCATAACTTTTATATAGTACTAAAATTACATGAGGACAAGTAATAGTTAAGTTTGGGGGATTTTGACCAAAGGAAAATATGTTGAGATTTTCATACCTATTTTATACTGATTTTGATGATATTGCACTTTAAAGAAGGGTATTTTTGATGTTTTGTTTTAGGAATGATGAATTAGGGTCATTTGAGTAAAAAGATGCAAAAATGAGCGAATTTGGAGCAAAAAAACCAAAATGTGAAGATTTGAACTAGGGCGCCGACGGCGGGACCAACAGTCCTGACGGTGGGTTTTTCCCGAGACTAGAGATCAAATATTCCAGAAGGCCACCGACGGCGCCCTCGAGGCCGCCGCCGATGGGATCGGCGGTTATGCCCAAAAATATTATGGATAAGGCCGAATTTTGAAGGGATACTTAGGTAACTCTTGGGAAAACTCCTCTACAACTTTAAAAGAACATTTTGGCCGAAAATTAGAAGGATCTCTCGGAATCTCTCAGTAATTTTAGATAAGTTACAGCATTTTAGAGAGATTCAAAGTAGTTAGTTGTGAGGAATTCTTTGAGAGATTGTAAGAGTGGAGGGAAAGTGAGAGATTTCTTCCTCCTTTCCGAGGGAAAGAATATAGGGAGTAAAGGAAGTGCTAGGAGAGTTCCTAGAGATTAGAAAAATTCCAATATTAGTGAGGAATTTTCGAGAGATTGTAAGAGTGGAGGGAAAGTGAGAGATTTCTTCCTCCTTGCTACTTCAAAAAGGAATTGCTTCGAGAGATTGTAAGAGTGGAGGGAAAGTGAGAGATTTCTTCCTCCTTGCCGCTTTGAAGAAGAATTTTCGAGAGATTGTAAGAGTGGAGGGAAAGTGAGAGATTTCTTCCTCCTTGCTACTTCAAAGAGAAATAGGAGGTGCTAGAGAGAGTTCATAGAGGTTAGAAAGGTTCCAATATTGTGAGGAACTCTTTAAGTTTGTAAGAGTGGAGGGAAAGTGAGAGATTTCTTCCTCCTTGCCGCTTTGAAGAGGAATTTAGAGGTTCCATTAGTGTATAGAGAATTTATTAGAGTGTCTTGGCCAAAAATAGAAGAGTGCTAGAGGCCTTGGAGGTTACCATTAGTGTATAGAATTTCCAGTAGAGTGTAACATTGTGAGGAATTCTTTGAGAGATTGTAAGAGTGGAGGGAAAGTGAGAGATTTCTTCCTCCTTTCCGAGGGAAAGAATATAGGGAGTAAAGGAAGTGCTAGGAGAGTTCCTAGAGATTAGAAAAATTCCAATATTAGTGAGGAATTTTCGAGAGATTGTAAGAGTGGAGGGAAAGTGAGAGATTTCTTCCTCCTTGCTACTTCAAAAAGGAATTGCTTCGAGAGATTGTAAGAGTGGAGGGAAAGTGAGAGATTTCTTCCTCCTTGCCGCTTTGAAGAAGAATTTTCGAGAGATTGTAAGAGTGGAGGGAAAGTGAGAGATTTCTTCCTCCTTGCTACTTCAAAGAGAAATAGGAGGTGCTAGAGAGAGTTCATAGAGGTTAGAAAGGTTCCAATATTGTGAGGAACTCTTTAAAATTGTAAGAGTGGAGGGAAAGTGAGAGATTTCTTCCTCCTTGCTACTTCAAATTTTCGAGAGATTGTAAGAGTGGAGGGAAAGTGAGAGATTTCTTCCTCCTTGCTACTTCAAAAAGGAATTGCTTCGAGAGATTGTAAGAGTGGAGGGAAAGTGAGAGATTTCTTCCTCCTTGCCGCTTTGAAGAAGAATTTTCGAGAGATTGTAAGAGTGGAGGGAAAGTGAGAGATTTCTTCCTCCTTGCTACTTCAAAGAGAAATAGGAGGTGCTAGAGAGAGTTCATAGAGGTTAGAAAGGTTCCAATATTGTGAGGAACTCTTTAAGTTTGTAAGAGTGGAGGGAAAGTGAGAGATTTCTTCCTCCTTGCCGCTTTGAAGAGGAATTTAATTGTAAGAGTGGAGGGAAAGTGAGAGATTTCTTCCTCCTTGCTACTTCGAAGAGGAATTTCGTGCATTGTAAGAGTGGAGGGAAAGTGAGAGATTTCTTCCTCCTTGCCGCTTCAAAGAGGAATTCTATGTGCTAAGAGTGGAGGGAAAGTGAGAGATTTCTTCCTCCTTGCTACTTCAAAGAGGAATTCTGTGTACGGGAAAGTGAGAGATTTCTTCCTCCTTGCCGCTTCGAAGAAGAATTCTGTGTGTTGTAAAGAGAGGAAGAGATTCAGAGAAACTTCCAGGAGTTTGTGTTGGGAGGCATTAGAGATAAGTGTTAATTACTTGTGTTATTCTGAGTTTTGTCGTATCTTCCCCATGATTTTNAAGTCTTGGAGAGAGTTCCTGGAGGTTAGAAAGGTTCCAATAGTGTGTAAAAATTGTGAGGAATTCTTCGAGCGATTGTAAGAGTGGAGGGAAAGAGAGATTTCTTCCTCCTTGCTGCTTCGAATAGAAATTTTGTGTGCTGTAAAGAAAGCAAGATATACAGAGAAACTTTAGGAGTGTTCTTGGGGAGAAATTTAGAGATAAGTTATTTACTTATTATAGTTTGTATGGCTTTAATTTTATATATGAATTCCAAGTTGTGTTGTGCTTTTCCCATANGCCTACAATACTGAGGTATGATTTATATTTATAGTTTTTCTTTCCACCTATATTATTTCATATTTAAAAATTGAAGTTTGGGGGAGGGAAGAAAAAGATTATAGATGTCCTCTATTTCAATATTTTCAAAAATTATTTATATGATTTCATGTAGTGAATTTAAATTAGGTTACTATATTTTTGAAACTATTTAAATATTATGGTAGATTTAAAAAAATATTTTTGAAATGAAAATTAATTTTTGTAATTTAAGATATTTAGTATAAAAGAAAAAAATTATAGTTAACTATTTAAAGTAAAGGAAACAATATTTTGAAGTATAAAGAATCTGGTAATTCATTTGAGAAGAAAAGATTTGGGCTCAATGATGTAAAAACTATGAAATATTTATAAGGTAAAGAAATGCTTTGAGTTTCAAATTTAGGGAAAGAAAAGTGGAGTTCAAAAATCATTAAAGGCTATCCAAATATAGTAATCCTCATTTGAAAAAGGAAAATAAAAGGATTGAAAACAATCCTTGAAAAGAAAAGAAAAATATATATGATTGAAAGCAATCCAAATGAAAAAAATAAAAAAGTGAAAAAAAATTTTGGAAGTGTGGAGAAGCTTGATGATATACCTAATCAAAAATTGGCTTCACTGAACCTACTTAAATGGAAAACTTGAATACATTTCTGAACTTATATTTATGGAATAAATCTTTTACTAGTAGAGTTCTCATGAAGTTCCTATCTTTTGGATATTCTAAATGACTTAATATTACAACATATATTCATTCTTGAAATTAATAGAAGACTAGACCTCTTAAACTTGATGACTAGATAATCTTGTGGCTACAGAGTTAATTCAACTACTTGAATTTTATCTGAAAATCTCACTATAATATTTATTTAAGTCAAACTTATAGTATTTCTGAATTAAAACTTCACTACACTAGATCATAACTTTTATATAGTACTAAAATTACTTGAGGACAAGTAATAGTCAAGTTTGGGGGATTTTGACCAATACAAAATATGTTGAGATTTCCATACCTATTTTATACTATTTTTAATGATATTGCACTTTAAAGAAATGTATTTTTAATTTTTTGTTGCAGGAATGATAAATTAGGGTTGGAGCAAAAAGCTGCAAAAAGGAGCAAATTTGGATCGAAAAAGACCAAAATGTAGAGAATTGAACTAGGCCACTGACGACGTCCTCGACCATGCCGATGGCGAGTTTTTCTCGAGACTACAGGACAAAATTCTTCAGAAGCCCGCCGACGGAGCCCTCGAGGTCGCCGACGACGAGATCGACGGTTATGCCCACTAAAGCTTTGGATAAGGCCAAATTTTAAAGGGATGCACAGACAACTCTTAGGAAAGCTCATCCACAACTTTAAAAGAGCATTTTGGCCGAAAATTTGGAGAGACTAGAGGCCTTGGAGGTTACCATTAGTGTATAAAATTTCCAATAGAGTGTAACAATTGTGAGGAATTCATTTAGGAGGTGCTAGAGAGAGTTCATAGAGGTTAGAAAGGTTCCAATATTGTGAGGAACTCTTTAAGTTTGTAAGAGTGGAGGGAAAGTGAGAGATTTCTTCCTCCTTGCCGCTTTGAAGAGGAATTTAGAGGTTCCATTAGTGTATAGAGAATTTATTAGAGTGTCTTGGCCAAAAATAGAAGAGTGCTAGAGGCCTTGGAGGTTACCATTAGTGTATAGAATTTCCAGTAGAGTGTAACATTGTGAGGAATTCTTTGAGAGATTGTAAGAGTGGAGGGAAAGTGAGAGATTTCTTCCTCCTTTCCGAGGGAAAGAATATAGGGAGTAAAGGAAGTGCTAGGAGAGTTCCTAGAGATTAGAAAAATTCCAATATTAGTGAGGAATTTTCGAGAGATTGTAAGAGTGGAGGGAAAGTGAGAGATTTCTTCCTCCTTGCTACTTCAAAAAGGAATTGCTTCGAGAGATTGTAAGAGTGGAGGGAAAGTGAGAGATTTCTTCCTCCTTGCCGCTTTGAAGAAGAATTTTCGAGAGATTGTAAGAGTGGAGGGAAAGTGAGAGATTTCTTCCTCCTTGCTACTTCAAAGAGAAATAGGAGGTGCTAGAGAGAGTTCATAGAGGTTAGAAAGGTTCCAATATTGTGAGGAACTCTTTAAGTTTGTAAGAGTGGAGGGAAAGTGAGAGATTTCTTCCTCCTTGCCGCTTTGAAGAGGAATTTAATTGTAAGAGTGGAGGGAAAGTGAGAGATTTCTTCCTCCTTGCTACTTCGAAGAGGAATTTCGTGCATTGTAAGAGTGGAGGGAAAGTGAGAGATTTCTTCCTCCTTGCCGCTTCAAAGAGGAATTCTATGTGCTAAGAGTGGAGGGAAAGTGAGAGATTTCTTCCTCCTTGCTACTTCAAAGAGGAATTCTGTGTACCCTCCTTGCTACTTTGAAGAGGAATTCTGTGTGCTGTAAAGAAAGGAAGAGATTCAGAGGAATTTCGAGGGGTGTTCTTGGGGAGAAATTAGAGATAAGTTATTTACTTGTTCTAGTTTGTATAAACNGATGTTAGCCCTCAGGTGAGGGGAACGTGGGATCTCCGAAGTGAGAGCTGGTATCCTCCCAGCCTAGCCACAAAATCAATAACCAAGAGTGGGAGCTCCAAAGTGAGAGCCGGTATCCTCCCAGCCTAGCCGCAAATTCAGTAAACAAGTGTAGGATTAGTCAATGTTCTTTATGCCTGGACCAAAGGGTAAAAAATAGGTATGCTCCTATTTGAGTCAATGTTCTTTATGTCTGGACCAAAGGGTAAAGAATAGGTATGCTCCTATTTGGCACAACACAATTTGAACTGCTTCATTTCATCCATTCACTATATTTTCTTGGCAAGGAGAAGGATGCTTTCTTATATATATTTCACATTAGAACTTTATTATTAGAATTAGTTATTTAAGAGTTATTATAAATACATATTTATTTCATTTTCCTATAGTGACAGAGAAGCAAATTGAACCATATTGTTGTAATTGAGTATTGATTTTCTATAATCCTAGTCCGTAGCTTCTAATATTACTCCCTGTGGGATTGATAAACGGGACTCCACTAGAGCCCTGTATTACTTGAGCAATACGTATACTTGCGTTAATAAGTGCAACTTTAACATTATTGAATATTATACATATACATCTTTATCAAATTTATAAGCATATAAAAAAGTTGTCCGGTCAATAGTGATGTGTTGTAATCACGCAAACTGATTCAAGATCGATGTTTTAGAAATCTGGGTGGAGACGTGGAAGATTTAATTCGTTGCTGACAGTGGGAACAATTCTGTTGTTTCTCTGTTGTGGCAGTTATATCTGTTGTGAGTGAGCTCTATGAAAATCTTCTTGAAGCTAAAGAAAATCGAGTCATGGTTTGAGGGAAGTTGATATTTTTTTTCCCAGAGGTAATCAACTTGTTTGACCATTTACCACCGAATACGTTATGTTTTTATGCAAATTATAGTTCTACTGAAGCAGAATTAGACAAGTTTATTTCTTACTTGACTGTTGGGAGAGGACTTTGGAAGATAACTAATGAAAGGAGAGTTAACTTCCCAACTTCAAAGTTATGTGCACCTTCAAAGGCCTGGCATCATTGCATTTCTGCTCGTCTGCTTTCGACCAATCATATCAGAGAAAGAGCGACGTTGAAATATTGTACTCAAGAGAGAAAGCTCATCAACATTGGAGCTTTGATCTGTCAGACTATCATCAGTTCTGCTACAGCTGTTACAGCTGTAGGTCTGGGATTTACTTCCTTGATCTTTTTTTTGTGTGAGCAAGTTGGAGTTAAATATGATAGCTGAGAGGAAGTGTTATTACCTCTAAATCCCATCACTAAGGTAAATTTGAAGAATTATTTTGAGCATTCAATTTTTGGTTGGAGAGGAGGATTTTCCAGAAGCTATGGAATGGAGACATCTGCTGCTTCTACCTCTGCTGCTTCTACATCTAGACCATCTACCTCACATGCTTTTACATCTCGAGGTGAGTCTACTGATACCTGAGATGAGTTATTACAGAAGATGATGGATAATATCAATTTTACAGGTGATAAGGTATAAAATTTAGAGCATTTTGCAGATCATACTAATAGTTATAATAAGAGAAAGAGTGATTATGAAGAGAAATTCCACTCATCTTTGGAGAGCTTGATTAGAGGTGACCCAGGAGTGCAATTTCCTTCATATCCTTGATATCCTGATTATGAGCCTGCAGAAAGTGGTATAAGCGGTGATTCTGAGGATGAGGAGTAGATTGAGGATATTTTTATGTTTGTTTATGTTGAAGACTATGTGATGTAGTACTGCTACATTTGTTTTGTGTTGATTTGGACTATGTACTATGTTATGTTTGGGACCTTTTATATTGTTATTGTGATGTTGTGTTTTGTCAGTGGCCTGTTTTAACATTCTAGGGTAGTAACTGTTGATGTGTGTTTAATACTGTTTAGTTAGATTAGGATTGAACTTGATTCTATGTCTTTTGAAAGGTTTAAAAATCTAGCTAACTTAGATCTTAAATTTAAATTTCTGAAACTGCTACCCTATATTTTTCTGTTATCATGTTAGTTTGTTTGTTTATGCTTAGATCGTGAAATCAAGTTAATGTGTTAGTTTACTTTTATTTTTATACCAACTACTTAGAAGTCTATTGAATCTCTACATATTAAATTGAAATGAAAATATAGAAAATTTGATCAAAAATTAATTTTACACATGTTTTTAGTTTTATACTTGTATCATTAGGATTTAAAAATTCATGTTATTATGTTATTTTAAATTTTCATTCCTGCTTATATATATCTGATGCTAAACTGTTTAAGGGGATGAAAAAATATTTTCAAAACTAGAATTTTATTTGTTTTCAAATGTGCTACAAGTGAATTTGATTTGAAAATAAAAAAATTGATTAAGTATGCATAAAATTTGATTTTAGAAATGAGTAAGAAAATTTAATTAAAATTTTAAATTAGGGAAGTAAAATTTGATTTTAGAAATGAGTAAGAAAATTTAGTTAAAATTTTAAGTAATGAAATGAACTACTAGTGAATTTGATTTGAAAAGAAAAATTGATCATGTATATGAAGTTATATTAGAATTGATTTTAGAAATGAGTAAGAGAATTTAGTTGAAATTTTGAGTAATGAAGAAAAACTTTAAGTTAAAAGTTTTTAATAGTAAGAAAATTTAGTTAAAATTTTTAGTAATGAAGAAAAACTTTAAGTTAAAAGTTTTTAGATGAGAAAATGATTGATATAAATAACTATCTTTGGTAAGAAAAATTGTATTTTTGAAAAATTTAGATAATTTAGACTTTTATTTTTAATATTTAAATTTATTTTATTAAAAAAATTTTCAAAACTATTATTATATTTATAAGTAAAAGACTAATATCAAGGCTTTGCTTTAGGAAACGAGAAGTGGAATTTAAAATCATTAAAGACATATCCAGATATAGTAATCCTTGCCTGAAAAATAAAAGAAAAAAAGAAAAAAAAGAAAAAGAAAAGAAAAAAGAGAAAGAAAAGAAAAAGAAAAAAAAGAAAAAGAGAAAAAAATTAGGAAGGAGAAGCCTGAGGATTAGTGCCTAATCAAAAATTGGTTCTACATTTGATCTTTTTAAAGTATAAGACTTGAGAAACTCTTAAGCTTATAGATATAATATAGTAAAAAAAATTATTTTTAATGAAAAATTTTAAGTGGAGATAATAAAAGAACTAAATTCTAAATTTGGAAAATCTACAATATATTTCTGAATTAGATAGAAACTCATATTTACATCTTTCTTAACATTAAGAATTTCTAAACTTTAAGTTTGTCTCATTTACTGAATATTTTTTCTAAATTAGACTGCTATGTTTCTAAATCAAAATTTTAGTAACTCCTAAAGAAACTCATATACATATCATACATATGTAGTTTTTAAAGATTGAAGTGTCACTTGAGGACAAGTAACATTTTAAGTTTGGGAGATTTTTATACACCTAAAATATATAGTATTTTTAGACACATTTTTATAACTATTTTTGAGATATTGCACTTTAATGGAGGGTATTTTTGTGTTTTTCTTGCAGATACAGGTAAAAAGGATGAAAAATGCTTAAAGGAGTGAAAAAGGATCAAATTTGGAGCAAAAAGGGTGAAACTTTTGCAAAAGAGTTTTGGCGCCTAAGCGCCAGATCCGGCGCTTACGCGCCGGTTAAATAGAGAAAGCTGCGCCTAAGCACCAGAGGCCCGCGCTTAAGCGCTAGTGGAAGTTATTGGATAAGTAAATTTGGTTTCTAAAAATTTTGAAGAGGTTTTTAAGGCATCCATTGGCTTAATAGGTGATTATAACCACCATGGAAAAAAATTATCACGAAAGGATGCATCTCTTGGGGAAATACATCGAATATAGACATATTTGGAAGAGAAACCAAGACACATTTTGGAAAATTACAAAAGAAAGAAGAGAGGACTTAGAAAAGAGTCCTGAAAGTACTGGAAAGTTTTGAAAGTTCCGGAGAGATTTTCAGGCACCACTTTTACTTTTATTTTATCCTTTTTGTTATTTTATTTTGAGTAATTGTAAAAATAAGAGAATCCAAAGAGACTTCAAGAGTTTGGTGGAGGACTTGAGATAAGTTTTTATCTTTTATTTTAGACTACTTTTGATTGGTGGAGGACTTGAGATAAGTTTTTATCTTTTGTTTTAGACTACTTTTGGTTTTAATTGAAATGTGGAGGACTTGAGATAAGTTTTTATCTTTTTGTTTTGAGACTACTTTTGGTTTTAATTGAGGCTTATTGTTGGCTTGATAATGGTTTCTTCTTTTAATCTAAAGTGTGGTTTTGTTTTCTCCATAGATTCTGAGTAATTTTCTTTATCTTTGTTCTTAAAATGATAAGTAATTAAGTTTTGGATGAAAGTTGTGGAAATTATTGATCTTCAATGATGGAAGAAGTTGTGATGATTTAAATACATGCACTTCATTTACTTCTTGATTTGGCCAATCCAAACGTTAAAATTTATTGTGAGAACATGTAAGAACCGGACTGGTATTGTCTAAGTCAAAAATTGGAAAGAACCACATGAGGTTGTATGAATGAGAATGTAGTTCATTTGATTGAGTGCAAATAAATAGGAAAATATTCAATGAAGGGTGTAGAGTTAGAGGACTTTAAAGTGACAGGTTAAAGCCCCCAACTTGGTTTATTGTTTTAGGTTCTGATAAGAGATGTTAGCCCCCAGGTGGAGAGAATTTTTACTTCTCGATTTGGCCAATCTGATACGAGATGTTAGCCCCCAGGTGGAGGGAATCGATGTTTGGTTTATTGTTTTAGGTTTTGATACAAGATGTTAGCCCCCAGGTGGAGGGAATCAAGGGAGGGTTAAAGCCCCCAACTTGGTTTATTATTTTAGGTTTTGATACGAAATGTTAGCCCCCAGGTTGAGGGAATCGAGGGAACTCTAAAGTGAGAGCTAGTATCTTCCCTGCCTAGCTGGTCTTCAGAACTATTCAAACTTTAAATTAGCCAATGTTCTGTATAACATCTCTAATAAGGGTAAAGAATAATATTGCTCCTATTTGGCACAACACAATTTACATACTTCCACAACAGAATTCCTATACTTATTACTGATTCACAAAAAGAAGAAAGATATTTTCATATTTAGTGCTTTTCTTCTACAAAAACTCTAGTTATTTTTTTAAAATTGTTATTGTTCTATCAAAATATTGAAAATAGCAAAAATATTTAAATTTTCATTACTGCAAAAATCATCTTTAGTTTAGATAAATATCTTTTTGTTAAAAATAGAAAGTTTGTTGTTCAATAGTGCATATTGCGTATTCTCCCTGTGGGTTCGATATTNTATATATATATATATATATATATATATATATATATATATATATATATATATATAGATATATAGATATATATGGGATTACTGAAGGAGCAATCTGCTAGCTACATCTCTACTATAAAATTTGACAAAAATAAGAAGGACAAACTCATCTTGCTGAATAGGACTAGAGCTAGTATTTCTAAAGACATCCAGAATTACCTGTATTGATGGGATCCTTGCTAGTGGAACATCTCCACTTGCCAAAAACACCTCACCCCCTCTATGTTATTCTTCTCTTGGAGAGTTCTCAATAACCTTCTCCCAACTGATGATATTCTGAAACTTAAAGGCTTGAAAGGCCCTTCAAGATGCCATTTATGCAAGCTAGATCAGGACACAAGGGACCATTTATTCCTCAGGTGCAACTTTGCTAAGGAGGTTTGGAGTAAATTAACTTCCCAAATGAACATAACCTGATTAACATTGGTCGGGATAACATTACTGACTGCATTAAAGATTGGAAAGGGATAAACCTCTTGTCAATTCCATTCATTGTTGCTTGGTTTATTTGGATGGCTAGAAACATGGTCAAACATGAGGATAGGGAGGCCAGTGCTACTTGGATGATGACTAACTGCTGGGCTTACCTAAACAAGCTAATACACTGGAGGAAGTTCCCCAGGATTCTGCTGGCCACAACTTAGATGGGTGCCAATCACTTCAAAAGTGTCAAGGTGAGAAGGGAGAGTCCTCCTTATCCTTTCATTAAAATCAACACTGATTGAAGCTACACAAATACGAGAGCATGCATTGGGGGAATTTTCAGAGACCACAAAAGGAAGAATTTGCTGTTTTACAAGGCCCCTTATATTGTTATTGATGCTTTGGAAACTGTAGCTACAACATTATTCTGGGCTTTAAATTTTGCTAAAAAGAATAATTGACAGTGGATTGTTGCTGAAGTGGACTCCTCCCTGCTGGTGGAGTTATTCAATTCTAAGATGTCATCCTCTTGGCATATCAATCAATGGATTCATAGAATTAATAAGATTAGCACTGAAAGTAAGATCCATTTCTCTTTTGTGTATAGGGAAGCTAATAGACCTGCTAATTTTCTAGCTATAGAAGATGCTCATGCTGATCATCCTGAGGTGTCCACAACTCTCTCCCCCTGCCTACATCTACTAACTCAGTGGGACAAGCTCCAGATTCCTTACCTTAGAGTGCAAAGATGATTGTTGGTTTTGTGGTTGTGGACATGAAATGTTATGCCCTGTTGCTGAGATTGTGTCTTCTCTTGACATTGGGAAGTCAGTTGTTTAGCTTTGTTAGGGAGTTGTTTTGTAAATATATATATACTTTTATATATATATATACAATATTTTGTTTTCTCCCTTCTGTTTTAAGTTGAGGATGTATGTGGATGGGTCACCCATATGAGTGAGTTATGTATGTTTTGCTTTTGCTTTTAGACCCCTTCCAATTTTTGTATTTGTTTTCTTTTGGATCAACATGCAAGCAGCGAAATAATACTCCTTAACCAATATATATATATATATATATATATATATATATATAGGTGTGTGTGAGTGTGTTTCGCGTACTTAAGATCACTTGTAAGTTCCGTTTGGTATGTGATTCCCTCATGTGTAGGGTGTGATGGACACATGAGGGATGGATGGTGCTCGTATCATAGCCTCCGACCATTCTTAAGGAGGGGAATAGACCTGCAAATTGGTTGGCATGATTTGGGCTTCATTCTCAACAGTTTTTCATTACCAGTAAGGTGTGTTTTACTTTGGATTTTCTTTTGAAGGGAGATTGTTTGTGTTACCCTTTTATTAGAACTTCCTTTGGTTAAGGCTCTGTCTTGGTGTGTGATCCCCTTGACTTAGGATCCGTACTATTTCATTGTAATTTTTTCCTGTTGAATGAAATTTGGAGCTCGAGTGAAGCTCATGTCTTCTTAGGCAATTTGCTGGCCTCCCTAAGAATATGAGAATAAAGAAGCCTCAGTCCCACAACCACTCTTTGAATGATATAATCCAATAGAAAAGATTTTAAGGGCATATCATCCTTCATCTTCAAATTTTGATTAGAATTAAGGAATCAGATTCCACAAGAACATGACTTAAACTACTTCGCTTAAAAATGAAAATGGCCCATAAAATGGCTTGTTTTAGCCTCTAGAGGATCCACAGACTAGAAAGGAGAGTGGAAAAAGATTAAGCAGTTACCCTTACAATCTCTGAAAACACCTCCCATACCAGCATGAGGGCCTGCAAAGCTTCCATCAGTATTTACTTTGATCCAACCAGCAGGAGGGAGCTTCCAACAGATTAGAGTAAATAAGGGAGTCTTTAGACAACTGTGAACTAGCTAAAGCAGAATGTTAATAAATTTCTTAAAACTGGATAGTTTCTGCTGATACCATAAGCAATTAATAGGAATCCCAATAGCTTCCAGTCTGAATTCCTTAAACTTGATGTTTTTTCTTGCCATCCATACAAACCAGGCAATAACACAAGGCATATGAAAGAAGGAATGGTCCATCCAGTTCTGCCAAAGCTAAAAAAAATTAAACCAAGACAACTATAAAGCATGGATCTTCAGCCTGAGCAAAATACATCTCTAGACTTTATGAATAAAGGCACAGCTAAAAAAGATGTGATGTAGTGAAGCCTCTTCTGTTCTATAAAATACACACCAAGAGGAGCCCCTCTACCCCTTTAATTTCAGTATGTCATCTGTTGGTAGTAGCTTGTAGAATAGTCTCCAGCAGAAAAAAGACATTGAAGGTGACAGGAACTTACTCCAGACCAAGGATCCCCATTGGACATCCTGCTAAAGGGAAACAAATCTTGGATATAACAACTAACAGGGTATTTGACTGGCTCTTTTTAACAACAATTCTTTTTTTCTTTGAAGATTCTATAAGCATCCTCATAACATTGCTGAGCTGAGAGGGATCCAAAAATTTTTGTAGTGCCAGGTGGCAGCTGGTTCCCTAGCTTTCCTAGGGTTTCTGCTCTAATGATGATTTCTGCTTTCTCCTTGCTCAAGCTGGCTGGCTTTCCATCTTTACCTCCTTTATACCCACTGTTGGTGGTTCTTTTGTTTAGTGGGGGTCGTTGGTCTTTCTCCCCCTTCCCAACTAGTCTCTTTTCAAATTTTGGAGTTTCTGTTCCATTGCAGGGAACACTAACTACTTAATGTTTTTTATTTATGAGTGTTTTACCTTGTTATTAATGGATTCCCCTAACCCCATTGATTTAGAAACTAATATACAATGGTCTATAACCACCTTTGCTGATGTTGGGGGGAAAGGTTTTAAGACCTTGCAAAATTTTGAAAATCTTCTCTTCCCTCAATCTTATCATGATGCTACAGTTGGCAAATTTGATTTCCCTTTTGTGAAATATTGTGTAAAAAAGGAGGTAAGGTTACTGTCTACTTCTCTGACAGAAAAATTTTGTCTCTAGCTGAGGCTCGAAAGTTTACCCTTGTTAGCAAATTTCAATCCAGCCACCCAAAAATGTATGAAATCAAGAAATATTTTGATGATTTGAAATTAGTTGGTGCTTGGAGGGTGGGGTTGATGGATGGAAGACAAATTATGATAAAATTGGCCAAAGAAGAAGATTATGCAAGGCTTCTTGCTAAATCAATGCTATATTTAGATGGAATCTCTATGAAATTGCTAAAGTGGACCACTAATTTTGATCCCTTAAAAGAACCACCTATAGTTACCATTTGGTTTAAACTCCCTGGGTTGAAATTACATTTCATCAATCACCAAGTGTTGTTTACTATTGGAACTGCACTTGGAAGACAAATGAAATTGGATGCTCTTACTTTAAACCTTTCTAGGCCTTCTGTGGCAAGAATCTTAGTGAAAAGGGACATAACTCAACTTGAAGTGGATGAAATCTGGCTTGGAACCGCTGACAATGGCTATTAGAAGAAAATTGTAATGGAATAAAAGCCATATTGCATTCATAACTGTAAAATGATTTGGCACACTGATAGTAGATGCTTCAGGCTTCATCCCAAGAAAAAGAAATCTTCTTCTGGACCCTTACATAGCTCTCAGCATGCTTCCCAGCCTTTGGAACCTGGTTTCCCCATAAGACCGTGGAACTTAATTCTGATAATGACACTCCTTCACCTACAAAACCTCTACTCCTTATTGGAACTTCTACCCTTAACCCATCTCCTGATATGGAAGTTCTATGGAAGTTCTTATTGAAGGAACTTTAGACTTGGATAAACTTCCCCAATTTCTTGTTGTACCCTTGTTGACCTCACTTTTGGTTGAGGTTTAGTTTTCTTCTTCAGTAGCCTAAGGTCTAGCCATAGGACTTCCCTATTTACTATTCTTAGAAAACTAAATATGGAACCCTTACCATTAAAAACTTTACCCTCTTCTTTACTCAACTTGAAGCTCCACATATTCATCCTAACTTCTAGCACTTAGTAGGTGGGGTCACTATAAGGGAAACTCAAGATAAGTTACCCTCAGGACTGCTGGACCTTAGGGTTGTCCTTGAGTGTTGGTCTGGAGCTAAGGCACTCACTACACTCATCTACACTCACAACCTTGAACTCAAATTTATAGCCTAGGTCCCTTGATCTTTTTGGGATACTCATGCAGATGGTCCCCTAAACCTACCAGCACTATGGCTATGGTTTGGCAAAGACCACTACATAGAGGACCCAAAATGAGGTTTCCATTGGTCCATGGCTTGTTGGTAGTGGTTGGTACCTCAACTCGACCAAGATACCCAACTTAGCCTTTTACCCCTAAACACCCCCAAATTACTAAGATGCCCCTCCAAAGCCCAAAATTCCAAAAATTCCTAGAAAATCTCAGTAAATCCTAAATATTTCCAATTTCATTTTTCTTAACTACCACATGACCCAATTTGGCTAATTTGATCATCTTTAACCAAAACCCCTAAAGTTTCCTTTTTGGGCACAAATTTCCATAAATTCAACCAAAATGTCCATCAATTTGACATCAATTGGCCCCAATTTCAATCCTAAACTCAAATTAACTTTTGATATGACCAAGTTAAACCAAATCCAAGCTTAATTGGCTCATGATTTGAACCCAATTTTGATTTAGGTCAAAACCCTAATTTTGACCACATGACCCAATCTCACCAAATTGAACCCATAAACTATCCAATTGGCCCCAATTAATGTTTCAAAATCTTTATAACATCCTCATACATCAAAACTAACCTTAAATTGGCCTTGGTGAAGCCTTAAATCCATTTGATTTTAGCATAAATCCCAAATTCGCAAATTTAGCCCCAAATTGGCTAAGTCCCCAAATTTCACCCAATTGATTGCCTTTACCCCCAAATTGGCACCCAATTCATGTTGAAAACTTTTCATGGGATCCCTATTGACCATTTACACTAATCAATTTGGACTTAGCCCAAGGCTAACCCAAGCTAGACCAAAGCCTAGCCCAACATGACCAAATTAACTAAAACTCAAAATTCTCTCAAATTGACCCTTCAATTGAGGTCAAAACACTTCCATTCTTCACCAAATTTGTTCTATATGATCATATCCACAAAATTAAATATTTATTTGGGCCAATTGACTTGGCTAACCCAGCCCAAACCCAAGTTTTGGTCATCCTCACCCACTTAGACCCATGCACTAAATGTGACCTAACCACCCTAAAGTCACTAAATTAACTCCATCACATCCATTAGCTGGACTTAGTGACCAGTACAAACACTATGAAACCACCTAAATCAAGCCATGGACCAAAGGTCCCCAAAATCAGAGGGATATTACTTCCAAAAATGCATGTGCTTAAGATATCCTCACCAAAATTAGGTATTATTGCGCTAAATTGATGTGCCATATTCCCATGGGTTCTTATGCTCTTAGCCACCTTCCCCTGGCCGTCTGGCCAGCCTAGTGGCCGGAAAAGCTCAAAACTGTGAGTCACCCCCATGGCACCTCACCCAAATCAAACCTAGAGGCTAACTCAGCCAAACCAATTGATGGAGCTCCTCTACTCTCCACCTAAGCTCCACAATGCACCCAAACTTATGCCCTGAAAGCCACCCCATGGCCATTTTTTTTTAAAAACTCACCTCCATGGCCATGGGAGGTGTGTTTCCTTAGAGAGGCCTCTCTAAACTTCCTATGGAGCTTCCCTAAGATCCTCTTAGTGCATTCCAACCATTTTCTCCCACCAATTCCCATTATCGGAGCTCAATTTTTGAGCTTGGAACCTTGCTAAAAACCAGAACAGAGCCCATTACACTCCACACTCCACCAAACGCAATTTAACTACATCCACACCTTGATAATAGTGAAAGAAGCCAAAGCCCCATAAAATCCCCCTTCCATAGAGCATCTACCATAGCTTTATACCAACACCCAAATCCGACTGTGATCGAATTCATACCTAGACCTTACACCAAGCCAAACCTTCACTTCTCAGAGCAAAGGTATAAAACCTCACCTCATCCCGAGCCTATTTCGATTATTCATTTGGTTTGGTTTAATTTAATTGCATGATTATCGTATGGATGTGTTCCTCTCACTTAGATGAGTCCATAGGATCAAACCCAAAGTAATTTGGTTTAGTCTAGGCTAAGATCTTAGGGTTTTAGTGTGGACGGTCACAGGATCATTCTATCAGGGATAATGAAGGGGAGCCATTTGATCGAGCGTGTATCAAATGGACGGAGGATATCGAGTCGGACAGCACTTTGGGACATAAACAACGGGCTGAGTCAACGTTGAAGTGGATGGCGACGTCAAATGGAAGCATGCCACGTGGAGCTTTGGAACCGTCGTAGGTTGAGGTGGCACACATGGTTTAAATATATAAATAGGGCTTTTTCCTATTTATTTAAATACCCCTAACTTAGAAAATTCATAACTTTGTGTAGAAAAATCAAAAAAATAAATAAAAATACTATCTTGCTCAGTGAATAGAGGAGAACAACGCAGAATAAATTTTAAGCCCATTTGATGCAAATTTTATTTTGAGTTAATTAAACACTATTTTAAATTATTTGATTTTCCATGCTTATTGACAAATCACCTTGGCTTAAAATTTTGGCATATTATAGCCTATGTCAAGGAAAATATCATCTAATTTTTCCAAAGTCAGAGGAAGTCATATTTTTCAAGTTTTTGCACATTATTTCCTTAAAATAACCATGGAAATTAGCATGTTGATTAAAAAATTCCATAAAAATTTTGGAAGGTCCACAATGACTAGAGAAGCTTTTAGAAATAATTTTATTGGTTAAGTCATTTAACAAGAACTTAATTTTCACAAACCCTAAATAATTAAGATAAATAATTTTGGAAAATATAAACATTTAAATGACTTGATTTTTGATCACCACTATGGTTTATGGTCTCGAGAACTCATCATAAAAATTTCAAAAAAATTTGAGTTCATTTAATAACCTAAGTTGATTTTTAAAAATAAACATCATATTTGGCATTTAAATGATTTTTAAAAATTAAAATATAACTCAAAAATTTATAAAAACTTATTTTTTGAGTTCTCTGGGATCAGTGGTATTTTCTAAGGATAAAATAATATTTAAAATAAAACTTGATTTTTAATCTATTTTTAATATTTAAATAATTAAAAATCCCTAAGAATCACAAAAATAATAAAACTCATGGAAATATTTTAAAGTACTTCCAAATCACTTAGGAACAATTAGAATGTTTTTCCTGGTTTTCTAAAAAAAGATATTGAATTTTAAAACTTAAAAATGAATATTTAAAAGCTAAAAATGAATTTCCACTAAAATAATTCAAATAAATCAAATAAAATTCATAAAAATATAAAATCTTTTCCTTTGAGTTCTGTGACCTTAGGGAGACTTTTCAAAAATACAAAACTTAATTTTCTCCATTTAAAATATTTTATATTTAATAAATACCCCATAAATTAAAATAATTGTAATAATTCAAATAAAATTAAATAGATCATGAAATTTGGTCTAAAGACTTCCCTAGTCTAAGTCTACCTTCAGTAAAAATTTCATGGGATTAGGATATATCTTGGTAAGTTAGGAATTTTCTTTGAAAAATCCTATTTTTGCATAAAAATAATTATATAAATTAAATTGAATTTTGAAAAATCACATTTTTCTCTTCTGATGTATTATTTGACCCATGAATGAGGTTGGATAAGAATTTCAAAGTCATTTGAATTGAATTTGACAAATTATGAAGTGATAGAGCCTTAGTGGCAAATGTGTAATTTTGGAAATTTGATATTTGAAACACAAGAGATTCATTGGTAGAAACCAACCTCGCTTTCCTAATTAAAAAGATAAGTTAATAGATTTTTAAATTAGTAAAATTTGGAAGTTTATTAAAATAAACTGAATCTAGGACTTATGGGTATGACTTTTGAAGTTAATAATTAATAAATTTAATACCCCTATTCTTATGTTAAAAAAAAATTCAATTCATGAGTCATGATCACCTTAAGCTTGATCTTTTCAAGCTAATTAAGACACTCACCTAGGTCTTTAGGGCTTAGTAGTGACTTAGGCTACTTAGGCTAAATCAAGTTTCATTTAAATGAGGATAAGAAAAGTAAACATCATTGAAAATTAAAACATCTTTCGAACATTACAAGCCCAATTGATTTAAGACTTGGCTATATGTTCCAAAAACACTAACTTGCCTCTTTAAGGGTCTTCACCCACATAATTCTTAAATTGAATTACAAGTGATAATTAACCTATTCTTAGGGATAATTGAGACATTAATGTTCACTGAGCATTAAGGGTATTTACAGGATGACTTATTGACCAACATAATAAGTTTAAAAGAACTCGAATTTTCCACCAGGGAACGAGAGAGTAGCACGGATTTGCTTCTTTCTCTAGATATGTTGGATACCTTAGAGATCTACTAACTTAATATGCTTTGCTTAAAAAAATCATCCTTAATTAAAGTCCAAACGATCCATCAAGATATGACATAGGGTTAGGAAAACTACAAAAATTTTACTTCCTTATTTCATATAAACTACCTTAACATGCATTTTAAGTTTCATGTGGTGGAACGAGAAGATTTTCCAGGTATGCTTTTACAGTTTTAAGCGTTGTCTTTTTTGTACTTTCATACTGTACTTTAATACCTACAAATTTGCATGCTAAATAACGACGCCACTCTGCATGAAAAATAAAACAATCGAGATAGCCACAACAGCAAAACCAAAGCCAAAATTAAAATCACTCAAGGTAAAATTTACCCTCACAACATTCAAAATATAAAACAACTTAAAATTTAATCACAAACATCACACAAAACTACAACTTCAATTAACTTAAGTTGTCTCCATCGAAATTAAGGGAATTCCTCGGAGGAGGTAACCTACTGTTGCTAACGAGACTTCTTACGGTTTAAATGAAATTAGGGAACTCTTTAAGTTGAGTTTAATAAGTTCATTCAGACTAAGTGAATCCAATAGAAAATAGTGGTGCTGGAACGAGGGAACCGTAGGTTCCTAATCGGTGTCGCTCTAATCAACTTTAACATGACCCCATAAAATTTAAAGAACTTCAACCACAGGGCCACCTAATTTAACATTATAACTTGACATGCTAGAAAATTCAAACTCGTCACGACAAGGAGCTTGGAGCTAGCATGGTGGGCAGCACGACCATCTTCAACAGCAAAACCTGTCTTCTCCAACTAAACCAATCTTTCTTCCTTAGACTTAAACAACAAAACAATAGGACTTTGAGGTTGCTTGCTTATGTAACGTAAATCCTCACCATATCTTTAGGCCTTTTGTACAGCCCTGCTATACAATATAATTCCTAACTCATCTTAAGATTCTGATGTTGTCGTTTGTCACGACCTAAATCCTCACATCTTTCAGGTTATTTGTGTGATCGTTTCACACGAATGTAAGCCCTAACTAATAAAATTGACAAGATGAAACACCTTAAATATTTCTCCTCAAAACTGAAGCCAAACATTAAGATAGCTTGGGAAGTCACCAAGGTTCTCCTTTGGAGCCATGACATCCCCTAGTTTTTTCTCCTTTGGATTCTACAACAAAATGTTCAAAATTTGAACCAATCCGCTTTCACAACTTTATGTCCGATCTCATCAAAGATTCTTACCCTTTGAAACTCCTTGAAGATAATATTTCTTGATTTTTATTGAGAGTCTTCTTATATGACTTTGGTCATTTAAGATGTAATTAACTATAAGGGCTTTCCCTTATACAAAGCATGTCCGAACCCAGCTTAAAAGCAAGCCTATTTAATCCTTTATATTAAAAAGGGGAACTTGTCTAAAAATACAAAGGTTTCGTAAACCAGACAGATGTTATACTTTTTTTAGTTTATTTGATCGAACCTCATCCTCAAGTCCTGTGTTTATCCTTTGGGTAAATGCAGGGTTTGAGGTATAATGATCTTTAATTTAAACTATGAAAAATATGGGGTCAGTTTGATTTCATACTTATCTAAACTTTAACGTCCTTCCGAGGCGGGCAACGAGATTTCGATTCTAGTGACCGACAGCTTCTTACAAGAAACTCCCCACCAACCTAAAATAGCACCACAGCTTCTTGCTACTCCACTGGGGACAAGCTTTTCTCTCCATACAAATGAAGAGATATTATTTTCACACATCGGTAATATGTCCATGTCCCTCTTGGATCAAATTACCCTTCTTCTATTGGCATACTTTACCCATTTCTATCTTGGGAAAGTACAACTAACTCCTCGGACTTCAGGACTAGCCGTTGAACCATCTTTAAACTCCAGTTAGGACTCTTTAAATTTTGCTATGGGGTTAAACCCCCAATAGGTGTGTCGTTGGACTAGTTTCACCTAGGCATTTTCTACCACTAAATAGGTCATACACTGGGTCCCAAAATACTTCACATCTCCCTTCCAAATTTGATTTTCTATTCCGCAAATCAAACTAAATCGTGTTGTGCTGCGCGAACTTTGAAATTTTCTTATATTAATTAAATTTTATACTTTTTCTTAAACAATATTTTAAAATACTCATAAATTAATACCCGCCTGGTTTACAGATCAACCTCTACTTTCAGTGCTTGCACTAAAAATTATGAGGTTTTTGGCCATATTGCTAACCCTGAAACTGTCTATTTTAATGTTCACTGCAATGGCCTACCCAACGCTGAGCTTTTCCTGCAACCTGCCAACGGACCGTAGCGCGCGTAACGTTGCTCCTACCATCAAGTTAGGAGCTCGACTTGAGAGCTCGAGGTCATCCTCGGGAAAGCCATGTTCGTGGTAATGAAGATCTTCGCTCAAGAAATACAGGAGCCGTCTGCAAAATTTAACTTGAACTGCCTTCAAGACTTCCCTTCCTGCAAGAAGTCTAAAACTAATGTCGTCGCGACACCCGCCAAACCTACTAATCCCACTGCTACTAAGGGGAAAGAAGTGATGATTATTGAGGATTCGACTGAGGGATTAACTGTCCCATCACCTGTGTTTGAAATTGGATGAAGTTTGAGGACTTTACTGCTGACCCAAACTCAAAGGAGGAACCTAACAAAAAAGTTCATAGGGCCATCAAAGCCTAGGCTCCTGAGAAGAGACCCATTGAGGAGGAGCCTCATCAAGTTGAACAAGTGTTACCAGAAAATTATCCACTCCTATGAGGAAGTAGATTCCATCCTCTGACAGATACCGATGGTTATGATAGTATCTAAAGGATTACTGCCACATTACCATCACTTTGTGGACACAATGAAGAGAGAAAGAATTTAACTCCTATCACTCGAGTTAGTGCAGTTTTCAGAAGGCTTGCTACCAAAGAAGGATGTTCAGTTACCGAGTTACTTAAACGAGTGGGAGATGCAATTTCTCCCTGCATGAAGAAGGAAATTATGAAGGGCATCAAGTCCACCAGACAGTCCCACAAGATAGTTGGAGTGCCACCTACCCGCATCCCCGTTGGTTCCGCTTGGGAAACAAAATTGATACCGCAGCAATTACTACTGATTATACTGCCACCAGGACCACAGGTTGTCGACCAGTTAAGTCATGACTGGGTCTTAAGATCTTACCCATCACCCGTTATGAAGACACTCCTATAATAACAAAGGCAAAGACAAGACGATTACCTGACACTGTAGTCGGTCTGCACCACGGGGAGCATACTTTCCCTCGGCATACCGATGTTTCTATTAAGACGCTCCATCTTGAGACATTATCATCGAAAAAGAAAAATATATGGGTACCCATGGTCGCTGCACCGATACAGTCCAGTGAGTCTATAAAATAGGAAATGATACTAGGAACTCTGATATCTGACATCGTCGTGACAATAACCAGCGAGATGGAGGAACAATTAGAGGATTTCTATCAGGGTCCTCCAGATTAAGGAATCGATAATTGAGGAAAAAGATGAGAAACTCAAGATCAAAATTTCTGAGTTAGCTAGAGAACACAGAGTTTTTGTCGATAGAGATAATGAAGATTTTGATTATAATGATTACCTGAAGGAGGATTTCATGGATGTCCATTTGATCAAAATCAGAGCCACCACGTCTGCAAGTGAGGCTCAACCTCATATCAAAGAGAATGCCGTAGATGAACTACGTAGGGTTATCCTCCTAAGGGATGACATGTTAGTCTACTAGAGACCGGTTAGTCTACTAGAGAAAAGAACAAAAGAGATGACTGCAGCCATGACCGCCATGACCACCATTCATGGGCAATCGCAAGCACCACAATTGGCTTATCTAGAGATTAATCAGCAATAAATCATACACATTATAGATGAAAGAAGAGAGGCTACTTCAGCAAACAAAGATGAGCAACCAAAGAAAGATTCTCCACTAAGTGCCATGCCAAAAAAGGAGTTCAAACAAATGGTTGAACAAGTGCGGGACGCCATAGCCCAATCCAACGGTGGTGCATCAATTTTGAAGGGTTGACCTTACCTAGAGAGTTCGATGCCGTGCCTTTTCCCAAGGGTTTTGTGGCCCCAAACTTCAGAATATTCTATGGGACTGGAAATCTCAGACAACATATAGCGCATTTCCGAGCCAGCTGTGGCAAAACAAAGCATAATGAAGCTTTACTTTGCTAGCAGTTCGTCAGCAGCTTGTCAAAAATTGCTTTCGACTGGTACGCTGACTTACCCAACGGGCCAGTCAAAACAATTTTTTGAATTGGAACAACTATTTGTGAAAAGGTTTGTCGGGGCACAACACCATGTGTCTATCAGAGAGTTCATGATGGAAAAGCAAAAGTCTAGCGAAACTTTGGTAGACTATATTTTAAGATGGAGAAATCTTAGCATGAAATTTCAAACTCAGCTATAGGAACATCATACGATTGAAATTCTGCTCAAGAGCATTCATGGGCTAGTAGCTTTCATGCTTAAGGAACTCACCATCAAATCCTTCGAGAAGCTACTCAGTAAATTTAGTAGTCTTCAAGAAGAAATTAAGCACATGAAGCCACATGAAAAGGCTAAGGTGGCTAAAGTGTTTGAAAAGAAATCCAGAGTAGTGCCGACCGTCGACAAAGGAAAGCAGCCGATAAAGATATATGCAAAAGAACATCGCCCGTCCTCTCATAAACAGAATAATCAATCCAACCAGCGGCCACCTCAAGAAGGAGCACCTAGAACAGGGGATAAGAAAATATCCCTATTGGAGTGACAGAAAGTTGTGTATTCCTTCAAGGATGAAGCTGTACCTAAAATATTCAGGAGTCTGATGAAGAAGCCAGAATTCAAACTACCACAGCCAAAGCAATTTTTCATGATTATCTCCTGAATATTTTGAATAGCCAGAATTCAAACTACCACAGCCAGAATTCAAACCACCACAGTCAAAGCATTGGTTGTCTCGGATACGGGGAAGAAAATCCTCGAACCCCTGACTTTGTATGATTATCTTTTTGTCCCTCTGGGATCTTATGAATATAATGATTGTGATTTCGGCTTCGTCTTAACTACTTATAGTGTTAACGTAACTAATTATGACCAATCTAGCTTCGATCTCGATCCCTAAAATGATCCTCAAATCGTACATAAGTCCAATGAACTCGTTGTCAAGTCCAAAGAAGACATCAATAATACCACTTATGATAGCACCGATAACGAGGAGCCAACTCTCGAGCATCTTGGTACACCGATTTCCATCAACTTACATTTTTCCGACGAAGAGGAAAATACATCAAAAAATTTAACAATGATATCACAAGAAGAAGAAATCACAGAAGTTAACTTAAGGAGCCGAAAAGTGTTACCGCTAAGAATAGCTCCAACAGACAAAGGAAAATCAACTTAAGGTGCGGAAAGGTATTACCACCAAGAACAGCTCCAGCTGACAAAGGAAAACAGATAATGACTCGAGAAGAGATACCCCCACCTCCACTAGTGGAAGAACCACATGATCAAGATAAAATCGGAGGATCATAAGAAGTAGACTACAATGTCCTAGCTCATCTTAGGAAGTTGCCGGCCTGACTAAGCATCTACGTCGCTCTAATCCTGTCAAAAGAAATGAAAGAGTCTCTGGTTACGACTTTGCTTGAACCAAAAATTTGTTTAGCTCAGTTGGCCAGCAAATCCTCAAATGAAGTTTGCTTGTTGAAAGAACAGTCACGGGTAACCTTTACATATGAAGACTTGCTGCTCGGTACCACCGACCACAACCGTCTACTCTACATCTCCGTCAACACACATATTTGTGTTATTCAGAGCTTTAGTGGATTGTCGGTGTTATTTTGGGTTTGGAGGGGAGTTTCCCGTAAGAAGCTATCAGTTATCGGAATCGAAATCCCATCGCCCGCTTCGGAAGGACATTGAAGTATGAAATCAAACTGACCTCATATTTTTCATAGTTTAAAATGAAAGAGCACTATACCTACAATCTTGTATATATCCCACAAGACTTAAGGATGAGGCTCGATCAAATAAACTAAGGAAAGTATGACGTTCGTCTGGTCTGCGAAACCTTTGTATTTGCCGACAAGTTCCTTTATTTAATATAAAGTATTAAATATTTTAAGCTTGGGTTCAAACATGCTTCCTATAAGGGCAAGCCCCTATAGTTAATTACATCTTAAATGACCAAAGTCACCGGGCTTCCTATAAGGGCAAGCCCTTATAGTTAATTACATCTTAAATGACCAAAGTCACCTAAGAGGACTCTCGATAAAAATCAAGAGATATTATCTTCAAGGAAATTCAAAGGGTAGGACTTTTCAATGAACGTAGAGGTGTGAAAGGGGATTGGTTCAAATTTAGAATATTTTACTGTAGAGTCCAAACGAGGAAGAACTAAGGGATGTCATGGATCTAGAGGAGAACCCCGATGACATCCCAAGAAAAGGAAGAGGAACTAGGGGTTGTCATGGATCCAGAGGAGAACCTCGGTGACTTCCCAAGCTATTTCCAAAGGAAGAAGAACTAAGGGTTGTCATGGATCCAGAGGAGAACCTCGGTGACTTCCCAAGCTATCAAAATGTTTGGCTTCAGTTTTGAGGAGAAAAATTTAAGTGTTTCATCCTGCCAATTTTATTAGTTTAGGCTTACATTTGTGTGAAACTATCACGTAAATAGCCTGGAAGGTTGTGACAAACGACAACCTCAAAATCCTAAGATGAGTTAGGGTATATAGCAGGGCTATACAAAGGCCTAAAGATAAGGTGAGGATATACGTTGCATAATTTGTTAGGGCTTAGATTGCACAGTAGAGCTGTACAAATGCCTAAAGATAAGGTGAGGATTTACGTTGCATAAGCACAACCTCGAAGTCCTATGGCTTTGTTGTTTAAGTCTAAGGAAGGAAGATTGGTTTAGCTTGGGAAGACAGGTTTTGCTGTTGAAGATGGCCGTGCGGCCCACCATGCTAGTCCCAAGCTCCTTGTTGCAACGAGTTTGAGTTATCTAGTGTGTCAAGTTATAATGTCAAATCAGGTGGCCTTATGGTTGAAGTTCTTTAAATTTTATGAGGGCATATTAAAGTTGATTAGAGCGACACAGGTTAGGATCTTCTGGTTCCCTCATTTTCTATCGATTCACTTAGTCCAAATGAACTTACTAAACTCAACTTAATGAGTTCCATAATTTCATTTAAATCATGGGAAGCCTCGTTAGCAACCATATGTTACCTCCTCCAAGGGATTTCAGATCATCCGGTAGAGACATCTTAATTTAGTTGAAGTTGTTGTTTTGTGTGATGTTTGCGATTAAATTTTCAGTTGTTTTATATTTTTAATGTTGTGGCGGTGAGTTTTATGTTGGTTGATTTTAATTTTGGTTTCGGGTTATGGTTAGGGTTAACATGCAAGTTTATGTAGGTAAATGCAAGCATAAAACATGTAAGGAAAAGGCAGAAGAAATACGGTACTATAAAGTGTAAAAGCGGACCTGATGAGTCTTCTCGTTCCACCACCTAAAACTTAAAAATGCATGTGAGGGCATTTATGAAGAGCAGTAATAGTAAAGTTCTGATAATTTTCTTAACCCTACGTCATATCTTGGTGGGTCCTTAGAAGTTTAATTTAGGATGACTTTATCAAGCAAGATATATTAAGTTTAGTAGATCTCCGAGGTCTCCAACAGATCTAGAAAAAGAAGCAGGTCCATGCTACTTTCTTGCTGCCTGGTGGAAAATCTCGAGTTCTTTTTAAACTTATTATGTTGCTTAATAATTCATCCGATAAATACCATTAATGCTCAGTGAACATTGATGTCTCAATTATCCCTAAGAATATGGTAATTATCATTTATCATTTAATTTGAAAATTATGTGAGTGAATTCCTTTGAAGGGGAAGTTAGTGTAATTTGATCACTTAGCCACTTTTTTAATCATGAATGGGCTTAGTGGTGTTTTGATTTAATTATGTTTATTTCTCTAATCCTTATTTAGTCAATTTTAATTTAGCCTAAGTCACCACCAATCCCTTAAGACCTAGGTGAGTGTCTTAATTAGTTTTGAAAATGGTTAAACCTTAAGTGGTCATGATTCATGATTTGGATTTTATTTGAAAATCAGAATAGGGGTCTTAAATTGATTAATTAATTACTTCAAAAGTCATACCCCCAAGTCCATGATCATTTAAGTTTAGTAAACTTTCAAATTTAATAATTTAGAAATTTATTAACTTAATTAAGAAAGTGGGATTGGTTACTACCAATTGACCCCTTGTGTTTTAAGCATCAAATGAATTGATTAATATCAGAGGTTACCCATTCCCCTCCTTGACATAAGCCTAACATGTTTAATTAAGGCAAGGTTTCCAAAATTACACATTTGCCCCTAAGGCTCTAACACTTCATAATTACAATTAACCCCTTGTGTTTCAAAAATCCAAATAAACTGATTAAGATCAGAGGTTGCCCATTTTCCTCCTTGAATTAAGCCTAAATGTTAATTAAGATAAAATTTCCAAAATTACACAATTTCCCTTAAGGCTCTAACACTTCATAATTTATCAAATTTAATCCAAATGACTTTGAAGGCTAAATTTCCAAAATTACACATTTGCCCCTAAGGCTCTAACACCTCATAATTTGTCAATAGCAATTCAAATGACTTTGAAACTTTTATCCTTCCTCATTCATGGGTAAGTTAAGACATCAGAGGAGAAAATGTGATTTTTCAAAATTTAATTTAATTTATATAATTATTTTAATGCAAAAATAGGATTTAGATCCGAGAAGCCTTTGAACCAAATTTCCTGATTTTTTGAATTCTCTGTGATTTATTAGAATTATTTTAAGTTCTGGACTACTAAATAAAAATAAAATATTTTAGGTGGTGAAAATTAAGTTTTGTATTTTTTTAAAGTCTCCCTAAGGTCAGAGGACTTAGAGGAGCAAATTTTATAATTTTTTGATTTTTTTTTGTGATGAAAATTACGTTTTGTATTTTTGAAAAATCTCACTAAAGTCAGAAAACTCAAAGGAGAAAATTTTATATTTTTCTGATTTTTAAATTAAGTTTTGTATTTTTGAAAGATCTCCCTAAGGTCAGAGAACTCAGAGGAGAAAACTTTATATTTTTCTGATTTTTCTTTGATTTATTGATTATTTTAGTGAAAACTCATTTTTAGCCTTTAAAAATTATTTTTAAGCTTTGAAATTCAATAGCTTTATTTAGGAAATCAGGAAAAATATTCTAATTATTCCTAAGTGATTAGGAAGAAATTTAGAACATTTTCATGAGTTTTATTACTTCTATTATTTTTAATGAATTTTTAATTATTTAAATATTTAAAATAGGCTAAAAATCAAGTTTTTATTTTAAATATAAATTTATTTTTATAAAATATTCCTGATCACAGAGAACTTAAAAAAGTAAACTTCATAATTTTTTGAGTTTTATTTTGATTTTTTAAAAATCATTTAAGTGTCAAAAGTGATATTTATTTTTGAAATCAATTTAAGTTATCAAATGAACTCAAAATATTTTGAACTTTTTTATGATGAGTTCTCTGGATCATAAATCACAGCGGAGATAAGAAATCAAGTCATTTAAATCTTTATATTTTCCAAAATTAATTATTTTAGTGATTTAGTGTTTGTAAAATTTAAGGGTATTAAATGAGTTGACCCATGAAATTGTTTCTAAAGGCTTCTCTAGTCATGGTGGACCTTCCAAAAGTTTTTAGGATTTAATTCAATATGCTAATTTCCATGATTATTTTAAAGAAATAATGTGGAATAACTTGAAAAATATGGCTATCTGTATAGGAACCTCCTCTGACTTTAGAAAAATTAGAGAACATTTCCCTTCACAGAGGTTACAACATGCCAAAATTTCAAGCCAAGGTGATGTGCCAATATGCATGGAGAATCAAATGATTCAAAACAGTGTTTAGTTAATTAAAAATCAAGTATGCATCAAATGGTCTTGAAATTTATTCCACATTGTTCTCCTATGTTTACTGAGCAAGAGGGTATTTTTATTTTATTTTTGTGATTTTTCTAAACAAAGTTATGAATTTTCTAAGTTAAGGGTATTTAAATAAATAAGAAAAGGCCCTAATTATCTATTTAAACCATGCGTGTTGACTAGATCCTAGGTAGCTCCAAAGGAATGCGTGGCGCGCTCTGGTTGGACGCTGCCATCCATGCAGCTGCTGACTCAGCCCGTGATTTATGTCCCAGAGCGTTGTTCGGCTTGATCTCCTCTATCCGTTTGCTACACGCTCGATCAAATGGCTCCCCGTCATCTTCCTCGATAGAATGATCCCGTGACAATCCACACCAAAAACATAAGATCTCAACCTAGACTCAACCCAATCACCTCGGGTTTGATCCTATAGACTCGTCTAAGTGAGATGAACACATCCATATGGTAATCATGTAATTAAATTAAGCCTAATTAAATGGAGGATCGAAATAGGCTCGGGATGAGGTGAAGTTTTATACCTTTGCTCTGAGAAGTAAAGCTTTGATTAGAGGGGTTTGACACGTTCGTTGTGGTCCAAGGAGGCTAGGGAATGAGTCCCTGGTCTTGGTGTAAGGCCTAAGTAGGGATTCGATCACGATCTGATTTAGATGTTGGTTGAGAGCTATGGTAGAGGCTCTGTGGCAAGGGGATTTTATGGGGTTTTGGCTTCTTTCATTATTGTGAAGGTGTGGGTGAAGTTAAATTGAGTTTGGTAGACTGTGGAGGTGTATTGGGTTCTATCCTGGTTTTCGGCAAGGTTTCAAGCTCAAAATTGAGCTCCGACAATGCGAATTGGTTAGAGAAAATGGTTGGAATGCACTGAGGGGATCTTAGGGAAGCTTTGTGTGAAGTTTGGAGAGGCCTCTCTAAAAAAATTTCAGCACACCTCCCATGGATGTGGAGGTGAGTTTTTTATAAAATTTGTCATGGAGTGGTTCTCAGGGCATAAGCTTGGGTGCATTGTGGTGCTTAGGGGGAGGGTAAAGGAGCTCTTCAATTTGATTTGGATGAGTTGGCCGCTAGGTTTGATTTGGGTTAGGTGCCATGGGGGTGGATCTTGGTTTTGAGCTTTTCCGGCCACTAGGCTGACCGGCCAGCTCAGGGAACCCAAAGAAATCCATCACAACAATTTAATGCAAATGTGCTTTGATTTGGCAAATGTTTCTTAAGCATGTGAATTTTTGGAAATAATATCCCTTAATTTGGGAGACCTTTGTTCCATGGCTTGATTTAGGTGGTTTCATGGTGTTTGGACTGGTCACTAAGTCCAACTAATAGTTGGGTGGAGTTAATTTGGTGACTTTAGGGTGGTTAGGTCACATTTCGAGCATGGGTCCAAGTGGGTGCAAATGACCAAAAATTAGGTTTGGGTTAGGCTAGCCATGTAAATTGGCCTAAATAAATAATGAATTTGGTGTAGATGATCATAAGGAACAACTTTGGTGAAGAATGGAAGTGGTTTTGTGCTCAATTAAAGGGTCAATTTGAGGGAATTTTGAACCTTAATCAATTTGATTATGCTGAGATAGGATTGGGTCTAGCTTGGGTTAGCCTTGGGCTAAGTCCAAATTGATTATTTTAAATATTTAATTGGGACCTCATGAAGAGTTTTCAACATCAATTGGATGCCAATTTGGAGGTTAAGGCAATCAATTGGGTGAAATTTGGTGACTTAGCCAATTTGGGGCTAAATTTGGGAATTTTAGATTTAGTCCAAAATTAGATGGATATGAGGCTTCACCATGGTCAATTGATGGTTGATTTTGATTTATAAGAATGCTATCAAGATTTTTCAACATTAATTAAGGCCAATTGACTAGGCTATGGGTTCAATTTGATGAGATTGGGTCATATGGTCAAAATTGGGGCTTTAACCTAACTCAAAATTGGGTTCAAATCATGGACCAATTGAGCTTGGATTTCATTTAATTTGGTCATATCAAAAGTTAATTTGAGTTTAGGATTGAGATTGAGGTCAATTGAGGTCAAATTGATGGACATTTGAATTGGATTTGGGGAAATTTGGGTCTTTAAAGGGCAATTTGGGGATTTTGTTTAAAGATGGTCAAATTGGCCAAATTTGGTCATGTGGTAGTTGGGAGAAATGAAATTGGGAATACTTAGGATTTATTGGGATTTTCTGGGAATTTTTAGAATTTTGGGATTTTGAGCTATGGAGCGGTATTTTGGTAATTTGGGGGTGTTTCAGAGGAAAAAGGCCAAGATGGGTATTTTGGTAGAGGTACCAATCATCACCAACAAGCCATGGACCAATGGAAAACCCATTTTGGGTCCTCTACATAGTGGTCTTAGCCAAACCATAGCTCTAGTGCTAGTAGGTTTAGGGGACCATCTACATGAGTATCCTAAAAGATCAAGGGATCTAAGCTAGAAATTTGAGTTTAGGACTGTGAGTGAATGTGGGTGTATATGAGTGTAGATGAGTGTAGTGAGTGTAGTGAGTGCCTTAGCTCCAGACAAACACCTAGGGTTAACCTTAAAGGTCCAACAGTCCTAAGGGTGACTCATCTTGAGTTTCCCCCATAGTGATCCCACCTACTAAATGCTAGAGGTTGAGATCAATATGTGGCACTTCAAGTTGAGTAAGGAAGAGAGTAGAATTTCTAATGGTGAGGGTTCCATGTCTAGTTTTCTAAGAATAGTCAGTAGGAAAATCCTATAGCTAGACTTTAGGCTACTAAAAGGGAAAAACTAAACCTCAACCAAAAGTGAGGTCAACATGGATCCTGGAGCATCTCTTAACTTGATGAGCCTACGGACATTGGCCTATTTGGATATGGAAGCTCAAGAGCTTACGGCTGATAATATGATGTTAAGAAGATTCAACTAAAAGGGAGAAAGAGCCCTCAAATCAACTACATTACTTATGAAGGTTGGAGAACTCGTGACAACCGCTAAATTTCATATCATCGACGCCAAGACCTCTTTTAACACTCTACTGGGTCGACCATGGATTCATGAGCACAAAATGGTTCCATCATCTCCACGTCAGTGCATCGAATACCGCAAAGATGGTCAAGAAAAATGTATCAAGGGAGATTCGCAACAATTTTCAGTGAACGAAGTTGGTATCCATGAAAATGCTGCCAACTACGAACCTCCAAAGAAGATTGCCTTCTCGCGCGAGATTCTGACAAACAGAAATAAAGATTCAGAAGAATCTTATAAAGGAGTTCATTCAACTCCGCTTCAGTAATCTTCCACCACTCCTTTACAGCGAGATGGTGAAAGGCCTTTTAGTTCGCGCACCGAGGTCGAGGCCGGGAACGTGGACGAGGAAGCATCAATTTAATTGTTGAACGGGCTAGGCCAACGATCAATATTTGTGATGATGAAAATTCTAAAGATGAGATAATGATGACAAGATGGAAGAGACCTAGTACGAGATATCTCTAGATGATACAGAAGAGAATGAATATGAAACAATGTATGATTGGATAAACCACTATGTGAATGCTATGACCCTCAATCCAATTCTCCCTCAAAAGGTTGAGAGTTTAGAGGTCAAGGAAGTCTGTAGTGTTGGTTCAAAGCCGATCTAATTTTATCGTGCTTCTACCTCTACTGTGCTTGAAAAACATGTAAATTTGGATGTTGATTCTAAGGAATTAATGGAATTGCCTTTTGGTTACTTCTCGCCTTGTGTTCAAAAGTTAAATCAACAAGGACACTTACAAAAAAAATGCCAAAAGATAAATTTCAACTGTTTGAAAAATTATGTAATGGTAAAAGTCAAACTCCAAACTCAAAAGAGGGTCTCGGATTTGGTACAGTTGGACCAGGCAAAGATTCTGAATTTTGCATGGTTGTTACTGGTGAGTCATAAGAGGATTACCTCAATATAGAGGATAAATCTACTGATCAACTAATAAAAGATGCTTCCCCAGAGTTTGAGGAAGAAATTAAATCTACCTCTACTGATCAACCAATAGAAGATGCTCCCCCAAAATTTGAGGAAGAAATTAAATCCACTGTCGATGAATTGAAAGAGATTAACCTTGGGACTGAAGAACGACCCCGACCTACATTTATAAGTTCTCTACCTAATGACGAAGAATTTTTAGAATTGATCAAACTATTAAAAGAGTTTAAAGATTGCTTCGCATGGATCGACGATGAAATGTCAGAACTGTCAGCAGAGGTTGCAGTTCATAAACTCGGGGTGGATAAGAATATAACCCTAGTAAAACAAGCTCCCAGAAGAATGCACCTTGAAAAAGAATAACAAGTGATCTCGAGGTAAAGAAATTAATAGATGCCAACTTTGTTAAAGAGGAACAGTACCCCACGTGGTTAGCCAACATCGTACATGTTAAGAAGAAGAACAGATAGATCCCTGTTTGTGTTGACTTCAGAGATTTGAACATGGCATGTCCAAAAGATGAATTCCCACTGTCAATACAAGAAAAGATTGTGGACATCGTCTCGACGCACAAGATTTTCTCCTTCATGTGCGGGTCGTCGAGATACAACCAAAATAACATGGCTCCCGAGGATGCAGCACTTACAGCCTTCAGAACATTGATTGGAATTTTCAGCTACACAGTGATGCCGTTCAGCCTAAAGAATGCTGAAGCAGCATATCAGCGTGC
This sequence comes from Phalaenopsis hybrid cultivar, assembly GCA_002079205.1. Lineage (NCBI taxonomy): Eukaryota > Viridiplantae > Streptophyta > Magnoliopsida > Asparagales > Orchidaceae > Phalaenopsis > Phalaenopsis hybrid cultivar. The sequence continues at coordinate 258,656 of JXCR01148659.1, read as the reverse complement.
AATGACGAAGATTTTTTACGACCTCATTCACAGTTAATTAGAATGTTACGTTGATGATTTGGTTATCAAAAGTAAACAGAAAATAGACCATTTGTACGATTTGAGGATCTTTTTTGAACTGTTACAACGATATGACCTTAAAAGGAATCCCTTAAAGTGCGCCTTTTGCGTTACCTGCGGAAAATTTCTAGGATTCGTTGTCTGTCATATAGGAATCGAGATTGACCTGGATAAGATTAAAGCTATCTTGAAAATGACTCCCTCTAAAACCATGAAACAACTACAGTTCCTTCTAGAGAAGTTAAGATGCCTCCTCCTAAAACCTTGAAACAGCTACGTTCCTTCCACGGGATGTTGGCATATCTGAGACTTCTAATCTCTCAGGTAGGTGTCAGCCTTTCTCGGCATTAATTAAAAAGGATGCCAAATTTATATAGGAAGAGAAATGCCAGCGGGCCTTTGAGAACGTTAAACAATATTTAATGACACCTCCTATCTTGGCAGCCCCTATCCCAGGGAAACTATTGATACTTTATACCGTGGCTTTAGATGATTCCCTCGGAGCCCTCTTAGCCCAAGTCAATGAAGAGGGTAAAGAAAATGCAATCTACTACTTGAGTCATCGCCTAATATTGACGGAGATAAAGTATCCACCTACTGAGAAGATTTGTCTAGTGTTAATTTTTGCTGCCCAAAAGCATGAACATTACATGCTTTCTCATAAGATTACCCTAATCTCGAAAGTTAATCCATTGCAAGATTTGATGACCCAACCAACACTTTCCGGATGTTTAGCAAGATGGTCAATGATCTTATTGTAATTTGATATAACTTTTGTTCCCCTCTGTGCTATTAAGAAACAGATATTAGCAGACTTTCTTGCTGCAAACCCACTGCCAGTTGGGTCCTCTCTCAACGATGAGTTACCAGACGAGCAAATACTACAAATAGAATTATCCAGTGTGCAAGGCTGGGAGATGTACTTTGATGGTGCTTTGTCAGCCAGAAAGGACAAAGAATCGGGCACAGTTATACCAGGCAAAGCAGGGATCGATTTGATCTTTACAACGCCAGTCAAGGGTGTGTTGAGGTTCTTATACCACCTGACAGAGTCGTGCACCAACAATGAAGCAGAATAAAAAGCTTTAATCAGCGGATTGTAAATGACAATCTAAATGGATATAACAAGCATTGCCATCTATGGCGACTCCCAACTTGTAATTCAGTAGGTCGCCAGACAATACAAAATTTTGAAACCAAGATTAGCAGAATACCATCGGTACACGATGAAGCTCCTGGAGCAGATCCCTGATGTGACTTTCTACTGGATTCCTAGGGGAGATAATGTTCATGCCGATGCTCTAGTAAAACTTGCTAAGGAAATGGTGTGTCCCCTAGATGATTCCAATGAAGTCACAGTGCAAGGAAGCCAAGTCTTATCTCGGATCGACTTCGAAACTCTACACAAGCTTGGAAAAGAAGAAAGAATAAATATAGTTGCAGACATCAACGAAAATTGGCACAAGCTAGAGTATTTGCATACTGGAAAGCTGCCAGAAGATAAGTCTAAGGCGCACCACATCACAAGAAGGGCCATGTCTTAAGCCCTGATGGGAAATGTTCTCTATAGAAAATCATTCGACCAGATGTGGCTACAGCGTTTGAGCAGAGTCGAAACATAAAATGTTGTTAAAGAGGTACATGCCGGATTGTGTGGCGCTCACCAGTCAGGGCCAAAAATGAAGATGAAGATCAAAAGACTGGGGTATTATTGGCCAGCGACGACGTTCGATTGCATGGATACAGCCAGACGATGTCACCAATACCAAGTGCATGGGGTGGTCTTACACTAGCCTCTGAATGTGCTACACCCAACTGTTGCCTCATGGCCATTCAAGTGTTGGGGTACACACATAATAGTTCCGATAGACCCTCCGTGTTCGAAAGGACACAGGTTTATACTTGCCGCAATAGATTACTTATCTAAATGGGCAGAGGCAGTATCGTTACGTGAGGTTACGACACAACACGTCCTTCAATTTTTCAGAAGCCAAGTCGTCTAATGTTTTAGAGTATCGCAAAGAATAATTTCCGACAATGGGACAGCTTTCAGAAGCACAAAGATCAATAATTTTCTCAAAAGACATGAGATAGACTAGAGATACTCTACGATTTAATATCCTAGAGCAAATGGTCTAGCTGAGGCTTTCAACAAAACACTGGTACAAATCTTGAAGAAAACACTAGATGAAAACAAAAGAGATTGGCACAACAAACTATTAGAAGCCTTGCGGGCCTACCGGATGACTTTCAGGACTCCCACTTAGTGTACACCCTATATTCTAATGTATGGGACCGAGGCCGTGCTACCGCTAGAAGTCCAGACACCATCTGTCAGAGTCGTCGTCGCCAACCAAGTCATAATGGAAGAAAGCACAAAACTCAAACTTGAAGAACTAGAGAGTCTCAAGGGAAGATGACTAGAAGCACAACAACATTTGGAGCTTTACTAGGCGAAGATGGTACAAGCCATGACAAATTGGTCCGCCCAAGGATATTCAAAGTTGGTGACCTTGTACTCGTGCTCAAATGGCATATTCTTGCACACCACAGAATAGGTGGAAAATTTGAGCCAACTTGGGAGGAACCATTTGTCATTGAAAAGGTATTCACAGGAGGAGCCTACCAGTTATTGGACTTCCGGGGCGAAAGACCCATGTTACCAATAAACGGACGATATCTGAAAACCTATTACGCAACCTGACGCCACTTGCTTCAGCTTGCTTTGAAACTTTGGTTATTTTGGGGTTATTTATGTGGCCAAATGTCTATGACTGGGTCCAAATTTTGTAATTAACCTCAATATAATGAAAGAGAAAATTATTTTAAAGTTAAAATTTTTTTCTTTCCACTTTTAATTAAATAAAACTCATACATAAGATTCATTATAACAAAACAAATTAAAATTTACTTTAATGTACACTTTGTTTTATTCTTGTTCATGACAAGTTTCGGCCCACGGATGTTTTTCCTGTCGTCTGCAGAAAAATGTTAGGACAATGGTTGATCATTGCATTTCAAGATGTCTGGAACCTCGCATTAAATGAGGAAATGGCGCTGTGTGGCGGCATCATAGACTTCAATGTTGATTTCAACCAGGTTAACATGGACTATGAAGTTCCTCTAATGGACGTAGTCAGCTGCAAAGAGAAAGAGAGACTGCCTTCACTACTGAGAGTGACCACTAAAAATAATGTATCACACAAGGGCAAGAACGTGATAACAGAGCGAGACCCAATGGAGGGGCCCAACTGGCTTCTCTCCATGGTAGCTACACCTGCTGGAGGCTTAATAAAAGCCAATAACAAACAACTACCAAGTACTCTGCTTTGCAGGAGGCAATGCAGGAACACCAGTCGCAAGAAGTAGAGAGCTTTTCTACGACAAGAACGCAAACGTTAAAGAGAGACGAATAAATTGCTCACTCCTATTCCGGAGGGGCATATTTATGATCCAAACCTGAAAGAAACTTCTGCTAGCTTACCACTGCTAGCTTACCCACCACGGACTAAGAACCAGGGTTTGTGATAGAGTCAAACATACTTTTAGTTTCAGATGTTTTGTACCAGGGTTGCTCGACATGCAACGTTGAAATACCAGCGGGGACATCAGCCACACACACATTTGTAGAATGCCCGGATTGTAATGTTCTACATCTACACTGTTTCAGTACATTAGAAAAATATAATTCAAACACCAATGAGCCTCAGACTTTGGATTTCATGATGGATGAACCATATGTCCCACTAGTGACAGATCAGTATGTATCGTGGAGCCCAGGGTCGTATATCCCGTTAGAGGTTGAGTCTCATACTCCAGATCGACCAGCACCAGTTTGGGTTTCCGCCGATGCTTGAAGGAAGGAATGTCTGTGACAGCTTCCAACCCCTGGCATGGTAGAATACTACAAAATAAGCAAAGTAATTAAAAGAGAATTTGAGTTCTATTTAGAAGTTCAGGGAAAGTTTGTCAATATATTAGAAGGCCTCGATCTATATACCATGGTTTTCTCCGAGACTGATGAAAGAAGCATTCTGGACTGCATCTTCGATTTAAGAGACAGAGGTCGAGCTGGCTTTCTCTTAGAAATGACATATTTCAAGCCGAAGAAGTGAATGAGAGGAAGGGGAAAAATCACCATCCAATGTAGATATTGTTATAACTTCACGAATGACAGACAGGGGAATCCGCCTAGGATCCTCAGACATGATCAAGTAGAACAGCAACCACCAATGATAAAATGAATGTTCAAAAGGATGGTCAAATGGAATATTCTACCGGCTACCTGCATTCCCAACAGTTGAATTATCAATATCTATGAAGAGGGTGATTGTATTCCCCTACACATTGCTCATAATGATTTTGTGAGGCCATTCTGCACGATCTCATTTCTTAGCAAAATTAAAATTCTATTTGAGAAAAAAATCGATATCGTCAGCCCTGGTGAATTCAAAGGTTCTGTGGAGATTCCTCTTCCGGTCGGTTCAGTACTTGTTCTCAAGGGCAACGGTGCAGACGTTGCCAAACATTGCATTCCAGGAGTACGACACTGTAGGGTGTCTGTGACTTTCCGTAGGATAGATGACAGTAAATTGCCATATGGATTCCGACAGGACCCAAAATTGGAGGAGTTACTTCCATACGAGCTGTGAGAAGGTTGTACCTCTAAGTACATGCGAAGGGAACTCTTATCTTGGGGCATAACTTAGAAGGTCTTCTTGACCAGGAGCTCAACATTACTGAAACAGAGGGTTCACTTTCTTTCTTTTAGTAGCATGACATATATCTGATGTATTCAATCTACAATGTATTCATATCATGAGATGTTCTTGATGTATTTTGACATGGACTACATAATGTACCGTTTGAGGCATTAGCCTTTGTTCGATTTATGACGTCTTTGTTGGTTCAAATTAATGTAAATTTCTCTCAAATTGTGTCTTTCTATCAGTTGCCTTTTTGTGCGAGGGATGAAAGCCACGAACCACACGTTGGTTCAGAATTTCAATGAACAAAGAACGAAACAACATTTTTTTTAATAATAAATAAAATATAATTGAAAAAGAAAATAATCACCAATAGATAAACAATAAAACAAATTTCTTTTGAAAACAAACCAATTTAAATTAAAACTGTAAAGACATATTTTTTTAAAAAAAAATTAAATGTGATAAAAACAACAAGAAAATGAAACGAATTTGTTGAGTGGATCCTCTCATTTTTGGAGTTTCCTACTCTTTGTGCATGCAACACAACCATCTTTATCTACCTTAACTCATCCTCGCAGAATTTTTCACTCTCCACAAAACCCCACGAAGCTCCACAAATCTTCTGCGAAATCAACCTTTCCACACGATACACTTTTTCAAATTCAACACCATAATCTATTTTTAAATTTCAATTCTCACATCCTTAAATTGATACCTATATATTAATTCTCACATCTTCGAATTGATACCTACATTTCAATTCTCACATCTTCAAATTGACACGTACATTTCAATTCTCACATCTTCGAATTGATACCTACAATTCAATTCTCACATCTTTGAATTGATACCTACATCTCAATTCCCACATCTTTGAATTGATACCTAAATTTCAATTCTCACATCTTCGAATTGATACCTAAATTTCAATTCTCACATCTTCAAATTGATACCTACATTTCAATTCTCACATCTTTGAATTAATACCTACATTTCAATTCTCACTCACATCTTTGAATTGATACCTACATTTCAATTCTCACATCTTTGAATTGATATCTAAATTTCAATTCTCACATCTTTGAATTTAGACTTACATTTCAATTCTCACATCTTTAAATTGATACTTAAATTTCAATTCTCACATCTTCGAATTGATACCTAACACACTACTGCAAATTCAACATCACAAGCTCTTTGTAAATTTCATATCACATCTTCAAATCAGTACCTAAATCCTATCACATCTTCGAATTGATACCTACATTTCAATTCTCACATCTTCGAATTGATACCTACATTTGAATTCTCACGTCTTCCAATTGATACTTATATTTCAATTCTCACGTCTTCGAATTGATACTTATATTTCAATTCTCACGTCTTTGAATTGATACCTACATTTCAATTCTCACGTCTTCGAATTGATACCTACATTTCAATTCTCACGTCTTTGAATTGATACCTACATTTCAATTCTCACATCTTTGAATTGAATACCTACATTTTAATTCTCACATATTTGAATTGATACCTACAATTCAATTCTCACATCTTTAAATTGATATCTGAATTTCAATTTTCACATCTTCGAATCAGTACTCAAATTCTGATTCTCATTTGTTGAGGTCGGTACCTAAAATCCGACCCTTCTTAACTTTTCAAATTTGATACTTAAATTTCCACTCCCACCTCAGGGTTAGCACTTATATACTGACTCCCATCCTTTAGAAATTTCTTAAATTTCATAACTCAAAATTCACTCTCCAATCCTCAAGGAGAGTCCCTACTCCTTAATTTCAATCATATAATCATTCGCTAGTATCCCTAGCGGAAATAAAATAAATCTACACATACTTCCGAGTTTTTTTACTTAAGAGTTTGTATTGGTTTTTGTTGATCTCTTCGTTCAATGCCAACACGCGCGGTGTCCATTTGTTGACCTCACTTTTGGTTGAGGTTTAGTTTTATTCTTCAGTAGCCTAAGGTCTGGCCATAGTACTTTCCTATTGATAATTCTTTAAAAACTAGATATGGAACCCTAACCATTTGAAATTATACCTCTTTTTTACTCAACTTGAAGTTCCACATATTGGTCATAACCTCTAGCACTTAGTAAAAGGGGTCACTATAAGGGAAACTCAAGCCCTTAGGACTGCAGGACCTTAGGGTTGAGCCTGGGTGTTGGTCTGGAGCTAAGGCATTCACTACACTCATCTACACTCATAATCACTCACAACCTTAAACTCAAATTTATAGCCTAGGTCCCTTGATCTTTTTGGGATACTCATGTAGATGGTCACATAAACCTACCAACCCTAGGGTTATGGTTTGGCTAAGACCACTACATAGAGGACCCAAAATGGGGTTTCCATTGGTCCATGGCTTGTTGGTGGTGGTTGGTACCTTAACTCTACCAAGATACCCAACGTAGCCTTTTACCGCTAAACACCCCCAAATTACCAAGATACTCCTCCGTAGCCCAAAATTCCAAAAATTCCAAAAATTCCCAAAAAATCTCAATAAATCTAAAATATTCCTAATTTTATTTTTTTTAACTACCACATGACCCAATTGGACCAATTTGACCATCTTTAACCAAAACTTCCAAATTTACCTTTTAGGGCCAAAATTTCCCTAAATTCAACGCCAATGTCCATTAATGTGGTCTCAATTGGCCCCAATTACAATCCCAAACTAAAATTAACTTTTTATATGGCTAAGATAAACCAAATCCAAGCTTAATTGGCCCATGATTTGAACCCAATTTTCATTTAGGTCAAAACCCCAATTTTGATTATATGACATAATCTCACCAAATTAAACCCATAGCCTAGCCAATTGGCCCCAATTAATGTTGAAAATCTTCATAACATCCTCATACATCAAATTTGACCATCAATTAGCCTTGGTGAAGCCTCAAATCAATTTAAATTTGGCCTAAATCCAAAATTCCCAAATTTAGCCCCAAATTGGCTAAGTCCCTATATTTCACCCAATTGATTGCATTAACCCCTAAATTGGCACCCAATTATTGTTTAAAACTCGTCATGGGGATCGTATTGACCATTTACAACATTTAATTTCGACTTATCCCAAGGCTAACCCAAGGTAGACGCAAGCCTAGCCCAAGATGACCAAATTGACTAAAATTCAAAATTCCCTCAAATTGACCCTTCAATTGAGCTCAAAACCACATCCATTCTTCACGAAATATGTTCCTTATGATCATCTACACTAAATAAAACATTTATTTTAGTTAATTTACATGGATAAGCTAGCTGAAACTCAAGTTTTGGTCATTTGCACCTACTTGGACCAATATACTAAATGTGACCTAACCACCCTAAAGTCACCAAATTAACTCCATCATAGCCATTAGTTGGACATAGTGACCAGCAAAAACACCATGAAACCACCTAAATCAAGCCATGGACCAAAGGTCCCCCAAATCAAGGGACATTACTTCCAAAAATGCATGTGCTTAAGATATCATTACCAAAATTAGGTATTATTGCACTAAAGTGTTGTGACATATTCCCCTGGGTTCCTTTAGCTCCTAGCAACCTCCTCCTGGCCAACCGACCAGCCTAGTAGCCAGAATAGCTCAAAACCAAGAGACACCCCATGAAACGTCACCCAAATCAAACCTAGAGGACAGCTCAGCCCAACTAATTGGTGGAGCTCATCTGCCCTCCACCTAAGCACCATAATGCACCCAAATTTATGCCCTGAGTGCGACCCCATGGCCATCTTTTATAAAAAATCACCTCCATGGTCATGGGAGGTGTGCTAAAATTTCCTCAGAGAGGCCTCTCCAAACTTTCCATAGAGCTTCCCTAAGATCTCGTCAGTGCATTCCAACCATTTTCTCTTACCAATTCTCATTATCAGAGCTCAATTTTGAGCTTAGAACCTTGTCATAAACCAGGACAGAGCCCATTAGTCCTCCATACTCCACAAAACTTAAATTAACTCTGCCCACACCTTCACAATAGTGAAAGAAGACAAAGCCCCGTAAAATCCCATTTCTACAGAGCCTCTACCATAGCTCTAGACCAACACTCAAATCCGGTCGTGATCTAATTCATACGTAGACCTTACACCAAGGCCAGGGACTCAATCCCTAGTCTCCTTGGACCCCAATAAACGTGCTAAGTCCCTCTGATTGAAGCTTCACTTCTAAGAGCAAAGGTATAAAACCTCACCGAGCCTATTTTGATTATTCATTTAATTAGGCTTAATTTAATTGCATGATTACCGTATGGATGTGTTCGTCTCACTTAAACGAGTCCATAGGATCAAACCCAAAGTGATTTGGTTGAGTCTATGCTGAGATCTTAGGGTTTTAAAGTAGACGGTCATGGGATCATTATATCGGGGACGATGACGGGGAGCCGTTTGATCGAGCGTGTATCAAATGGACGGAGGAGATCGAACCGGATAGCACTTCGGGACATAAACAATTGGCCGAGTCAGAGTTGAGGTGGATGGTAGCATCAAATGGAAGCATGCCACGTGGAGCTTCGGAGCCGTCGTAGGTAAAGGTGACACGCGCTGTTTAAATTGATAAATAGGGCTTTTTCCTATTTATTTAAATACCCCTTTAGAAAATTCATAACTTTGTGTAGAAAAATCACAAAAATAAAATAAAAATACCCTCTTGCTTAGTGAACAGATGACAACAATGTGGAATAAATTTTAGTCCATTTGATGCATATTTTATTTTTAAAAACACTATTTTAAATCATTTGATTCTCCATGCATATTGACACATCACCTTGGCTTGAAATTTTGGCCTCATGTAGCCTCTATCAGGGAAAATATCCTCTCATTTTTTCAAAGTCAGAGGAAGTCATTATACAGAGATCCATATTTTTCAAGTTTTTGCACATTATTTACTTATAATAATCATAGAAATTAGCATGTTGATTAAAAAATTCCAAGAAAATTTTGGAAGGTCCAATATGACTAGAGAAGCTCTTAAAAATAATTTCATGGGTCAAGACATTTAAAATATACCTAATTTTTACAAACCCTAAATCGTTAAGATAATTAATTTTTGAAAATTGTCGGCGTTATTTCGGGTTGGTTTGTGGGGTTGCCCGTAAGAAGCTGTCAGCCATCGGAATTGAAATCCCGGAAGGACGTTGAAGTATGAAATCAAACTGACCCCATATTTTTCATAGTTTAAAATGAAAGAACACTGCACCTCAAATCCTGTATCTATCCCGAAGGATAAAAACAAGACTTGAGGATGAGGCTCGATCAAAATAAATGAAGGAAAGTATGACGTCCGTTTGGTCTGCGAAACCTTTGTATTTCCCGACAAGTTCCCCTATTTAATATAAAGGATTAAATAGGGTTTATATTAAGCTGGGTTCGGACATGCTTCCTATAAGGGCAAGCCCCTATAGTTAATTACATCTTAAATGACTAAAGACACTTAAGAAGACTCTCGATAAAAATCAAGAAATATCATCTTCAAGGAATTTCAAAGGGTAGGACTCTTCAACAAAATCAGACATAGAGGTGTGAAAGGGGATTGGTTCAAATTTGGAATATTTTATTATATAATCGAAAGAAAGAAGAACTAGGGGATGTCATGGATCCATAGGAGAACCTCAGTGACTTCCCAAGCTATCCTAATGTTTGACTTCAGTTTTGAGGAGAAATATTTGGGAGTTTCATCCTGTCAATTTTATGAGTTAGGGTTTACATTCGTGTGAAATGATCACACAAATAGCCTGCAAGATTTGAGGATTTAGGTCGCGACAAACGACAAACTTGGAATCCTAAGACGAGTCAGGACTTATGTTGTATAGCAGGGCTCTACACAGGCCTAAAGATAAGGTGAGGATTTACGTTGCATACGCAAGCGACCTTGAAGTCTTATGGCTGTGTTGTTTAAGTCTAAGGAAGATTGGTTTAGCTGGGGAAGACAAGTTTTGTTGTTGAAGATGGTCGTGCTGCTGCGCATCATGCTAGCTCCAAANAAGCCCTTATAGTTAATTACATCTTAAATGACCAAAGCCACCTAAGAAGACTCTCGATAAAAATCAAGAAATTTCAAATGGTGGGACTCTTCAACAAAATCGAACGTAGAGGTGTGAAAGGGAATTGGTTCAAATTTGGAACATTTTATTGTAGAATCCAAAGTAAGAAGAACTAGGGGATGTCTTTGATCTAGAGGAGAACCCCGCTGACTTCCCAAGCTATCCTAAAGTTTGGCTTCAGTTTTGAGGAGAAATATTTAGGTGTTTCATCATGCCAATTTTATTAGTTAGGGCCTACATTCGTGTGAAACGATCACGCAAATAGCCTGGAAGATATGAGGATTTGGGTCCTGACAAAGGACAACCTCAAAATCCTAAGACGAGTTAGGGCTTATATATATAACAGGGCTATACAAAGGCCTAAATATAAGGTAAGGATTTATGTTGCATAAGCAAACAACCTTGAAGTCCTATAACTTTGTTGTTTAAGTTTAAGGAAGGAAGATTGGTTTAGCTAGGGAAGACAGGTTTTGCTGTTGAAGATGGCAGTGCTGCCCACCATGCTAGCTCCTTGCTGTGACGAGTTTGAGTTTTCTTGTGTGTCAAGTTATAATGTCAAATCAAGTGTCCCTATGGTTGAAGTTCTTTAAATTTTATGAGGGCATATTAAAGTTGATTAGAGCGACACCAATTAGTATGTTTGAAGTTCTTTAAATTTTATGAGGGCATATTAAAGTTGATTAGAGCGACACCGGTTTGGGTACGGTTCCCTCATTCCGGCACCACTATTTTCTATTGGATTCACTTAGTCCAAATGAACTTATTAAACTCAACTTAATGAATTCCATAACTTCAATTAAATCGTGGGAAGCCTTGTTAGCAACCGTAGGTTACCTCATCCGAGGGATTCTCGATCATCCGATAGAGACATCTTAATTTAGTTGAAGTAGTGGTTTTGTGTGATGTTTGTGATTAAATTTTGAGTTGTTTTATATTTTAATGTTGTGGCGGTGAGCTCTATCTTGGTTGATTTTAATTTTGGTTTCAGGTTATGGTTATGGTCAATATGCAAGTTTATGTACGTAAATGCAAGCATGAAACATGTAAGGAAATGGCAGAAGAAAGACGATACTATAAACTGTAAAAGCGTACCTGGCGAGTCTTCTCGTTCCACCACCTGAAACTTAAAAATGCATGTGAGGGCATTTATGAAGAGCAGGAAAAGTAGAGTTCTGGGGGTTTTCCTAACTCTAGTCGTATTTTGTGGGGTCCTTAAAAGTTTATTTAAGGATGATTTCATTGAGCAAAGTATATTAAGTTTAGTGGATCTTCCAGACATCCAACTGATCTAGAGAAAGAAACAGGTCCGTGCTACTCTCTCGATGTTTGGTGGAAAATCCTGAGTTCTTTTTAAACTTGTTATATTTCTTAATAATTCATCCTATAAATACCTTTAATGCTCAGTGAACATTGAAGTCTCAATTATCCCTAAGAAAGGGGTAATTCTCATTTATCATTTAATTTGAAAAATTATGTGAGTGAATTCCCTCGAAGGGGAAGTTAGTGTAATTTGAACACTTAGCCAAAATTTTAATCCTAACTGGGCTTAATGGTGTTTCAAGGATGTTTAATTTAATTATGTTTATTTCTCTAATCCTCATTTAGTTAATTTTGATTTAGCGTAAGTCACCACTAAGCTCTTAAGACCTAGGTGACTGTCTTAATTAGTTTTGAAAAGTGTTAAACTTTAAGTGATCATGATTCATGATTTGGGTTTTATTTGAAAATCAAAATAGATGTATTAAATTGATTAGTTGTTCACTCCAAAAGTCATACCCCTAAGTCCAGGATCATCTAATTTTAACAAACTACCAAATTTTTGATGATTTAAAAAAAAATATTAACCTAATTAAGAAAGTGGGGTTGGTTTCTACCAATTGACCCATTGTGTTTTAAGNTATATATATATATATATATATATATAATCAAAATTAAAAAAAATTAAAAAAACAAAAATACAAAAAGAAATTTATTTTTATTTAACATTTATTTTTAAGAAGTTTTTCTTTGCTAATTATATTTATTTATGTGAAATAATTGATCTGAAGATTTAGTACCTTACAATTAAGAATTAGAACTTACTATTAGAAAAATTCAAAAACAAAAGGAAATTACAAATTTAAATGAAATGGCTAATAACATAGATAATCAAATAAATGAAAATCTACAAAGACCTTTAAAAGATTATGTTAATCCAACAGCAGATGAACTTCACGTAACTATTCAAAATCATGATGTTGTTATTAATTTGTTTGAGCTTAAACCTACTCTTATCCAAATGTAAAAAATAATTAGTTCGGAGGAACACCTACTAAAGATCCTAACTTACATCTTGCTAGTTTTCTTGAAATATGGGCTACTTTTAAATATGACGGAGTGTCTAATGATGTTGTTATGCTTTGACTTTTTCTTTTTTCATTAAGGGATAAAGCCAAAGTTTGGGTAAATTCATTAGCACCTGGATCTATCAGAACTTGGGGAGAACTATCTAAAAAATTCTTAATTAAATATTTTCCACCCTCGAAAACTGTTAAGCTTATAAATGATACTACACTTTTTTGTCAGTTTGAAGGGGAATCGATATATGAAGCTTGGGAGAGATTTAAAGATCTTCTTAGAAAATGTTCACACCAAGCTTTACCTATATTGGTTAATAATTCAAACATTTTACAATGGATTAGTAGGATCACTTAGATCTATTATAGATGCTGTTGTAGGTGGATCACTAATGTTAAAACCTTTTGATGAAGCATACTCTTTATTAGAAGAAACAACTACTAACAATTTTCAATGACCCTCTGAAAGGGTAAACACTAAGAGAGTATCTAGTATTCATGACTCTGATGCAATGTCTATTTTAACATCTCAAATTACTGCTATTTCGAAAAAGGTTGACCAAATTTGAGTGAACTATTCTCAAATACCTCCAATATTAGAGGAAAATTTACTAGGACAGAAAATTGATACTCATTCATCTTATGAAACTTTGAATGTTTTAAATAATCAAAATAACAATCCCTATTCTAATTATTATAACTCTAGATGTAAAAATCACCCTAATTTTAATTGGAATAATTATAATAATTTGGTGAATCCCTCCAAAAGTTTGAACTAAGAAAATCCAATCTATCAACCTTATTGTCCTCCTGGATTTAACTAGCCTTATCCTACAAGTTAAGGAAATGATGTTCATGATATAAGAAGTAATGTTGAATATGGGAAATCAAATACAAAATCAAGGGGCTTATATTAGAAATATTGAAAATCAATTATGGCATATTGCTACTGCACTTAGTAACAGACATTCAGGAATTCTTTCGAGTACTATGGAAGTTAATCTAAAAGATCAAAATAAGGACCAAATTAAAGCTATTCAATTATGAAGTGGAAAAGAAGTTGAAACAAAAATCAAAAGAGAAATTGAAGTTGATGAAGAGAAGGAAGAAATCGAATATGACCACAATGAAAATGAACAAACACAAGTGCCTCTAAAAGAATCATTACCTCTGTTCCTAAAACAACTAAAGCAGGACAATTAAAATAAATAGCTTACAAAATCTTTGGAATTCCTTAAGAAGTTAATGATAAACATTCTTTTCGTTGAAGCTTTGGAACAAATGCCAAGTTATATGAAATTTAAGAAGGATATAGTAAACAGGAAAAGGAAGTTTACAGATCACGAGACCATTTCACTTAGTGAAGAGTGTAGTGTTATTATTCAGAAAAAGATTTTTTAAATATTTAAAAGATCCTGGTAGTTTCACTATAGCTTGTGCTATTGGTGAAAAGTTTTTTGGAAAAGACTTATGTGATTTAGGAGTGAGTATCTATCTTATGCCTCTATCAATTTTTAAACGCTTAGATTTGAGAGAGATATCCCCCTACTACTGTAACTCTTCAGTTAGCTGATTGATCAATTACTTATCTAAAAGGAGTTATAGAAGATGTATTAATTAAAGTCGATAAATTTATTTTCCCGGTAGACTTTATAATATTGGATATGGAGGAAGATAAAGAAATTCCTATTATTTTAGAAAGACCATTTCTTGCAACAGAAAGAGCAATAATAGATTTGCAAAAAGGAGAATTAATAATGAGAGTTAACGATCAAGAAGTAACATTTAATATTGCAAAAACTGTGAAATATCCTGCAATAGAAAAAGATGATGAATGTTTTAGGATAGAACTTACAGATTATCTTAGTAATGAGCAATTTTGGGAAGATTTTGAAGACAAATTAAGGTAAGGAGAGTTTTTTTTAGAATGAGGACAACATAAAAGAAGCATATTTAGATTATATTTAGAAAAAATTTGAAACTTTAGATTTGTTGGAAAATGATAATAAAAATCTTATTCCTTCAAGAATTAAAACACCTGAACTTGAACTAAAAATATTACCTAACCGTTTAAAATATGTGTTTTTACGAGATTCATCTACACTGTTTATTATTGTTTCTTCTGAATTATCTGAAATTCAAGAACAAAATTAATAGAATTGTTGAAAAGATATAAAAAGGCTTTTGGATGGACTTTAACAGATATTAAAAGAATTAGTCCTTCAATTTATATGCATAGAATTCTATTAGATGCACAATACGAACCTAAAGTTGGTCCTCAGAGGAGATTAAACCCAATAATGAAAGAAGTTGTTAAAAAGAAATCTTAAAATGGTTAGGTGTTGGAATTAAATATACTATTTAAGATAGTTCTTGGGGAGTCCAATTCACTGTGTTCCAAAGAAAGGAGGAGTGCACGTTGAAGAAAATGAGAAAAATGAATTAATTCCAATAAGACAAGTTACTGGTTGGTGAATTTGTATTGACTATAGAAAATTAAACATGGTCACTAGGAAAGATCACTTTCCTTTACCCGTCTAGACCAAATGTTGGATAGATTGGCTGGAACCAAATATTATTATTTTTTATATGATCATATTGGTTATCACAAAATTCTAATTGCTCCAAAGGATCGAGAGAAGACAACATTTATAATCCCTTATGGAATAATTGTTTTCTTAGAATGCCTTTTGGACTATGCAATACACCTGCAATATTACAAAGATGTATCATGTAAGTTTTTAGCAATTTTATTGAACATGGAATGGAAGTGTTTATGGATATTTTTTTGTATTCAAAACTTCATTTGAATTATGTTTAAATAATTTAGAAAAGGTTTTAGAAGTATTTGAAAGAATCAACCTAGTACTAAATTGGAAAAAATGTAAATTTCTGGTTGCAGGAGGTATTTTACTTGGGCATAAAATTTATGAAAATGGCATGGAAGTAGATGCTGTAAAAATTCAAATTTATGAAAAATTACCACCTTCTACCACCGTTAAAGGGGGTAAAAAGCTTTCTAGCACATGCTGGTTTCTACATGCGTTACATAAAATTTTTTTTTGAATATAACTAAGCCATTATGCCAACTTCTAAAAAAAGATACGAAATTTGATTTTAATGAAGAATGCGTAAAAGCATTTGAATTATTGAAAGAAAAATTAATCACTATAACTATAATAGTTCCACCTGACTCGGAAAAACCATTTGAAATAATGTGTGATGCTAGTGATTATGCTATTGGGGCTGTTTTAGGACAAAGGCGCAACAAGGTTTTTAAGGTAATATATTATTCCAGTAAATCTCTAAATAATGCTCAAATCAATTACACTACTACTGAAAGAGAGTTATTAGCTATTTTTTATGCCTTTGATAAATTTAGACCTTACTTAATTGGAACTAAACGTATAGTGCATACAGATCATTCTACTATTAAATACTTGATGCAAAAGAAGGATACAAAACCAAGATTAATTAGATGGATACTTCTTTTGCAGAAGTTTGATTTTATTATAGTTGATAGAAAGGAAAAAAATAATCAAATAGCTGATCATTTGTCTAGACTAGAAAAAGAAATATTAAATAATTTTGCAAATGAAATTTTAGAAAATTTCCCAAATAAACAATTATATAGTATTGATGAAATGAATGTATCATGGTATATCGATAGCGAATTATATTGTAAGTGATATTTTACCACATGATATTAAAAATCAACAATTAAAAAAATTTATATATGATTCAAAATTCTATTTTTGGGATGACCCATATTTATATAAACAATGTAAAGATCTAATTTTTAGAAGGTGTGTGTCTTATGAAGAAACTCAACAGATAATTGAAAGATGTCATGATTCTGAATTTGGAGGACATTTTGGAATAAATAGAACTGTATATAAAGTTTTACAAGCTTGATTTTATTGGACTACTCTTTTTAAAGAGGTTAATGAATATATTAAAACATGCGATCGATGTCAACGAGTAGGAAATATTTCTATAAGAAATGAAATGCCTCTAAATTACAAATTAGAAGTTAAAATTTTGATGTGTGGGGATTAGATTTTACGGGACCATTTATGCCTTCATTTAGAAATTTATATATATATTACTTGTTATTAATTATATGTCCAAATGGATTGAAGCTATTGCTATACCCAGATATGATGCTCGAAGTGTTTCCAAATGTTTAATTAAAAATATATTTACAATATATGGAATGTTGAGAGTAATTATTACTGATGGAAGATCTCATTTTAAAAATAAGAGAATCAAAAAATTGAATAAGAAATATGATATTATGCATAGATTCTCTACTACTTATCATTTTCAGATTAGCGATCTAGTAGAGATATCAAATCGCGAAATAAAACAAATTTTAGAAAAAGCTGTAAATCCTTATAAATTGGATTGATTTGCTAAATTAGACACTGCATTATGGGCATATAGTACTGCTTATAAGACTCATATAGGAATGTCCCCATATAGACTTATTTTTGAAACAACATGTCACTTACCCGTAGAATTGGAGCATAAAGCATTTTAGGCTATTAAGGAATTTAATTTTAATCTAAAAGATGCTGGTGAGAAAAGACTATTGCAACTCAATGAACTTGAGGAGATTAGAAATGAAGCGTATGATAATGCAAGAATCTATAACGAGAAAATGAAAATATGACATGATCAAAAGGTTATTAATAAAAAGTTTGAATCTAGACAAGAAGATCTATTATATAATTTAAGATTGAGATTGTTTCAGGAAAACTGAAATCCATATGGTTATGACCATTTAAAGTGATTAAAGTCTATCATTATGGAACTGTTGTTATTAAGGATAATAAAATTGCAAAAGATAGTTAAAGTTAATGGGCATCGATAGAAACATTATTATGAAGAGCACATACCCCAATTTAAAGAAGTTTTGATTTTAAGTCAACCCAACTAAACCAATGGTATGTCGGGCTGACGACGTTAAACCAAGCGTAGGAGGCAACCACTGTATAAATCTATATATCTATATATTACTATTTTGTTTAATATGTGTTTTATATATTAAGAAATAATAATCCTACATAATTTTATATATCATAAATTTTGAAAAATCTTGGTATTGGAGGAAAGTTTTGAATCAAATTGAAAAAAAAGGGTGCAGAATTGGCTTTGGTGCCGACGGAGCCATAATGGGCGACGACAGCGCTATCGGGAGCGCCGACAGCGCTGCAAGAAGTTTCATGCGGTTTAACGAATTTAGTGAACTTTGGCGGGATGGAACGAAGGAATAACAATCGAGAGATGTTTTTAAAGTCCTAAAAACTACCTTGGACGAACAAAAACTTCTTATTTTTAAATTTCATGGCTTCCAATTCTAGAAATACTTTCAGGTATGGAGTTTTCAATAGAAGAAAGTTTATCAGTTTTGACGTGCAGAGATTATACGACAAAGATATTACAAAGAAGTGACTTATCAAGGAGAGAGACTTTGTCAATCATAGAATGATAAATCCAAGTTCTCCAATTGATAAAATCATTGTACAAAGATGATGGAAAGTTTTGTGCTACACTACCGCTGTAGTTGTTGTACTTGTGGTGAAAGAATTATATGTTAAATGCATGGAATTACCTAAAGAGTTTTCTTTGTACAAGGAAAGGTTGTACCATTTACTCTGTCTCGAATCAATGAATTTTATATGATGCAAAACATTCTAATCTAGCATTATACAAATTTCATCCCAATAAGAGATTTAATATAAGATGTCTATAATTTGTCTGACAGATGAAAATGATAACTGGGAAATCTAAGATGATGGATATGTTAGTTCTCTGCTTCATTGCTTAATCCAATATCGAAACAGTGGCATTTCTTCATTTCTGCAAAATTACTCCCTACCATGAAGATTAGTAGAGTCACTAAAGAAAGTGCTATTTTAAATTATTGCATTCAAATGAAAAAGCCCATTGATGTAGGATCTATCATTTTTAAATCTGTTATGGGTATTATTATGAATGGGCCTATATATGGACTTGGTCATCCTTCCACAATTTTCCTACTTAGCAGTCAATGTCAAGTTCCATATGAAAGTTGGGAAATAGTTCTATTACCTTGGGAGCCCATGATTCCTATTGATGATAATTATGTTGAGAATGGAAATGAAGCATTAGATGTTATTTTAGATCATTCATCACATGCTTCAACTTCACTAATGCCACAAACAGTTGGAAGTTCACTCGCTTTGGAAAATAAAATGAAGAAAATTTAAATAGAACTTTAAAGTATTTTGAATGCAATAGAAAATCTTAAATACCTTTTTGATCACCTAGATTGGATGATGAAAGAGAATTTTTATCATACTAGAACAATTGAAGCAGGATTAGTGCGGATGTTTAAGGAAAAATGATGGATCAAAGAAAATTCAACTGATCAATTCCCATACCGACCCTTCTACAATCTGTACATTCATTACCAGTCTATAGGAGATATTAGAGGAGGATAAAATACTGAAGATGAGGCAGAATTATTGAAGAAGTTGGACTCTCTACTATTTTATAGTACGTACGTATTTCATGTAATTGTGTGGATTTGATTTAGTTTGCTTTGCTTTAGAATTCTAAACTTTAATTCTGCGTATAATTTTTGTTCCAGTATTTTAGTATTGTGGCTTGATTTCGACGTTGAATTATTATTTAGTTTGTTTTATGTGTGTGAAAGTGTGATTACAAAAATGTATTTGTAAACTGTATTTTCATATATAAAAGTTAGTTTAGTGTTGTTTGTGAATTATTGTTAGATGAAAATTAGCATTGAAAAAGATTAAATAAAATTTGGAGTAAATAGAAAGAAAATTGAAATTTGAAAAAATCAAAAAATGGATTTTTAGGCCTTCAGTGCCGATGGCACTGGCTTGGGCACCAACAGCACGCTCGACCCGAGAACAACCTAAACTACCCCTTAAAATTTGTGATTTGTACCGTAAAACTCCATTTTACCTTTTAAGTCACCTTCAACTTCCAGTTTTTGCACCCGGGGCTTGCTATTGCTCGAATTTGAGGTGGTTTTGAGGCAAATGATATTCCAATTTCATCTTCTCTAGGTAAGAGCTACACATTGATCTAAAATTTTTTTATTTTTACCAAGAATTTATCTCACATTGCCGAGATCCAAAAATTTTGGAATTTTTTTAATGATTTTGAGAAAATCCTTTGGTGAATGACTCTTACTTAGTAGATTTAAGTTTAAAGTGTTTTACATTGTGATTTTCAGAATTTTGGAAATTTATTTGGATTTTTATCAAATTTTATTATATTTACCATGTCACCTAGAATGAGCAAAGGAAAGAGAAAGCTGGATTATGATGAACAAAAATTTGTCAAGTTCAAGGCTAGTGCTCGTTTCCATAGTCTACTTGAAAATAAAAAAGTAATTTTGGATTGAGGATTTAAAAATTTGGAAGGAGAAATTGAGAGATTAATCATGCTTGACAGTGGGAAAATTTTTGTTATTTTACTTCTGAGGCAATTATTGGTTTAGTAATGGAGTTCTATGTCAATTTTAAAGAGACTTCTGAAGACTTTTTTTTTCGTGGGAAAATGGTGAAGTTTTCTTCAAGAAAAATTAATAAATTTTATCAGTTAGAAGATGTGTACAGTTGCCAGTATAAATCGTTTTCTGCTATGAATGAGGCCTTGGATGAGGTTATTTCTTTTCTTACTGATAGAAGAGGAACTTGGAAGGTGAAGAATGGTGTTAAGGTAAACTTTCCTCTTTCTATGTTAAATGTAGTATCTAAGGCTTGACACTACTTTATTTTTTAAAGAATAATACCAATAAATCATCATAATGAGGTTACAAAGGATAGAGATATCCTGAACTTCTGTATTCAGCTGATGATGAGGATAAATGTAGGCTCTATTATTTATATGAACTCTCGATCTATTGATTTGGGAGCCCACTGGAGGTTTAGCACACTCTTCTCTGATCTTCACACTTTGTGAACATGTTGGAATTGATTTTAGATCAGAGGAGGAGAGGATCAAGCCTTTAAAACCCTAATCATGCCAATATAAAGGCATGAATCTCATGTTCGATGGAGGTCTTGAAGTAAGACCAGAGATATTCCTTCTACTGTGAGGACCCCTACTTCTAATGACGCTACCTTCAAAAACTTATGGAGCAGATGATGATCCAGTAGGGAGATATCTTGATAATGGATCATAGAATGAAAAACTTGGAGGCCAGAATTGCTCAAACAAAAGATTTGATGAGATAAAAGTTTGAATATGATGCTACTTATGATGATGCAATGGTCAGATATATTAAGGGTGATCACTCAGTTCAGTTTCTTACTCACCCTGTCTTTACTCAATATCAGCAGCTGAATTTGAATGTGGAAGAAGAAGAAGAAGAAGACGATGATTGGTGATATGCTAGTTTGATCTTTCTTTTAGTTTATTTTTTATTGTACTTTGTTATTCTGTTGTTTTTTTGTTATATTGTTGAGACTGTTTGTTTTTTAGATTGTGAAAATCTATTTTATTTTAGATATTATGTTGTGAACTGTAGGATTGTAAAAATGTTTGTTATTTGAAATTCAATTTAGTACTATTGTTAGTTATAACATTTTGTTATATGTGTTGTAAATAACTCTTTCTCCATAGATTTATATGTATTATGTGATATTTAATTTTTTAAGTCTTATAGTTTTTCATATTAGCACCTATAGTATTTCAGAATTAAGTTTCAAAAATCAAAACCTTCAATAGGTATGTCTTTTCTTTATGTATTAAATGTTTTCTTTCACCCTTTATTTTTAAGTTCTTTATGTTAAATCTTATAAAAATTTAAGTTTAGCGGGAAAGAATAATTCATTTTTAAAGAAAGAAACTTAATTTTATTTATCTTCATTTAGCAATATTTTCAAAAATTTTAAATTTAACACGACCTGTGGTATTAGAGGTTAACTTTAGATAACTATATTTATGTTTCTAAATATAATTTAAGTAAAATTTTTCAATAATAAAGGTTAATTTTAGATATTAAGATATTTTGTATGAGAGAAAAAAAACTATGTTTTTCTATTTGAAGTAAAGAAATTTATATTTTTGAAGTATTAAAAATCTTAGAGATTCATGTAAGAAGAAAAGAATAAAAATTTATGAAAAATCTTTAAGCTAATATAAGATTATAAAGTGAAGGAGTGTGAAAAGATTTTAACTATAAGAAGAGGATACTAAAGTTCAAAATCATCAAAAGGCTATCCAGATATAGTAATTCTCACCTAACAAAAAAAGAGAAAAGAAAAAGGAAAGAAAAAGGATTGAAAATGTTCCTAAAATAGAAAAAAAAAAGATGTGGGGAGAAGCTTGAGGATATGCCTAATTAAAAATTGGCTTTACTTCAATCAACTTAAATAAGAAGGCTTGGCTACATTTTCTAAACTTGTATTTCAATATTAGCATATTTAATAGTAAAGTTTCATGAAGTTCTTTTTCATATGGATATTCTAAGTGACTTTAATATGACTATTTACAATTTTTCTTGAAAAGAATAGAGAATCAGAAATCTTAGACTTGATTGCTGAATATTCTTATACCTTTAGTATTAACCAGAGTTGTCTTTAAACTTTCTTAAGTCATGTTATTATGTTTAATGGACAAAATTATGGAAATCTAAAAGATTAATTTCTTTATCATAAGTCATATTTTTATGTAGTAAAAAAGTTACTTGAGGACAAGTAACATGTAAGTTTGGGAGATTTTGATATACCAAAAATATATGCATTTTTTGACCATATTTTATACTTATTTTTGGAGATATTACATTTTAATGGAAGGTAATTCTCATGTTTTCTTGGAGGTTATTAATTTTTAGGACTTGGAGCAAAAAGGAAGCAAAAGGGTGAAATTTGGAGTCAAAATTGAGAATATGAAATTTTTTATAGTGCCGACGGCGCAAGACTGGGCGCAAACGGCACCATTTGACAGAGAGCAGCGAATTCAATAGAAGACTAATAACATCGTTGACACCATAGTGGGCGCCGACGACACCAGTGTCGGTGTAGACCCTATTTCTAGAAGATTCGACTAATTTGGACGCCTTTTGAAGAGCTTTTGGATGCACCTATTGGAGAACTGACTCTAGGCTTTATTTAACGCCAAAATTGATCAAAGAAGTGACTCTTCCTGACCTCTCATCACCCAACATTCAACCTCATACGCACCACACACTATTCTATTTCATTCCACAACCATTTAGAGTCCATTGTCTGATAATTTAGAGTTTTGTGGTGATATTAAGTGTGAATTCTTCTCTAAGTGTTGTTGGAGAAGGTGAAAAGTGAGAGATTTCTTCTTCTTGCATTTCCTAGGAGAGGCTACAAGGGATTTGCTTTGAGAAAGAGTTTCAGATAAGTGTTGCTTGTTAAATAGTATCGTATGAACTTTCTTTTATATATGAAATTTGTGTTTTGTTGTGTCTTTCTCATGAAGTATGAGTTGTTTCCTTTATTTTTCTCCCAACTCTGAGATATGGTGAAATGAAGAGAAAATATGGATGTGTCAATGTTAAAATATAAAATAAATTGTGATTGTTCTTAAACTCAAAACTTAATTTACTTTTAGATATGATCAATGGAATTATTAAAATTTGTTGTGAAACATATGATCCAAGAAACGGAGTATGAGTTCTCTTACAGAGTGAGAATCACATTTGAGTCCATGAAGGAGAATTTCGTTCATAGAATTAAGTGCAAAAAAATAGGAAAATATACATTTTTGTTTGTAGAATTGGAGATTTTAGGGTGACAGACTAAAAATCTCTAATTTAGTCTTAGTGTTTAAGAACTAAAGTAAGAGTTAGCCTTGAGCGGAAGGGAAGTGGGAGCTCTAGAGTGGGAGCCAGTATCCTCCTAACCTTACCACAGATTTAGGGACTAAACTTGGGATTAGCCAATGATTTTCTATAACACTATATCAGGGTAGAAAATTAAAACTGGTCCTATTTGGCACAATACATATTCTAACTATTTTTATCATCTCAATTTACCAAAATCTCATTGTAGTGGGAAAGTTGTTTTTTCACATAAGTAATATTCATTACATAAACATAATTTAATTGTTTAATAGTTTAGTAGTTACTATTTAAACTTTGTATTTCAATTTTTCTAGTAGTTAAATAATTTAGTTCTGATAATATTTGAACATTCGAAATTAATAATAGTAATTTTGTTTTTCTTTCTATAAATTTCCTAGTTAATTTATCATTTCAAATTTGAACCTTCCCCGTAGAATTGATATTTGGAGCTTAAATAGAAAGTCTTTTATTACTTGATAACAATATGTATACTTGCGAGAATCCCAACATTAATTGCTTAAGTTTCTTAATTATATATAGTGCATCAATTTTTTGGCACCGTTACATAGCGGAGTCAACGTTATTATTTTTAGAGAACTATATTTCCTCCGGATCAACTGCTACTTCGCTAAGGATCTTGGAGCTAGCTTTATGGGTAGGCTTCTACGACATGAAGATCTACAACAACATGAGGATCTACAATATTACATCCTTCCTTAGAAATTAAAACAAAACGATAAAGATATCGAGGTTGTTTGCCAAGTGTTACATAAATCCTCAACTTCTCTTTAGGCCTTTCCACAATCATGTCGTGCAATATAAGCCCTAACTTGTCTTAACATTCTAAGGTTGTCATTCTTCACAACCTAAATCTTCACATATTCCAAGTTATTTCTGTGACCCTCTCGCATAAATGTAAACTCTAATTAATAAAATAGGCAAGATGAAACATTTAAATATTTTCTCTCCAAAATTGAACCCAAATCATAGGATGAATTGGGAAGTCATCGAAACTCTCCTTAGGATCCATGACACCCCCTAGTTCTTCTTCCTTTAGATCAATAAAAATAAATGTTCTAAATTTGATTCATTCCCCCTTTCACACCCCTTTGTCTAATTCTTTAAAAACTTTCATCCTTTAAAATCCTTGAAGACAATATCACCTAATTTCTATCGAGAGTTTTTTTATATGACTTTTGTTTTTTAAGATGTAATTAAATATAAGAGCTTTCCTTTGTAGGAAACTTTCATGAACCCAGCTTAATATAAACCATATTTATTTTTTTGTATTAAATAGGATGTTGTCCTCACTTTTGGTTGAGGTTTAGTTTTTCATCTTTTAGTAGCCTAAGGTCTAGCCATAGGACTTTCGTATTGACTATTCTTAGAAAACTAGACATGGAACCCTTACCATTAGAAATTCTACACTTTTCTTTACTCAACTTGGAGTTGCACATATTAGTCCTAACCTCTAGCACTTAGTAGGTGGGGTCACTATGGGGGAAACTCACGATGGGTCACCCTTAAGACTGTTGGACCTTAGGGTTGACCCTGGGTGTTGGTCTAGGGCTAAGGCACTTATTTGCAATCACTTGCACTCACAACCACTCACTACCCTAAAACCAGAACTTCTAGGCTTTGGTCCCTTAATACTTTTGGGACCCTTCTATAGATGGTTCCATAAACCCATTAACTCTGGGCTAAGGTTTAGCTAATACCACTACATAGAGGACCAAAAATGGGGTTTCCATTGGTCCATGACTTATGGATGGTGGTTGGCACTCCAACTCTACCAAGATAACCAACCTACCATTTTGCCTAAATTCCCTCAAATTACCTAGATACCCTTGGGACCCCAATTTTGGTCAAAATCTCCAAATCTAGCCAAAATACCCAACTTTATTCAAAAATCATTTCAAACACCTTGAAAACACCCAAACTACCAAAAATCCCCAAATTGGCCAAATTACCAAAATACCCCTCTTTAACTCAAAATTCTAAAAATTCCAAAACATCCCAAAAATTCCCAAAACCTCCCAAATATTCTGAATTTCATTCTTCTCAACTATCACATGACCCAATTTGGCCAATTTGACCATCTTTGATCAAAACCCCCAAATTGCCCTTCAAAGGCCCATATTTTCCCCAAATCACTCCAAATGTCTAGCCAATTGATCTAAATTTACCCCAATTTCAATTTTAAATGCAAACTCACTCTTTATAAAACCAATATATATCAAATCCTAGCTCAATTGGTCCATTATTTGAGCCAAGTTTTAATTTAGATCAAAACCCCAATTTTGGTCCCATGACTTGGTTTCACCAAATTAAACCCATAGCCCACTCAATTGGCCACAATTTGTGTTGAAAAATCTTCATAAAATCCCCATACATCAAAATTAGCATTAAATTTGCCTTGGTGAGACCTCCAATTAATTTGATTTCAACCTAAGTCCAAAAGCCCCAAATTTGCCCCAAATTGGCCATGTCTCAAAATCTCTATTGATGGCCTTAACCCCAAAATTTCCACTCTATCCCTTCATGAAAAATCTTCACAACATCTTTCTTGATCAGGTGGACCATTCAATTTGGCCTTAGCCCAGGACTAGCTCAACCTAGACCCATGTTTAACCCAACATGCCCAAATTGACCAAATTTCAAAAATCCTTCCAATTGACCTACCATATGAACTCAAAATCACTTCAACCCTTCACCAAAAATCTTCATAACAATAATATACACAATTTTGATCAATCAATTGGGTCAATTTACATGGCTAACCTAGCCCAAAACCAACTTTTGGTCATTTGCACTCACTTGAACCCTTTCACCAAAAATTAACTTAACCATGTCTAAGCCACCAAAGTAATGATTTCACAGCCACCAAAACCATCCTGAAGACCAGGCTAAAACTTTGTAAAATCACCATGACATGATATGGACCAATGGATCCCCAAATTAAGGGATTTTACCCATTTTTTGACCTAACTTGAAATATCTCCAACATCATCACTTACCCTTGGGAGATAATCATAATTAGCCACCCCTGACTTCCATGAGCCAAGAGGTGACCAATGTATGGCTGGCCAGCGACCTTGGTGGATGGAAAATGGCCAAAACTGCCAAGACAAGGGATTTTCACCCAATTCAAACCCAAAGGCCAAATCAGGCAGCTGCTCAGTGGAGCTTCTCTGCCCTCCACCNTGTGATGTTTGTGATTAAATTTTGAGTTGTTTTATATTTTGAATGTTGTGGCGGTGAGTTTTATCTTGCTTGATTTTAATTTTGGTTTTGGGTTATGGTTTTGATTATGTGGCTATCCTGATAGTTTTAGTTTTCATGTAGGGTGACATCGTTGTTTAGCATGCAAATTTTCAGGTATAAAAGTACAGAATGAGAAACACAGTATGAAAGTACAAGAAAGACAACACTGAAAACTGTAAATGTGTACCTGGCGAGTCTTCTCGTTCCACCACCAGAAACTTAAAATACATGTTAAGGCAGCTTATGAAGAGCAGGAAAAGTAAAGTTTTGGTGATTTTCTTAACCCTATGTCATATCTTGGCCGGTCCTTAGAAGTTTAATTAAGGATGACTTTATCAAGCAGGATATACTAAGTTTAATAGATCTCCGACATGTCCAACAGATCTAGAGAAAGAAGCAGGTCCATGCTGCTTTCTCGTTACCTGGTGGAAAATCTGGAGTTCTTTTTAAACTTTATATATTACTTAATAATTTATCCTATAAATACTCTAATGCTCAGTGAACATTGATGTCTCAATTATCCCTAAGAAAGGGGTAATTATCATTTATCATTTAATTTAAAATTTATGTGAGTGAGTTCCCTTGAAGGGGAAATTTGTGTAATTTGAACACTTAGCCAAATTTTAATCCTAATTGGGCTTAGTGTTGTTTGAAGGATGTTTGATTTAATTATGTTTATTTCTCTAATCCTCATTCAGTCAATTTTGATTTAGCCTAAGTCACCACTAAGCTGTTAAGACTTAGGTGAGTGTCTTAATAAGTTTTGAAAAGGGTTAAGTTTTAAGTGGTCTTGATTCATGATTTGAATTTTATTTGAAAATCAAAATAAGGGTATTAAATTGATTAATTATTGACTTCAAAATTCATACCCCGAGGTGAGTGTCTTACTTAATTTTGAAAAGAGTTAAGCTTTAAGTGGTCATGATTCATGATTTGAATTTTATTTGAAAATCAAGATAGGGGTATTAAATTTATTAATTATTGACTTCAAAAGTCATATTTATTTGAAAATCAAGATAGGGGTATTAAATTGATTAATTATTGACTTCAAAAGTTATACCTTTATTTGAAAATCAAAATAGGGGTATTAAATTGATTAATTATTGACTTCAGAAGTCATACCCCTATCTAGGTGAGTGTCTTAATTAGTTTTGAAAATGGTTAAGCTTTAAGTGATCATGATTCATGACTTGGATTTTTTGAAAATCAAAATAGGGGTATTAAATTGATTAATTATTAACTTCAAAAGTCATACCCCTAAGTGAAAATCAAGATAGGGGTATTAAATTGATTAATTATTGACTTCAAAAGTTATACCCCTAAGTCGAAAATCAAAATAAGGGGTATTAAATTGATTAATTATTGACTTCAAAAGATACCCCTAAGTCCTAATCAAGATAGGGGTATTAAATTGATTAATTATTGGCTTCCAAAGTCATACCCCTAAGTCCAAGATAGTTTTGAAAAAGGTTAAGCCTTAGGTGGTCTTGATTCATGATTTGGATTAATCTAGGTGAGTGTCTTAATTAGTTTTGAAAATGGTTAAGCTTTAAGTGATCATGATTCATGACTTGGATTTATTTGAAAATAGATTTAAAAAATGGTTAAGCTTTAAGTGATCATGATTCATGATTTGGATTTTATTTGAAAATCAAGTTTGAAAAGGTTAAGATTTAAGTGGTCATGATTCATGATTTGGATTTTATTTGAAAAAAAAACAATAAAGGGGTATTAAATTGATTAATTATTGACTTCAAAAGTCATACCCCTAAGTCCAGGATCATTTGATTGTATTAAATTGATTAATTATTGACTTCAAAAGTCATACCCCTAAGTCCAAGATCATTTAATTATAATATATAATTATTTGACTTCAAAAGTCATCCCCTAAGTCCAGGATCATTTAATTTTGATAAACTTCCAAATTTTTAATGATTTAGAAATTTATTAATCCTAATTAGGAAAGTGAAATTGGTTTCTACCAATTAACCCCTTTGTGTTTCAAACATCAAATAAATTGACTAAGATTAGAGGTTACCCATTTTCCCTCCTTGAATTAAGCCTAAATGTTAATTAAGCCAAAATTTCCAAAATTACACATTTGCCCCTAAGGCTCTAACACTTCATAATTTGTCAAATTCAATTCAAATGACTTTAAAATTTTTATCCTACCTCATTCATGGGAAACATCAGAAGAGAAAATGTGATTTTTCAAAATTTAATTATAATTTATATAATTATTTTTATGCAAAAATAGGATTTTTCAAAGAAAATTCCTAACTTGACCAAAGTAAATTATAACCCCTTGAAATTTTTAATGGAGGTAGATCTAGACAAAAGGAGCCTTTACATAAATTTTCACAATTTTTTGAAATCTCTGTGATTTATTAGAATTATTTTAAGTTCTAGGATATTTAATAAAAATAAAATATTTTAGGTGGTGAAAATTAAGTTTTATATTTTTTAAAAATCTCCCTAAGGTCAAAGAACTCAAAGGAGAATATTTTATTTTTTATTGATTTTTTCCTAATTTATTGGAATTATTTTAGTGAAAAACTTATTTTAGCCTTTTAAAAATTATTTTTAAGCTTTAAAAATAAATATATTTATTTAGAAAATCAGGAAAAATATTCTCAATATTCCTAGGTGATTAGGAAAGAATTTAGAACATTTTCATGAGTTTTATTACTTTTGGTGATTTTTTATGAATTTTTAATTATTTAAATACTTAAAATAGGCCAAAAATTAAGTTTTTATTTTAAAATATTTTATGAATTTTTAATTATTTAAATAC
Organism: Phalaenopsis hybrid cultivar; assembly: GCA_002079205.1. Lineage (NCBI taxonomy): Eukaryota > Viridiplantae > Streptophyta > Magnoliopsida > Asparagales > Orchidaceae > Phalaenopsis > Phalaenopsis hybrid cultivar. The sequence continues at coordinate 228,594 of JXCR01148659.1, read as the reverse complement.
TTAAAATAGGCAAAAAATTAAGTTTTTATTTTAAATATTTTTTTTATGAATTTTTAAATATTTAAAATAGGCTAAAAATCATGTTTTTATTCTAAATATTAGTTTATTTTTATAAAATATCCCTGATCAAAGAGAACTCAAAAAACTAAGTTTCATAATTTTTTATGTTATATTTTGATTTTTTTAAAAATCATTTAAGTGTTAAGAGTGGTATTTATTTATAAAAAATCAATTTAAGTTATTAAATGGACTCAAAATATTTTGAAACTTTTATGAGGAATTCTCTGGATTGTAAATCACAATGGAGATAAAAAATCAAGTCATTTAAATGTTTATATTTTCCAAAATCAATTGTCTTAGTGATTCAGTATTTAGAAAATTTAAGGATCTTTTAAATGACTTGACTCATGAAATTATTTCTAAAGGTTTCTCTGGTCATGGTAGACTTTCTAAAATTTTCTTAGAATTTAATAATCCATATGCTAATTTCTGTGATTATTTTAAGGAAATAATGTGAAATAACTTCAAAAATATGGATCTTTGTATAGGAACCTCATCTGATTTTGGAAAAATCAGAGAATGTTCCCCCTTACAGAGGCTACAATATGTAAAAATTTCAAGCCAAGGTGATATGTCAATATGCATGGAGAATCAAATGATTCCAGATAGTATTTAATTAATTACAAGTATTTTATGCATAAAATGGGCTTGAAAATTATTTCACATTATTATCCTCTGTTCACTGAGCAAGAGGGTATTTTTATTTTATTTTTATGAATTTACTACACAAAGTTATGTATTTTTGAAGTTAAGGGTATTAAATAAATAAGAAAATACCCCTATTTTTCTATTTAAACCGTGCGTGCCACCTCATCCTACGATGGCTCCGAAAGCATGCGTCGCGCCCTCTGGTTGGACGCCACCGTCCATGTAGCTTGCTGACTCGACCCGCTATTCACGTCTCAAAGTGCCGTCCGACTCAATCTCCCCTGTCCATTTGATACACGCTTTGATCGAACGTCTCCCCGTCATCGTCCCCGATAGAGTGATCCCGTGCCCGTCCAAACTAAAACCTTAAGATCTCGGTCTAGACTCAACCAAATTGCTTCGGGTTTGATCCTATGGACTCGTCTAAGCGAGACNATACAGTAATCATGCAATTAAATTAAGCCTAATTAAATGGAGAATCAAAATAGGCTCTGGATGAGGTGAGGTCTTATACCTTTGCTCTAAGAAGTGAAGCTTCGATCAGAGGGGCTCGGCACGTTTGTTGGGGTCTAAGGAGGCTAGGGATTGAGTACCTTGTTGTGGTGTAAAGCCTAGGAATGAAGTTGATCAAGGCCGGATTTGGGTGTTTGTCTAGAGCTATGTTAAAGGCCCTGTGGGAGGTGGATTTTATGGGGTTTTGGCTTCTTTCACTATTGTGAAGGTGTGGGTGAAGTTAATTTGAGTTGGTGGACTGTGGAGGTGTGTTGGGTTCTGTCCTGGTTTCCGACAAGGTTTTAAGCTCAAAATTGAGCTCCGGCGATGGGAATTGGTGAGGGATAATGGTCGGAATGCACTGAGGGGATCTTAGGGAAGCTCTGTGTGAAATTTGGAGAGGCCTCTCTAGGAAAATTTCAGCACAGGTCCCATGGTCGTGGGAGGTGAGTTTTTATAAAAATGGCCATAAGGTGGAATAAGTTTGTGTGCATTGAGGGCAGAGGAGCTCTTCAATTTGATTTGGATGAGCTGGCCTCTAGGTTTGATTTGGGTGAATTTCCATGGGTGTGGCTCTCGGTTTTGAGATTTTCGGCCACTAGCCATTGATTTGGGTGAGGTGCCATGGGAGTGGCTCTTGGTTTTGGGCTTTTCCGACCACTAGGCTGGTGATTTGGGTGAGATGCCATGGGGGTGATTCTCGGTTTTGGGCTTTTCCGGCCACTAGGCTGGCCAGTCGGCCCAGGGGGAGGTGGCTAGGAGCTCAGGGAACCCAGAGGAATCCATCACAGCAATTTAATGCATGGAGGTGGCTAGGAGCTCAGGGAACCCAGAGGAATCCATCATAGCAATTTAATGCAAATGTGTTTGGATTTGGGGTGGCTAGGAGCTCAGGGAACCCAGAGGAATCCATCACAACAATTTAATGCAAATGTACTTGATTTGGGTGAGGTGCCATGAGAGTGGCTCTTGGTTTTGGGCTTTTCTGACCACTAAACTTGCCGGCTGTCCAGGGGTAGGTGGGCTAGGAGCTCAGGGAACCCAGAGGAATCCATCACAACAATTTAATGCAAATGTGCTTTGATTTGGCAAAGATATCTTAAGCATGTAACCATTGGGCTTTTCTGGCCACTAGGCTGGCCGGCCGGCCAGGGGGAGGTGGCTAGGAGCTCAGGGACCCATAGGAATCCATCACAACAATTTAATGCAAATGTGCTTTGATTTGGCAAAGATATCTTAAGCATGTGCATTTTTGGAAAAAATATCCATTAATTTGGGGGACCTTTGGTCCATGGATTGATTTAGGTAGTTTCATGGTGTTTGCACTTGTCACTAAGTCCAACTAATGGCTGTGATGGAGTTAATTTTGTGACTTTAGGGTGGTTAGGTCACATTTAGTGCATGTGTCCAAGTGGGTGCAAATGACCAAAACTTGGGTTTGGGTTAGGTTAGACATGTCAATTGACCCAAAAAAATGTTGCATTTGGTGTATGCGATCATAAGGAACAACTTTGGTGATGGATGGGTGTGGTTTTGAGTTCAATTGAAGGGTCAATTTGAGGGAATTTTGAACTTTAATCAATTTTGTCATGTTGGCCTAGGCTTGGGTCTAGCTTGGGTTATCCTTGGGCTAATTCCAAATTTATTGTTGTAAAAGGTCAATAGGGACCCCATGAAGAGTTTTCAACATGAATTGGATGCCATTTTGGAGGTTAAGGCAATTAATTGGATGAAATCATGGACCAATTGAGCTTGAATTTAATTTAATTTGNAGGATGTTTTATTTTAGCCACACCATCCCAACATCATGAGAAGAAGATCCCCCACAAAAGCCCAATCATCCGGCCACCCTAAGGTGGACTTCGAGCAAACCACCAAATTGGCCTTGGTCGAATTTGGGTCTAGGAATTTCCACACGACCAGAGGCTCCATCTCTAGGCTCTTGGGACACACACAAAGCTTCTAAAAGCATCCAATCGAAGCTACCCCTCTTGGACCAAGGTATTCAAATTTAACCCTAAACTGAGCATCTTTTAATTATTCATGAATCTAAAGTTAATTTCAGGGTTCATTAACCATATGGATGTGTTCTATTAGTCAATACGAGCATTTTAAAAAACATTGCACTCAATTTCGTTGAGAATCGAGTGAGATATTAGCATTTTAAAATGGACGGTTTTTGGGTCCAGTTCATTCGGAACGATGACCCGTGACCGTCGGATTGAGCGTGTATCGATCAGGTGGCTTTAATTGCGTCAGACGAAGCGCGGTCCGATAGGGGTGGGAATGAGCTGGTTAGCGGCCCCAATCAGGCAGTGACACATGGCATGTGCAACCCGTACGAGGTTGACATGGATAAGTAGAAAAATAGAGGCTTTTTCTTATTTATTTAATCCTTAAAACTTTAAAAATGCATTACTTTATGTAGAAAAATCACAAAAATAGTATAAAAATACCCTCTTATTTAGTAAACACAGGAGAAAAATGTGGATTAAAATTTATGTCAATTTGATGAATATTTATTTTTAAAAAATTAATAAGTGTTATGAGTATTTTAACTCTCCATGCATGTAGGCTTATCACCATAGCTTGAATTTTTGGCATATTGTAGTGATATAGCATCTGTTAAGGCAACATTCCCTGATTTTTCCAAAATTAGAGGAGAACTCTAGACAGAGATCCATATTTTTCAATTTTATGCACATTATTTGGTTAATTTAATCATAATAATTAGCATGTTGCTTATAAAAATCCAAGAAATTTATAAAGGTTTACTATGACCAGAGAATCTTTATGAAAATTTTTTATGAGTCAAGTCTTTTAAAATACACCTAATTTTCACAAATACTAAATCAATAAGATAATAAATTTTAAAAAATATATACAACAAAATGACTTGATTTTTTATCTCCACTATTTAATAAGATCCAGAAAACTCATCATAAAAATTTTAAAGGATTTTGAGTACATTTGATGGTTTAAGTTGATTTTCCAATTTAAATATCTTTTTCGGCACTTAAATGTTTTTTTAAAAATCAAAATATAACGAAAAATTTATCAAAACTTATTTTTTGAGTTCTGTATGATGAGGGGTATTTTACAAAAATAAAATGGTATTTAAAATAAAAAATTCATTTTTAGCCTATTTTTAAATATTTAAAATAATTTAAAATTCATAAAAATCACAAGAATAATAAAATTCAGGGAAATATTCTAAATTTTTTTCTAAGCACTTAGAAACAATTGAGATATTTTTCCTAATTCTCTAAATAAAGATATGGTATTTTGAAGCTTCAAATAATTTTTAAAGGCTAAAAAATGGATTTCCACTAAAATAATTCCAATAAATCAAAGAAAAATTTAAAAAAAATTTTGCTTCCCTGGTTTTTCTAACCTCAAGGAGACTTTTCAAAAATGTAAAACTTAATTTTCCCCCATTTAAAATATTTTATATTTAATAAATACTCTAGAATTTAAAATAATTTTAATAATTTAAATAAAATTCAAAAAATCATGAAATTTGGTCTAAAGGCTTCGCTAGTCTAAGTTTACATCCAGTAAAAATTTCATGGGATTAAGATTTACCTTGGTCAAGTTAGTAATTTTCTTTGAAAAATCCTATTTTTGCATGAAAATAATTATATAAATTAAATTAAATTTTGAAAAATCACATTTTCTCCTTTGATGTCTGAATTGACCCATGAATGAGGTAGAGTAAAAAATTCTAAGTCATTTGAACTAAATTTGACAAATTATGAAGTGATAGAGCCTTAGGGGCAAATGTGTAATTTTGGAAAATTAGCTTTAATTAACATTTATGCTTAATTTAAGGAGGGAAATGGGTAACCTCTGATATTAATCAATTTATTTGATGTTTCAAACACAAAGGGTTAATTGGTATAAACCAATCTCAATTTCTTAATTGAAAAAGATAAGTTAATAAATTTCTAAATTACTAAAATTTGGAAGTTTATTAAAATAAAATGAATCTAGGAATTATGGGTATGACTTTTGAAGTCAATAATTAATTAATTTAATACCCTTATTTCGATATTCAAATAAATTCTAAATCATGAATCATGATCACCTAAAACTTGATCTTTTCAAAGCTAATTAAGACACTCACCTAAGTCTTAATGGCTTAGTAGTGACTTAGGCTAAATCAAGTTTCATTTAAATGAGGATTAGAAAAGTAAATATCATTGAAAATTAAAACATCTTTCAAACACTACAAGCCCAATTAGGGTTAAAATTTGCCTAACTGTTCCAACAACACTAACTTGCCTCTTTAAGGGTCTTCACCCACATAATTCTTAAATTGAATCACAAGTGATAATTAACATATTCTTAGGGATAATTGAGACATCAATGTTCATTGAGCATTAAGGGTATTTACAGGATGACTTATTAAGCAACATAATAAGTTTAAAAGAACTCAGGATTTTCCACTTAGCAGCGAGAGAGTAGCACGGACCTGCTTCTTTCTCTTGATCTGTTGGGTACCTCGGAGATCTACTCAACTTAATATGTTTTGCTTCGTAACATCATCCTTAATTAAACTCCAAAAGAACCACAAAGATATGGCCTAGGTTTAGATAGGTCGTCAAGATTTTACTTCCTGGTTTCATATAAACTGCCTTAACATGCATTTTAAGTTGTAGGTGGTGGAATGAGAAGACTCGCCG